>OX101784.1:34459947-34804947 GCA_944452715.1 Ophion slaviceki
GGGACACGTTGGAAAGGAATGATTCGGGGTCGTAGAGGGAGAGCCAAGGGACGAAAAAAAGTAGATTTACGTGGAAGAGTAAAATATTCCCCGCCCAGGCATCGTTTAAGCCCTGACAAGTGGGGGAGGCTTGCGTAAAGCCGCCTCGTCTGGATTGGTCGATTGGCTAATATGGCGGTCTTTTCGAGGGGTGGAGGGAGTCGCGATTGCAGGGAGGGTGGAGGGGTAAAATGTACGTGATATTAAGGGCTGTACCGAGTCTAACGGTGGATAGTTCGTGTTGCGCCGTCGATTCACGCATTTGGACGACAACAACGACGCCGACGAGAACGAGAACGAAGCGCAAGGGTGCAACTAAGCTTATATATTTGTTACAAATGTCCACAACTATATCGATGTATATGAACTGAAGTGGAGCGTTGTGACGTTCTATAAAAAAAAAACGTCCCCAGTTATTTTTTTTTCGTGATATTTGCGGTGATGTTAAACAAAAAACAATAATAATAACAGTACAGTGATTTAATTCGGCATTGTTGACTTCGTTTACTGCAACGATTGGAGGACTATCTTATCGGTTGAGGAAGATGGCTAAGACGTGTAATCAAAAAAGAAACGTGTACAGTATCGATCAGATATTGGGTCATGGTAAAGATGATGGTAAGTTCCTTATTAACTTCTTAGTTTGTTGGTATACGTGTATTAATGAGGGAAAAAATATTCCACGCGGCATGCTTCACGTGTTTTCCGTCGTATAATTAGATTTCGCATAAGTGGGGGAATTCGCTTTTCAATTACTTCGCTTAAATATTGTTAAAGTTCTTTTAATATATTTTTTTGTAATTGAAATTGTTATCATAAATTCATTATTGTACTTTTGTACTAGCCATCGAATACCAAATATTAATAAACGCAATGTGACATTTTGTGATTATTTTTTTGGTGAAGAAAGCCAGCTCTTGATTCCATTTTATTAATAAGGATTTGTGGGTGATTGCTCAGAATTGGAAATGAACCGGAGGAATCGCGTTAAAATATGGAGAGTAAATGAGCGGCAATCCTCAATAGGACAGTAATTGTCTTTTTTGCTTGGCATACTATGTAAACAAATATATTGTAAGCACAGTAAGCACGATATGTAAAGCCTGACTATAGTTCTTAGGGGTGGCAAAAACGTTTTTCATTTGCTTTAATTTGGTTATAGCAGGATGATTTTTTTTTCAATTGCGATTCTGTCAAATCGGAAAAACATAGTATTGTGTAGGTATTTTTTTCTGAATAGTTGTCGATGTTTGCTATTACTTTTTGAGAGGATGGAAGTTTTTTTTGTATATGTGGCTTTATAAATTTTATTTTAATGAAACAAACTCTGATTAATTTATTTTTTAATATTGCCGTCTTTATTGTTGAGCCGAAATTACGAATAGAACTAAAAGATGGACTCCGAGTGTGGATGTATATATATATATGTTCCTATGCAATTTTGTTTAGTTGCAGTTTTTAAATATTATCATTTCCTACGTTATGCTTTTCACATCGAAAGAATTTTTCTATCGTAAATATAAGCATTTTGCAAATATTCCGGTTAGAATGTATAAATGTACGTGGATCCTTGTTTCCACAGATACAATATTTAAAAAACACTATAATATCCGCAAATGAATGAAATTATCAAGGCAAAACTGTTACTACTTTTATTGGGTGTTTGTTTTAAGCATTTGCTCGCACTGCAACGAACTTTGTTACATGCTTTGACGTGAAACTTCTACGTGGAACGTAAAAAAAACAGCAAAGTTTTATAAACATTTCATTACAATGTATATACTATATTATGCGATTCGCATAATAGCTAGAATGACTTTTTTCTCCAAATGTCTATTTTCGCAACGAAAGAGCTGAATTACGCCTCATCAAAGTGTCTTTGTCTAGAGGTTATATATTTTAGATACCGAATTTTGCATGCTTCATAAGTTGTTCAAATGATTAAAAATGTTTGTACTAGGCGAGCAAGCATTGATTTACACATACTTACGGGAGTTCGTAATATCATTGGTTGTCATAATATAAAAACAGTGATCAAAATATAAGATAAACATTAAATAGAATGCACAAAAAATATTTTTTAAGTAAAATATGAATTACGTTCTCAATAATATTTTAATATTATAAAACATTTCAAAAAAGTTTTTTGTATTAAACAAAATCGAGTGTTGTACGAACTAAGATACCTTGTCAACATAACCAACTTTTACTATTTCTTATGACATATTCGGCAAAGCCGATGAGTTTTATGATCAATTCGTTTTCCTGAAGAACTTTACAGGAAAGCAAAGCAACGTGCGGCTGATATAAATAACAATGAGGCGAAAAACGCGGGCGATAGTATATTGCGAACGATCATGTCTTGGCAAAAAAAACACTGTTTATATCGGTAGTTATTAATTTATTTGTAAAAATAATTACTGGCTACGATAGGACTTGATTTTTCATTAAAAGTCGTTTACAAACGTCATTGGCTATAAAGAAGCAGAAATCCCGATTTTTTCGTAATGGAACAATGCAAAGTGAACCCTTAGATGCTGATGGAGTCATTCAATAAAATTTTCGCAAATTCTGTGAAAAATGTCGGTTCCATTTTTTTAGCGACCAGAACAAGAAAGAAATGAAAATAGCAGAAATCGTTATTTCCGTGTGAATTGGATTATAACTTATTTTTGGCCTTGACTTGGTAGATCGGATGGACTAAAATTTGTGCGCCAACCGGGGTGGACTTAAGAAGAAAAGTATTACGATGAGTGAAAAAAATTCCCAACACTTTTTAATTGATGTGATAGAAATTCCGTATTTTGTATCTAAACTTGGATATTTTGGGCACAGAAACAAGGGGAATATTTCAAATGTACATTATTTTTTGTGAAATCGTTTCAAACAAGAATTACTACAATTTCACTTGAAATACGATTGATCGAAGTAGTGAAATACGAATATATACCACTCAATAAGAAATAGGTAAATACTTCAAATGATATGAAAAAACAGCGAAAGTGCATTATCACACGAGGCATTAAAATACTCTTATGAAACATGAATATATTGCTTATCAACTTGAAATATACGTGAATCATTTGCAACAAATACCAATGTCACGTCATCGCAAGCTAGAAATATTTTATATCGATTTTAATAATTTTCTGGGATTTTTCGAAACTTTTCGACAATGAGCAGGTTTATCCACAAAAAAGTAATACTAAAATAAAAACTACGATGGTGAAAAGTATACATTAGTCGAATTTACACCGGAAATCTTGAAAAAAATGTAAGTTGAAACATTGAAGTGAAACAGTGTGGCGAATTTTCCGCAAACACAAAATATCGTGCAAAATGCTCAAAATTTTCCGTCGGTCGAAAAGTATTCGGCGTTTTCCCACCAGGAGCATAAAAAGCAAGAAAAAAATGATCCTCGTATCCTCCGCATGGATTTATGTTTATTTAGCCAGGTCCTCGTAGATTTAATAAAAAAATTAAGGAGTGGGTTGGTCGAAAGAGGTTGGCGCATCAAGTGGATATATCCAAGCAATTGTGCTCTGGTGCATAAAAACATTAAAATCTCTTCATTCAGAATGGATTAGCCGGGGACCGTCATCGTTCGGTCTTTTCTTTATCTCTTTTCCTCTTTTCATACGTGTATTGGCGCGATTATTCGATGCGAAACTGTAATATGCTGCCCGGTTTTTCAGTGTGTGTGTATATAGGGGTGCGTGTGTGTGTCAATCGTTTGTTGGCTGCTTGGTCCTCGGGGTACGAGACGAGAGTTCGAGGGTAGGGGCCGTGCGGATTCGTTCATCCCCTTTTCTCCCACTCGCCGATCTCGCGGATAAAACTACCCCCAGACCTGAGTGAGAACACGAGCTATCACAACGGTGCTGAGTGAGCGAAAAATCGAAAGAGAGTTCCGCGTTGTTATCCAAGCTTGGAGTATAGGATTAACATTATTAACTACGGGATGGTATAAACGTCAGCCTAATTAGTGGAATCGTTCCACCCCTTTTCGAAATTGCTGTCCTAGGTGCCCAGCTGGGTGATTATGAGCGGCGAGAGAGGGGAACGGAAAGGGGAGGCGGGAAAAATAGGGTGGGGAAAAAATGCTTTATATATGGTCATTAGAGTGGTTCTTCGCTTTCATATTATGGACGGTTAGAGATGTAGTGTAGATCATTTGTAGATCGTTCGATTGACATTGAATTTCGATTCTTGTGTAAATCTTGCTAAGCTCCCTTCATCACTTGACTTTATGGGCTTTTGTTATTTTACTGACGAATGGAATGTCGTATTTTAGCTTTTCTTACTTTTTTTTTGTTATTAATACAGTGAAACCTCGTTTGTACGTTTTGCGCTTAAACGCTTTTATCATTTATACGTCAAATTTTTCTAACATCGGCAGATTCCGTTCATAAAGATGGTGATAAAGTTTCATTTCTACGTTTTGATGTTTTGATCGATGTTTTGATGTTTTGATGTTTCTGACGTCGACTATGTTTGCATGTACTGTGATTACATATCGCTTATCTATACGAACCTGTCTGTTATTTACTGGTCTAAAACGTCAAAGCTTAGTGTTGCAAACTTGCATTAAATAAACGTTCAAAACGGAACTTCGAAAACTTGAGTTGGCTCATTACTCAATTATTACCAATCAAAGTATCAATTGGAAAACCAAATATTACCATAATAGAAGCACTGCTATCGAAAACCATCGTGAATTGTGCACCAATCGCCATTTCCAAATGTTAAAGAGTTTCAGATACATACTATATTTCACTTCTATGTTATTCTCACTTATACGTCATATTTGATGTACCCCTTGAAAAACGTATAACTGAAGTTTCACGATGTCAAAGTGACATCAATGCTTGACGCAGCGCATCGGTTATAGGTGCAATTTTTTTTATTATAGCGTGGTACTAATCTCAGTGCAGATTATGCGATGTTTTGTTATTATCATGCTGCAACGATTCCGTTTAGAGTCAACAACTCTGTTTTTTAACGAAGCTACGCATTGTACGACATACTATAGTACGCGTGAGGCATATCATCAGAAACATCACATAAATTGGACCGAGATTAGTGCCATGCTATAATGAAAAATGTGCATATATAACCGATGTGCCGCGTCAAGCATTGATATCACTTTGACATCGTAAAACACCACAGCATAGATATTAATTGGAAAAAAAGTAAGAAAAGCCTAAATATGTTATTTTTTACGGAGATACTCATCGTCGACATATTATAGTACGTGTCAGGTACATAATCAGAGGAACATACATTTCGAACTAATGAAATGAACGAAAAAATCAATGCGATCCGAATTTAAGCAGTTCGCGATACGAATAATGCTGCCAAAATCACATCTGTCGAAGGGTTCAAGAATATCGATTTCCAGTAACAATAATGCAGAAACCTTATGTGTACGTTTGTTTAAGTTAATTTTTAAAAAGCTAATCGAAAATGTGCTTCGTTGTCATGTATAGCTATCTTGTTAAAAGTTTGAATCTTTTATGGCTTTTCTTGAAAAGGTTTCACGTATAAAAAAATTAAGTAATTGTAGCAACAGTTTTGTAATTAATAGTCTTAAGGTATTCCTTTCACGAACCCGAATATTTAACAGTTAACTCATTTTCGTCTGTAATCAATTAAAGATACATTCCAGTATACCGGTAGAATTTCAAGCCAAGTTACCGAACTTTTGACGAAAAATTGCGAGTGTAAAATTCGTTTCCATTTATGCGGCGCTTTATGGAGATGACGCTCTGGCCATAATAGTACATGGCATCTTATAATTGGCATGACATCTTATAATTTATGCACTAAATAACTCTAGACGGCTGATATAAACCGCCCACGAGTTTTAAAAAACGAAAGATTCCGTAACGGCAATAAAAATAGGGGGTCCTTAATTCACCTTAACCTTAATTTTCACTGTGTTATCGAATGCACAGCATTTATAATTTAATTCGCTATTAAATATACACGAACCTCATGAGTGAATAAGAATGTGTAACAAGGAACATCCCTCAGGTGTCGTTCTTCGATTTTGTTGAAACTGATGTATGTTATGGAGCTTCGAAAACTAAGCTACATGAATTTTTTTTGGCGGAAAAACGGTTTTAAGGGGTGAAACCAGCCCTCGAATAGGGGTGATTCACCCCTTAATTCTTTTTTTTTGCGATAACTCTCTAGTGGATCTTTCATCGCTTCGGATTAGAAGAATTTTCGATTTTGTTTCATTGTGATCGGTCGACCGCTTGTGGGTGCAATTGCAATATTACCCCTCGACATGCCTTTCTTCGAGAGCTGGTTTCACACCTGAAAACCGTTTTTCCGCCGATAAAAAATGCTTGTCGCTTTTTTTTCAATGCTTCATAACATATATAAGTTTCATCAAAATCGAAGGACGACACCTGAGGGATGTTCATTGTAAGAAAAGAACGAGGATAAAATTATTTATCGTCGGTTCACAGAGGAACTTTTGTTTTGGTGATTCTTTTACCAAGCTTTCGATAAAAATGCGCTTAAAATCTTTCGAAACATCGGAAAATGATGTTACTAAAAAATACCGACATTAGTGAATACCTGTCGGTTCGCGGCTGTGACTACTTTCCATGTCAACGTAGTACGATTAAGTACGTGATTATTATATCGCTGCAGAATCTTTTCCTATGCCACAAATAATGTCCAGAGGCGTATGTGTTTGAAAAGTTCAAACATGTTGCCAGTTATTTATGCTAAGCAAATAAATCCGTAGTCGGCAGATTTATACCGTTTTGTCACGACAGTTCTCTGATTCAAGTTTTTTCTGTTTTCGCAATTAGATTGATATAGGAACGAAAACGTTAAGTTTACTAGAGATTTTGAGGATTAACATGATATGAAAATTCTGCGGTTAATGGCTGCGAATAACCTGTGAGCATAGAACTTACTTCAGACCAAGAAAGTACACGGAAAAAAAGAAACAGCGAAAATCACAGTATAAACCGCATGAAAAACAGGGTGCTATATTTCATTTTACAGTAAAACAAAGTAATGTAAATCCTGTCCTACAAAAATGACGAATTTTCCTGTACACACTGAGATTTTTACAGTTACACTGGATTATTTACAGTTCGGTATTGTGAATACATCAGTGTCTTCAGTAAAAATATTTAACTGTAAAATTTACATGAGATCACTGATTTTTATACTGTACGCAAACTGCAAGGGTTACAGTGTACACTGTATTGAGTACAGAGTGATTCATTAAATTTCACAGTGTGGCACGGTAGTTTTACTCTTCTTTCGACAGTTCATGACGTTATCTGTGCACTCTGAGATTTCTACAGTTAGACTGGTTTATTTACAGTTTGATATTGTGAATACATCAGTGATTTCAGTAAAAATATTCAACTGTAAAATTTAAATGCGATCACTGTTTTTTATGCTGTACGCACATGAGGCACGAGGCCAGGACACAAAGGATTGCCAGTTAGTAGTGCGTGGTTGATGGGACGCGGACATCGAAATTTGTGCGACAGAATTCAAGAAATTATAAAGAAAGAGAGAATTTTAAAAAAGGTACGTTCTTGTGTAATTAGGACTTGTCTCGCGCGTGGAGTGAGGCACGTGGCCAGGACACAAAGGATTGCCAGTTAGTAGTGCGTGGTCGATAGGATGCGAATGTTGAAATTTGTGCGACATAATTCAAGAAATTATAAAAAAGAGAGAATTATTTACAAAAAGGTACGTTCCTGTGTATGTGACTGATTTTTTAATATTTTCTACACAGTTTTCTCAAACTTCTTTTATGGATAAACGTTTTTTTGTGTGTCTCACTCAGTTCAGTATATTCTTAATATATATATATATGTGTGTGTGTGTGTGTGTGTGTGTGTGCGCGCGTGCGTGCGTGCGTGCGTGCGTGTGTGTGTGTGTGTGTGTGTGTGTGTGTCTGTGTGTGTGTGTGTGTGCGCGCGCGTGCGTGTGTGTGTGTATATATTACATTGCTTACAATATACATTGTAAGCGAAGGTTTCGCCGAACTTTTTTAATTTTATGTTTATAATCAAATTTACAGTGTGACGTTGTAAACGGTATTCACTGGTTAGGACCTGTCTCGAGCGTGGCGCGACCACGACACAAAGGACTGGCAGTTCTTTCAGCGCCATCTAATGTTATTTTTACCCCTAATTTTCTATAATATACGATTTGTGGCCTTATTAAATTACGGGGTTCATCAAGTTTGAATTACAGTATTAAAACAAGAAGGTTTCCCGTGTTCACACTGTAAAAAGCAACGGTTCAAAACTGAAACTATACCTGTTGCTAACCAGTTTCTAGAACAGAGGACTTCACTGTTAAAACACCTACATAAACTCTGTCAATATAACTGGCGCATTCATTGTACATAATACAGATTAACCAACTGTCATATTACAAGTTTTGTTAAATTTATATTACAGTGTTGAACTGTCAAAATTTACTTTTGACTACACTGTATTTTGGACTATGTGTTCCAGTAAAAGATACAGTAGAGCGGTTCGAGTCCAAAGAGGACAGTATAGAAACTGTAATAATTTACTTTGAGCACACTGTATTTTGAGCACTGTGTTTCAGGTAATATCGCTGTGCAATCGCTCGAGTCCAATGCGAACTGTGTAGCCCCTGTATTTTGTACTATTTCTTTTTTTCCGTGTAATGCCGTAAATCCAGGATCATTGATTTATTAGCCGTGCTAAGTTGTTATGTACAAATAGGAGACAGAAAAACTGTGAAATCGGTCAAATTCGCGAGAGAATAAATTATAAGCAAATTTATTGTAAGTCCTGAAATTGAACTAACAAATTTGCTATGTTTAAATAAATTTTACAACCTCACGGTCACGGGTCGACATTTTTTTCGAGCCAATTAATGTCATTAAAAAGTGGTCCGATTTCAATATTTTGTAGATTGTAAAGCATACAGTCAACCAATTTTATGCACAAAGAAAATCATACCTTATGTAGCATTATGTTTTTTTTATATATCAAAATGGCGAAACTCCCATTCGACTGACTGCTGTGCACGTATTATCTTTAGCAGTATTGTCTTACAAGGAACATCACTGAAATCCTTACCTTCTAATTTGCTGAAACTCATATATGTGATAAAGCATTGAAAAATATTAGACACGTATTTTTTTTATCGGCGGAAAAACGGGGGAGGGGGGGGACACGTCTCAAGGACGGCGAGTCGAGGGGTGATTTTGCATTTTCACCCACAAGCAGTTCACCGATCTAAATGAAAAAAAAACCAAAATTCTTCGAATGTAAAGCGATGAAAAATCCACCATAGAAGTATTGAAGAAAAATTCAATTAAGAAGTGACCTCTTTCTTTTAGAGGTGGTTTCCCCTCCTTAAGGGGAGATATACACCTAGAAGCCGGGAAAACGTCATTTTTGTGAATTTTTTCAAGGAAAACTATTTGAAATTTCGGGTTGGGGTTTTAATTATCTAAAAGTATATACATTCAAAAATATGATCAATTTTCTTTATTTAAAAATATCAAAAATATACAAGGATATTGTATGATCCTTGGAGTGTCGTAAAAAAATCTGCGTATACGGTACCCACCGGCGTTTCTTCAAAAATCATCTGAAAAAAAAACCAAGAAGATTATTAAATTAGATACTATATACTATAATCTAGTACTTGTCATAGCCGATTTTGAAAATATCGATATATGACAAAATGGCGGACGTTTGAACATAAATAGTGATTTTTGGGCCAAAAATTAGTTATTATTTTGCCTATAAAACAAAAACTAAGTAACGGAAAAAAAATCCTATGACAAGTACTAGATAATGGTGTCTAGAATAACCACAAAAAACCTCAAGGCAATCGGTTCATTGGTTTTCGAGAAATTTTAGGTACCGATTTGAAAAACGTGGTTTTAAGAAAAACGCGTTTGAAAATTTGGGAATGAATAAATCATGAAATTTGTCAACTTTCATGGAATCATCGATACCAGGCCCATAGTGTAGGTCTTCTACGGTCGACGGAATGTTCATAGCTTCTAAATCGTCGACCTCGACCATCTAGGTGTATATCTCCCCTTAAATAATTTTGTCACCGATAAAAAATACGTGTCTAATAGTTTTCAATATTTTATCACATAAATGAGTTTCAACAAAATCCAAGGCGGACACTTAGGAGATGTTCCTTGTTAGGCCCATAGTTGGGTGAGTAGACGTTTAGCTGCCACACTGATTCGTGCGCTGTTTACGGAGTGAAATATAGTTTTATTTAGTTTTCGATAGGACGATAACTACAATTCAGTAAGCTATAGCCATCTGTATCGACACACGTTTTCCACAGTTTCCCTGTGCCCTCGTGAAAATTTCCAACAACGTGGCTTCACGAACGCTAGACTGTGGGCGACGCTCTAAGCACGCTTGATCGATAGAACGCTGCAAAAATTGATCGAAAAAATTATAAAAACGTATCAACTTACTGATATTAAAAAAAAAATGTATATTTTTATACTGGTAGGGTACCGTTAAAGGACGAATGGGATTAAGTTTTTCAAAAACTGCGTACGACCTCATTTGCCATTAAATTTCGAATAATTCGATTTGCAGAGGAAAATAAGCGTTTGAACTTACTCACGAGATACCGGTCGAAACTTTTTACACGAGGAAAGATTATTGAAAACTGCTGGGTATTTAATTTGCCTACTTTCACTTCAGGGTTTTAGATATTGAAATCCTTTGAAATTTTAGAAGACAAGGTATACATTGTACCTTTCTCAAACTTTGAGATATCGAGTTATTGTTCATGACAGAAATAGAGTGTTTGTCGAAGGACATAACAAAAAGTAGTGCAGTTTAGAAACGTGCCGTTACTTCCTCATAATTGCACTTTATTTACAAAACATTCCATATAAAGAAGTTTTGTACATGACTGCCAATGCAAAACAGACTGGCTCAGAGGGAAAGCTGTGTTCATTTAAATGATGAGCGCAATGTACAAGTTTGCATCATGTACGATTCGGATTCTTGTTGCTATTTAGAGAATAATTAATAAGCACGGAACATATGAAGATTGGACAATTTTTATTAGAACCTCATTAGATAATCCGCAATAGTACATTTTTCTTTGCTACGGTGCGTTCGATTCCAGTGCCCTTATTGAACCCTTCGATTGCACACTTTCGACACGAACCTCTGACTGCATATGGGGTCGATCGGACCCCAGACGTTTTTCAGATCGTTGTATATTAGTAAATAGGCATTTTTTTTGTAGACACGTTTTTTGTAGTCAATTATCCTTATCTCATGGCCCAAACTTTATTTTTCGAGAAGAACAAAAATTAAGTGCCCAAACATTCGTTCAGAGTGGGAGGCGTTGAAAAGTACGTACTTGCATGAAAAAGATATTTTTTTTCAAAATATAAATAAAAATCCTTCGAGCTTTAACTGGAAGGTTTGTAGATACGAAACAAAAGACGGTGTCGACCGTCTTTTCAAAATGTATATTTATTCGGATGTTTGAATTTGAGTATTTTCGGGATAGTGAAAAATGAAAAAAATTGACTCCTTCGGCAGATTAATTGTTAAAAACGTATATGTTACGCATTTTTTTTACTTCCATTACTTATTATTATTGACATTTACCGCAATCGAAGCATAAGTACATTCGGTGCTCGTTGCACGTAGCCCACCTGCATAAGGGACACTTGCTTTTAGTTGTACGATCGGCATTCTAAATACATAATTTATTATAGTAGCGCAAAATAAAAAATATCTATCAGCATTTTCTATCGTAACTCACTTACATGTAGCAATAAAATACCAAATTTCACCAAAACATTTTTTTTTACTTTCACCGCACAACTGCATAAACGGGGTCGACTCGACCCCAGGTCCTTTTTCGACAGCTGTCCTCACTACACAGGCAGGATGTAGGATGGGGGTCGAGTGTCCGCCTATAGAGTTAGGAGTGGAGGAACATTCGAGCGTCGCACTGCGGCCGAATAGATTACCCAGTTTTGCGATACAGTCAGTTGAAAGAAAATGTGGGCAAAACGAACAAGTGTGCAATCGAAGGGTTAAGGGGTCTCCAAACTTTAAATGCTAAAAAGGCTATGTTCATGATTTTTTTCATAGGTTTATATTATAGATATTGATACAAAAGTTGTTACACTTAATAAATACACTTACGAAATACATTAACATTTTTTAAAACTATTTAAGTCACTATTTATAGACGAAAATGGTAGTTAAAAAAATGTCCTTAAAAAATTGTAGGCCTGCGCTGTTGATGAAATTTCGGAGATGGATCATCCGAAACAAAAAAATCAAACGGTTTTAGATTCAGTATGTTAATGGCTATAGCGCATATCATACGATTTTTGATATATGCAAAAATAACAAAATGGCGGACATTTTTCGAAAAACCAAAAAAAAGATTTTTTTCACCGTTTTTGGCAAACAAAAATAAATATCAATATTTTAAAAAATCCTTGATATGCGCTATAGCTATAGTTGTAAAGAATATGTGTTTAAAATTTCATAAGGATTGGTTCAGTAGTTTCGAAGATTTTATCAACAAGCCGTCGAAAAACGTTGTTTAGAGAAAAAACGCGTTTAAAGTTTGTTTGGGTTACATAAAAACATAAATTTTGTTTTAAATGTATTTCGAAAGTGTATTTATTAAGTGTAACACCTTTTATATCAATATCTATAATATAAAATTATCAAAAAAATTCATGAAAATAGCCTTTTTCTAGCGTCTGACGTGAGAAGACCCCTTAAAAAAAAGTTACGCTATTCAGGTGAGATATTTTACGGCAGAAAAAGGTTACTTGAGGTCAAAGTCTTTCTCTAAGTGTCTGTAGTTCTTTTTTTTCATCACACTAAGTCCGCGATGCGCCACTATTCAAATAGCTTATCGGCTTCCCTGAACCCTCGTTTAACGATAACTATATAAAATGTCCATTGAAAAAAGCGATCCGGTATTTTTGTACATTCGTAATGTATTGCAAACATACAATTTCTCCTTTTAGATACTAAAAATGAAAATATTAAAGATCAAGCCGATTCGAAAAACTTCTTCTAAACATACTGTAGTTACATGCTTCTTCTAACCATATCAAACTAACCATACTTTAGTTACATACTTCTCCTAACCGTACTAAACTAACTATACTGTAGTTAGGAGGCCGAATCTCCTTAATTCGAGAAAAAAAACTTTGAAATATGCATTTACCAGGCGATGATAGTGTCTATCATTGCTGTTGTATGTTATCTGTTGCAACGATAAGGGTTGCGCCAAATAAGAGTGGTAGACATTCCTGAGTGCATAATATACAATCGATGTAAAGCACCAGAGAGAGAAGGAGAAAATCGTCTCGGTGTGGATGCTGTCTATATGTGTGTTTAAGCGTTGTATGCACGTACAATAGTGATTTTTTTTCAATTCTCCCCTGCTGTGTTGCACAGGGTGGAAAAAAACAGGATGGATTCCCTTTTACAGAGAATTGCCGATATTTGCTAATCACTAAGAGCCCAAACTGTGCGTTTACGGATCGGTTTGTTCGCTTCGATAGTCCAGTACATGCATATATGTCTATTAGACTATCGAAGCGTCGGTAAGGGGAGTTGGGAGGCTGAGGGTGGTGAGAGCCCATCACATGCTTGAAAATATTCGCAACATATCGTATCGGTATGTCGTGTAGTGTGCTGCAAAGAATCGTTGAGGGGGTAGAAATGAAAATAAAATACTCGGGAGGATTAAAAATTGCCAAATCCGTCGGTCAGACGTCATCGATGGATTGTTTCATCGTTTCCAATACCTGACTCCCTTTCCGTTGCACAGATATTATATACTGTAGTACGTAATACTAAAAGTGCATGGATTTAAGCACCATGGCTTAAAAATAAAAATTCTCATAATATTTATGTATGATATCGACATTCGCACGGCGAGATTTATCTTTTTGTCCATATGTATATATATATATATATATGCGTGTATATGTACATATAATATGTGTACATAATTGCGACCATTTTTGCCGTGCATCGGGCTTGAAAATATTTTACCACTTTTACATGTTTTCTTACACAAAATGTCTTTAAAGTTTAATTGCAATTTACAATATTTAATATTCTTTTTTTTACTCCCAGATTCGGTTTCCTTGTGACTAGTTTCTCATTTACACATCCTCTCTCTTACTCTTTTGCATTTAGTTTTTTCTGTGTTCAGTTTCACGGCGCTTCAAAATCTCTAACATATTTACACAATATTGATTTAATTTTTTCATTCAGAATGATATTCTACTTCTAATCGCCACCCTTTCTTGTTAAATAGTTGCTATGTGCTATTTGTTATATTACTGACTTTAACTCACGGCTAACTGCTTCAAACTGTAGCATCCTTTCATATATTCCAAATTGTCTTTTTCTTCACTACAGCAGCTGCAACAGAAATGTGTGAATTCTATATTTCAAATCCTGCTCACATTGTCATATCTTGTTCTAGCCCATTGTTGCTTGATTCTTTCGTTTATCTTACTCTATACCTAGTGATCTTGTTTTCTCACTATCGTTCTTACGTATACGTGACGACAACTCGATTTTTACTTCAGTAACAGGTTATTTAAATGCCCTAACTTTTCACGATACCGTCGCCATCTTTCAATCTTGTCTCCAATTTACTTGAGGTATTTAAGTAATTCTTAATTTCTTCTATTTTTTTCTTCTTATGCAAAAAAGTTTTCCCCGTATAATAATAATTTATGAAGCTTTCTGCATACATTTTTTAGTTTTGTAAGTCTGTATTTTTATTGATCATTTTCGTAAATTTCATTCCATTGAATATTAATTCAATACCTTAAGTTGAAACGTTCGAACATTAGTTCAGTACCTTAAGTTTAAACTAATGTCCTAGACATTAGTTCAAGCGTTTAAACTTAAGGTTTTCCTTTTACGGAGGGCCGTATTTTGTGAGGGTATAAGAAGGGTTCTTTTGAATTATTGGTAAGTTACGGGAGCGCTTAATGAAAATAAGCCACAATCAATTATTATATCCAACGATAAACTGGAATAAAAATTTCGTACGAATTTAGTAGATTCAGACATTGTTCAATTTTCTTTGAAAAGTCGCGGTTACGAAAATTCTTCTGCTAGTTACATTTTTCGACGTTTTGTCATTGATATTTTCTTCAAACATTCGACGACCCCCCGTTTCTATTGGCGTTAGGAAATCTTTGGAATTTTGTACACGCGTGAGCAGTTTGTATCAGGCATCTGGAGTTGTTTAGTGTATAAATGATTAGATAGAAATATGGCCAGCGCGTCATCTCCGTAAAGTGTCGTACAAATGAGACGATTATTAGAGTCGTCATTTTTCGTTGAAAGTTCGGTAACTTAGCTTGAGATCTTACCAGTATATATGATGATGTATTTTTACTTGATTATAAAGGAAAATCAGTTAATTGTTAATTCTTTCATTAATTCGCCATCATTTATTCTTTACATGTTTTCCTCATCTCTATTCGGTAGTTTAATTAATTTCGATTTTTGAAATATTTACGATATATTTTTACATTCAGTGCTTGCCAAGTTTTTCAAAGTATCGAACCGTACGCTATTAGCCTCAGTTTTTTTATCTCTGCTCCTTTCATAAATATTTAAGCTGCATATTCTGATAGTTGAGCGCTCGTTGCTTTAAGTATCTTGCGTATGTCGTTTCTGTTGAAACCCAATATCTAAGATATTCTTAGACGTCAACTTTGCCTTTTCTGCTTTCTCATGACTCATTGTTCTTACGTTTTCCACCTTTCGAAATAATATTTATTATAAAATTAAAATTTATATAAAATAAAATTGCTTTCGTCTTTGCGACGGTTAGCTGCCTCCGCCTTACATTTGAATGCCATTTTAGATTTGTACGGATGGATACAAATCTAAAACGTTGTCCCTCATTACAGCCACGTCGTCTGCGAGCTCTGGAAAAACTAATTTTTCTTCTTCTCATGACAATGAGGGACATCCTTAGTGCATTCGTCCTACGTCCAAAAACTTTTAAAACGCTGCTAAAATTAAAAAAAAAAAACTAAATGTTTATACACTAATTTTTATTATTTTTATTGTTTTCTCGAAAATTCTCAAGCTTTAAAAATCTTCATTATGAGGTCTCTGGCTGCTAAATCAACGTCGTGTTAAGAACTGATGGAACCCACATAAAAGTTATCCTTTTTTCCTGAGTGTTTTGCCCATTAACGCGGTTAATACGAAAATGTTATCCTTCGGCATTACTGCAGTTAGCATTTTATAACTGCACTGCGTGATAGATACCCACATCGTCAGTCTTTGAATATGTGTAGGCTAGATTTTCGCGTTAGCTAACGTTCGTTCATTTTTCCAAATTTCATAATGGCACGTGTCAGGCACTCATTCACTTCCGGATCAACCTATCTTTGAACTTAATATTTGGATGAACACTTCTGATTTTTTCTCAATTCTTTATTATTCGCGTTTCTCTGAACTTGGCGTTTCAGCTCGTAACAGTTCTTCACGTCTTCTGCATTGAACTTTTCCTGGCTCCGGTTAATCTCTTTTACTTCATATGTCCTCACTTCCCCTTTTTCAGGCTTCCCCTATAATGTCTCCCTTGGTGTTGTTTTATGAAATGTAAGTGTGGGTGTTGTCATGGAAATACAGAAGTTATTGGCGTTTGAACTTTTACTTTATTCCATCGCTATGTCACAACTCTGCACTTTTTCTATTCAATATAGTTTTTCTTTTATATAGACGATTCAGCTTCTTTTGTCACGGGTGCTTTATATACGTGCTCACGGTGCTCGCTGTGGTCCTTTCGCACTCGGCAAACTCGTCACCTTGGCGTTGTATGAGTCTTCTTATCAAATACTGGGATTGAATAAATCGAAATCTTCGTTATTTTGAATGCATTCCTTATGATTTTAATACTCCCGCATTTCCCTCATCTTTCGTTTAAATGCGTATTTTGATTCAGGGAATGCCGTTTTAATTACTTACTGTTCATCAGGGCCGTATTCAAGTGTGAACACCCATTTTCAAGGTGATTTTTGGTAATTTAATTCAGAGAAACGGTTGAACTTACAGCGTTGGTATTTCACAGTTATATTTATACGTTTTTGAAGTAACATCTTAAATTTTTTCAAAGCATTTTATTCGAAATTGCACATGATATTTGATGTTGTGCTGGTCATTTCGCGAAAAAATTTATCGTCGGACGTTGTGATTGCGACCGTCCTTGTCATCTGAAAAAAAATATTTGAAAAAATGTATTCTTTGCGAATGTGGTTATCGTTCTGTCCTCCATCTTTTCGATTGCTTTATAATTACTATTACACCGGGCCGCGAGAAGTGAAAATTTTATTATAAATATCACAGCACTCTTTTTCAAACGCCGCCGTTCCGTAAATTTTTCCCAATATTTTTCGTTAGCGGGCCTTGTGATAACCACATTCGTAAAGAACAATAAAAAAAACGTTTGTTTCAGATGGCAAGGACGCCCGCAATCACAACGCCCGGCGACAAACAATTTTCACGACATGACTTGCGCAATATCAAATATCATGTACAAATTTCGAATAAAACGCTTTCAAGAAATTTAAGATGTTACTTCAAGCACGTATCAATATAACTGTGAACTATTAACACTGTAGCTTTCAGCGTATCTCTAAATTTAATTCCCAAAAAATCACCTTAAAAAGGGGTGTTCAAAGATAAATACTTTGTCCATTTTCCTGCACTTTGTATCATGTAGATCCATGAAAAGAACCTAAGAGAATGCAATTGTTCTTTCAAAAGGACAGTGGTGCGCTATACCATCTAGCTTGCGGAAGAAAGCTCTTCTGCAAATGCTCAATGTGAAACAGTTTCAGTAGCTTCAATCAATACCTGACTAGATTTTTGGTTTTTTCCCCGGTGATGTGACTATGGCTATGTGTTGAACTTATAGAAAATGAGCTTTTTCGTTTAACCATACGGAGAACGTGTTTTTTCAAATGTATAGAAACATGTTTTTCAACTTAATTAAACTCAACTGACATTAAATTTAATTAACTCAAATTAAACTTAATTAAAGTATTATTATATACTTTTGATAGCACCATGCTATCCTGAAATCTATTCCCAATACATACACGAACCGAATTTCCGACATCCACGCGACTGAAGCTGCGGGCGAAAGATAGCTTTTTTTAATGAGTATACTTGTATATAAATATAAGAAAAAAATTCCGCACAGGCACACATCCAGACATTATTTTCTGCAATATTTTCCAAATGCCCTTTTTGGACTTCTTCGACCCTATCGATTGTACTGCGTCCAGTGTTGCTTCACGATTTTCAGTGCCTCAGCGACTCTCCTGCTGGTGGCTGAGAACCACTTTTTTCCGATACATATATTACATATATATGAGAGTACAGGGTAACTGTGGAAACCCTGTGCTGAAATAGTCGCCTACATTGTTATTGAGGTTCAGTTTTGTGGGAGCAGTACGTTTTAGCGCCGCCGTTTTGGCGCGGCCGTTTTGGCACGAGACATTTGGGCATGGGGACATTTTGGCGCAGGGCCGTTTGGCGCTGCCGTTCTGGCGCGAGGACGTTTGGGCGCGAGGACGTTTTGGCGCGAGGACGTTTAGGCGCAAGGACATTTTGGCGCAAGGATGTTTTGGCGCGGGGACGTTTTGATGTCAGGGTGTTCCGGCGCCAGCACAAGTTGGTTTAGCACCACAAATCGTGTGTCATGATAAACCATATGTCATAGGCCTAAGTCTTGAGCTGTTTGAGGAACACGTTTGAAGAAAGGATGAATACTCCTTTTAGTTAATACAAATTGTAAAAAAATATCACCCAAATAAAAAAAATCACCAACAAGATCTTTTTTTTGTTCGTTTTGTTGTTTTTTTGTCGGGCTTGTTGGGGTTTGTTCAAATTTGTTTGTTTGGGTTTGTTTGAGTATATCACCCGAATAAAAAAAATTATCAAAAAAGAAATTTTTTGTTTGGTTTGGTCGTTTTTTTTGTTCGGGCTTGTTGGGGTTTGTTTGGGTTTCCGATTTATGAAATTATATCACGTTGCTTCCCTGTATAAGTATAAATCGTGTATGTGTGTGTGTGTGTGTGTGTGTGTATTGTTGGGGGGGGGGGGGGTGTAGTGTTATGGTTTATTCGACTTCATTCGGATTTGCTGGTGCGCCAGTATATTCCTGCAAACGCGCCCAAACGTCCTCGCGCCCAACCGTTCTCGCGCCAAAACGTTCTCGCGCCAAAACAGCAGCGCCAGAACGTCCCCGCGCCAAAACGTCTCGCGCCAAAACGGTCGCCCAAAACGGCGGCGCCAAAACGTAATATACCCCAGTTTTGTTGCCACCGGAAACTCAGTTAAACTACCCCCCGTACAGTAGACGGCACGCAGGCCAGTGCGCGGCTGAGCGGCCACCCATCTCAGCATTGGCTCTAGCCACCTGGGAGACCGCCGAAGCCGCACACGGAACGTATGTCCACCACAGTCAGTGGTATAAAACATACACACATTTTGTCTGAATAAAATATTGGTCGATCGATGTAGGTACAATATAACTGGATTAGTTCAGTTCACCAATTCAACAATGTCTGATGAAAACTTTAGTTCGAAGCTGTTATCACTAATCGCTTGCCTATCATTTTCTGATTGCAGATCACGCGAGACCTACGGAAATGCTGCTTTGTTCTGGCGGTACGAACATTCGATTGGAAGATCATCCAATCGACGAATCCGTTGATATCAATCAAAACGAGTCGGACAGACCGAGGAAAGTGCGCAGATCGCGCACAACATTTACCACTCAGCAACTTCACGAGCTCGAGTGTGCCTTTGAGAAGACACATTATCCAGATGTCTTCGTAAGGGAATCCCTTGCCCTGCGGTTATCACTCTCCGAAGCACGAGTCCAGGTTTGTAGACAACATTTAAAACATTTGAAATCTAGTCATTCTAGAGGTCTTAGAATTTTTCTCGGATTGCG
Organism: Ophion slaviceki; assembly: GCA_944452715.1. Lineage (NCBI taxonomy): Eukaryota > Metazoa > Arthropoda > Insecta > Hymenoptera > Ichneumonidae > Ophion > Ophion slaviceki. The sequence continues at coordinate 34,480,018 of OX101784.1, forward strand.
GAGATCCACGGGGCTTTCTCGTGCTTTTTTTAAGCATTCCACTACACTGTAGCATCATTTTTCGAAACCCTTTTTGTATTTTGTCATGTTATTTTTGGAAACTTTACCGTTGGATAACACCGCTGCTCTCTCGTTAGGTATATACAAAACTAGACTACATATTCACCTACTTTCGTCGGCTCAGTAGTTTATCTAGCCTACACGGCTACGTAGCTCTCCGCTATACTATTACTATTATCTATATTTATTACTATTTTCGGCTAAGGTTCCGAAAACCCCGCCGCCCTCCGATTGACCTAAAATTTTGCACTAGCCTTCCTTTTAATCTTTTAAGACACCCCCTAAAGGGATGTTTGGCGATGGCATATAATTTTCGAGATTTGGAATTTTAAAGTTTTTTTTTAAGGGTTAGGTTCCGACACCCCCCCCCCCCCCGATCGAGCTGAAATTTTGCACAAACCGTTCTTTTAATATTTTAAGACAACCCCTAGAGCGATTTTCGGCGACTCGCAATAGTTTTCGAGATATTGAGTTTTTAAGTTTTTTTTTTAACGCGCGTCGACTATATCTACATCTGCTACGTCTCATACCTATATATGTTATCGCGCTCTCCATTTTGTCCAAACAAACCCAAACGAACCTAAATACCCCCAAAAAATCAAAACTTAAACTCAGTAACTAGTGCCTGTCACCAAAAATCCCGGAAGGTTTGTGCAAAATTTCAGCTCGATTGGAGGGGGGAGGGGTTTCCGAACCTTGCACCTATTTTCTATAGATAAATTGCGGTGATTGGGTACTTGGTGTCCCACGTTGCATTTATACAAATGTTACAGATATTTTTGTTCTCGCGGTTAGCATGTTGCGCTGGTATCTATATTAATTGCATTTACACTGACTGGTCCAATACAAAGAGTTAAAGCCCAAAGAATCGATTAATTTTATTTTACATTTTTTCACTGTATTCAATACTGAATGAATATTAAAAGACCAATGGTATGATTTCGTTAACAGCTTCATCGATGTTACCTTCTTGTAATTTTGTTATCATTATTGTGGAGTATTTAGTTATTCAGATGGATCTTTGGCTATTATTTGTTATTGCAATTGCGTCATGATCGTCGATGTTATTATTGTAATTATGTGATTAGTTTTTTTGTTTCTCATTTCATTATTATTTTGATATTATAATTGTCTTATAAGGAACATCACTCAAGTGTTTGCCTTCGATTTTGTTGAAACTCATATATGTGATAAAGCATTGAAAACTATTAGACACGTATTTTTTTATCGGTGGAAAGACGGTTTTAAGAAAGGAAACCACCCCTCAAAGAAAGGCGTGTCGCGCGGTGATTTTGCAGTTTTACCCACAATCAGTCCATCGAAACAAAAACCAAAATTGTTGCAATGCAAAGCGATGAAAAATTCACTGCAGAAGTATTTAAACAAATTAAAGTAAGGGGTGACGCGCCTTTCTTAAGGGGTGGTTTCACCCTTGAAACCGGTTTTCTGCCAATAAAAAACTCCGGTCTAATAGTTTTTAATACTTTATCACCTATATGAATTTCAACAAAATCGAAGGTGGACACTTGAGGGAAGGTTCTGCCTTGTGGGGCCAAAAAAATATTCAATTTTTCACCAATTTTTTATGCGAGAAGTATTAAATAAAGAATGTTGATATTTGGTACGTTGACTAAGCGGTCTTTAATGAACATCAAAATATATTTTCAAGTTTGACAAAACATGGTGCTGGAAGTGGGAGGGGCCATGTATGTCGGTGTGCGGGCGATGACATTCTTCGCTTGGTTCGTTTCGGAAGTCCCGAGCCCCGGACAGGTGATCTGAAGCAAAAAAATCAAACATGTTTTTACTTCGTACAATATTGTGTAAAAGTTGATCTAGAATCAAGAAGAAAAATTGAAAAATAAAAAAATAGTGAACAATCGGAAGGAAGTTGGTTATTTCCCCAAAAAAAATCGCAGTTTTTTGCTCACTATTTTGAAGACCTCTTAGTCAACATACCAAATATCAACATACTATATGTAATACTTTTCGCATAAAAAAATGGTGAAAAATCGAACATTTTTTGGCCCAACAAGGCAGGACCTTCACTTAAGTGGTGTTCCTTGTTAGATTTTAATTGATGACTACCAAGCACTGGTAGCTACCCAGGTAGGAAATCAAAAGGGTGACGATGGAAACAAGCTTGTGCGAGCCTTGTTTCACCGAGCCTGAGTGAGACAGACCTGGGCCAGATTTTATTCCATCGTTTGGAGCAGCCTGGAACCAAGACTGGCTGCTTAGCCTAAACTCAGGGTTATTTCAAGCTTTATTGAGCCGGTGAATTTTAAGGCTGAAAAATCAAGGCTGGATGCAGGCTTGTTTCAGGTTGTGATAAAATAAAATAAGTTTAAAATAATATTTTTTCTGTACTTTTATGAAAAAAAAATTTAGCAATAAATGCGAGAATATTTTGAAATTATGTATCTGCAAAAAAATTACAGTACTGACATTTTACTTCATCCTCTATCTTAATTGTCTAAATCAGTTTCACTCGAAAAAAATGAACTTTTTTCGTTTAGACATTCTCATGAATTAAGTAAGAAACGAAACAGCCATGAAATAAATATTACTTACAGTGTTATGCACACAAAGCGAAGTTATGTTGCAGTATAGTGACACGCTTATTCAATGTAAAATATTTTCGACAAAGTATTGATTTGAGCCGAGAAAAAGAAAGTCAGCTTCATGCGATAACAATCGAAATTTTTTCACTCGAATGCACGATCTTTTTTGTTTAGATATTTTTACGAATTAAATATAAAATGAAAAAGTCATGAAATTGGAATTAATTATGTATACAATGTTATGAACGCACAGCATAGCCTCGAGAAGAGTTTGGGATAAGCCTGGTCATAAATGCTCGTGAAAGTTTCATTAAGGCTCGTTTTGAGCCTTGTTGTTTCGTCGTTTTAGGCTTAGTACAGGCTTTTCTACCAGCCTTTGATCAAGCCTGTGTGCAAGAGCCTGAAACCGCGTTATCATTCAGAGGTTCAGTTAGGCCTGAAATCAGGCTGGTGCTCAGCCTGAATTAAAAAATGTGAGCCTTGTTTCAGAGCTTGGCGAGCCCTTTTTTCATCGTCAATTCCTACCTGGGTATGCATGCATGTGTATAGAGCTTTTCCAGGAGATGGATTGCGAATTACGATCTCAATTATGTTTTGCTATGGCTTATAATCGTTACGTTGGTTGTATGGTATTTGTTTAAATTGCGCTCGGTGTTTGGCTGAGCTTGCATTCGTGCTGGCTGGTCCGCACGAGAGCCACGTTTGTTCTAATCATTTCCGCCGACTATTGTAGCTTTAAGCATTGTCTTTTGTTCATTATTATTTTACCCCGAAGACCGCTGGGGCATAATAAACACAAAATCAAATAAAAACTCTCTTTTTCTCTCTTCCCCTCACTCTCAGAACCAACCCAACCCAACCCTTTCTCTCTCAGAACCAACCCAACCCTACCGACCCCTTTCCACAGCCACTCAACTAATTAGCAGCTATTGTTCTGAAAAGCTGCTTGAGCGTCGTTATACTTTGTTCTCGTGCAGCGTTTCACTTAATTTCGTTCGCTTCCGTCTTGATATTTCACAAGACTACCTCACTAACTTTTTCGTGTCCTCGCAACACATTAACTAGTTAAAAGCAATATAATCGTTGTCATATTTAGCATCCCCTGTTGTTGTTAAAGTTGGGTTTTTTTAAATGGAATATCATTAAATCAAACAGAATCTCTTCAGGCTGAGATTTATAGGAAAAAATTGTACAATTCAAAACGTTTTATAAGAACCTCGCTTTGCGGGCTATTGGTTACGGATTTTGCTATGTTTGAAAATAGTTGTAAAGCGCTTCATGCTGAATACTTCAGAAAGTGTGGAGGTTTTACTGCGTGACGTATCAATCCTAGAAAGATGATAGAATTTTCTAATGTATTATTCTTTAGGACCGATAATATTTACACACGGCGAAATCTGAGCATCAGGCTCGGTAGAAATAATAGACGCCTGAATCTTTGTCCTTACCCGCAAAATCGACCATCCCCAAAAATGACCCGAAAGGCGTTGTCATTCATTGCGAATTTATAGCACTTTGAATATTTCGACATTCACCATTATGACATTACATTATAGCTTATTAAAGGAGGACACTACTGTAAAATGTTCGAAAAATCGTTTTTTTGGAACCACTAAAAAAATCCTTTGAACCTTCAAAAATATGATGCATATTCGTTTATAGCTGAAATAACAGTTATAAAGTGGTTTTCGAGCTATTTTTGAGGGGAGTCTCCGAGCGCTTAAAAGTACGTTCAGCGATGCCATGCCGGTAGACGCATTTGTCGACTCTTGTAAGCCTTCTTTGGGACAGAAGTTACCGACTAAAAATAGTTTTATTTTCTACCAATAGGTGGTATTATATTACGGAAAAAAAGCTTCATCAGCTGTAGCGTCTATAAAACCGTTGGCTCCAAACACGTTTTTCTCAAAGCCATGAATTTGAAAGCGACTCGTGCGCCGCCATTTTGTATTATTTTGATGAATAATTTTTTTCACATACTTCAATATGTAGGGGAAGTCGGGGCAAGATGATAACGCTACCGTCATGTTCAAATAAAACAATACATCTATGAGTCAGTCAACTTTAATTATTTTTTAAACTAATCAACATTTATTAATCTTTTAATTTTAGAAGCAAAAAAAATCAGTCTTTCTGATTTGTGCCATACAATGGATATTTTTAATTAAACCTTCATTTTTCCCATCTTACCCCGTATGCGGGGCAAGATGAAACAGCGCTGGGATAATAATGGGACACGAATTATTGTCATCTTTCGCATGTAAAAGTGATTTCATTCTCAGTACCATCAATTTGATAATCCAATCGTTTAAGTTCTGTAGGATCGGTCCGAATAATCTTGCTTCCATATCGTTGTCATCATTTGTAAGTTATTTTTCTTCCCCTGATAGAAACACCGGTTGAAGAGGAACCAAATGCTTTACTAGTTTCATTTCACCCTTTCTAACATAAATAGCGGTACGCTGTAAACTATTCCAGGTTTGCGATAACTTGTATTCGTCTTGCCCCATTAGCCGGCTAACGAATTAACAAAAAATCACCCAATAACCTTGAACATTTCTGACAACCCGTTCTTCTTATATTAATAATTAGTACTTTCGTTGTGTTTACCTACCTGACTCTAATCAATACCAGCAACTCAAATAAACTAAAACGATGTTAAACTTTACCAAAAATTACATCGTTTCGTCAAAAAATCGATATTGTTTTCTCACTCGAGATGCGTGCTTCCGCCACAGTTGATACTTTCACACTCATTCACCTCACCACCACCACCTCTCCAAACTCCAACGGGAGCACTGTGCTCGCACACACTGTTCAGTGGCTAGGCTAATGATTCATCTTACCCCGAGTATTCGTCTTGCCCCGCCTTCCTCTACCCAATAAAGCCTAAGAGTTCTTTTGACCATGTATTTTATGCCTTTCTTTAAAAAAACATCCAAAGAAAACGGTCGAAAATGGGCAGTTACAGTGGTGTCCTCCCCTAAAAGAGATTGTGAAACAATGACCTGACTAAAATTTTTGACAGACACGTACGCAACGCAAATGCGTATGAAAAGTCTTCGGTTTTCCAACTCAAAATCATGTTTCGGCACACTTTTTTAAATATGATGTGGGGGGTGCGCGCGCGTGCCATTGCCGAATAGAAGGTCGGATTCGACATTCGCTGGCACGCACAATAAACATGTCAATGATACCACGGGTATGTCATTCGCTGACAATATTTTACGTGTGTGTGTGCGTGTGTGTGAATGTCCATTCGCACACACGTACATACACACATGAGGGTTGGTAGTATTGTGCTGCGTGGAATTACTTTTCCATTGCTGCAAAATTGGTTACTCGGTTAGCGCAACTATCTGACACCTCACATATTTAGATATATAGCAGGGTGAATGGAACAGAAATGCGTGTTCGGGTGCAAGGGATGGAATCGCAACGACGCGAAAGAGCAGAGCGCAGAAAACCACCCCCAACACACGCGCGTGCCGTTGTGACTGCGAGCATCCACGAGGTTCATACTAGATCTCATTGTATTTATCCGTATAGAACACCCCGGTTATAAAATACGCATATACCTATCTTTGTGTACATACGGTCTGGTATATGGTATATATAGAAATACATAAGCGTGTGTATATAGAAGGGGAATGAGCAAGGATATTCCGCGTTTAGAGCGCGCAAGGGGGAATTGTGAGCTCGCACTCGCTCACAAGCAGTCGTTTCGGAAAAGAGACAGAGAACATTCCGATTGGCCTATTGTAGTACAGTGAAGCGACAATGCCGGCAATTGGCCGTCGCTCGACAAAACCGCTAAATGATCCGCCGTCGCAGTGGGTGCCACGGCCACTTTATTTCAATCTCAACCGAGCCTCCGGAATCCCTTCACATCTATATACTTTACCAGCGTTGATTCGGCCTCCCGTACATCTCGCGTGTAGCGTAAAATAATCGTTTTTTTCTGTCTTCGGATATTACGTTCGGTCTTGCATTAAAGGTTTGATTTTTGGTTTTTCGATTTAGAGAAAGGAATGTTCGGTTACTGTTGTGAAACTCAAGAGAAAAAAAATATATCCTAGTCCGTTATTCCAATTGCGTGTATGTCAGCAATTGAGTTTGTGTAAATGTCAGGAATGGACTTTAGGACCAGATCACATCAGGGCCGTATTCTGGTGTGAACATCGAGTTCCAAGACGATTTTTTGCGAATTAAATTTAGAGAAACGGTTAAATCTACAGTGTTAATATTTCACAGTTATATTTATGCATGTTTGAAGTAACATCTTAAATATTTTCAAAGTACTTTATTCGGAAGTGTACAGGATATGTGATGTTGCGCAGGTCAAGTCGCGAATATTTTTTATCGTCGGGCGTTGTGATTGCGGCCTTGTCATCTGGGGCAAACGGTTTTTTAAAAATTCCATTCTTTACGAATGTGGTTATCGTTCGGCCTTCCACCTTTTTTATTGCTTTATAACTACTATTTTTCCGGGCCGCGAGAAGTAAATTCATGGTAACAATCGGAGTACCTTTTTCAAACTCCGCCATTTCATCTAATTTTCCAAAAAAAAATTTATTAAAGGGCCGAATGATAACCACATTCGTAAACAACAGAATTCAAAAAAATCGTTCGCTCCAGATGACAAGGACGGCCGTAATCACAACACCCGACGCTAACAGATTTTCACGACATGAGCTGCGCAACATCAAATGTCATGTACAATTTCGAATAAAATGCTTTGAAAAAATTTAAGATGACACTTCAAATACGTATAAATATAACTGTGAAATACCGGAACTGTAGATTTAACTGTTTCTCTAAATTTAATTCCCGAAAAATCACTTTGAAAATGGATGTTTACACTAGAATAGGCCTTCATGTGATATGATCCTAAAATCCATTCCTGGCATTTACACAAAGTAAATTTCTGACATACACGCAAGTGGAATAACGGGCTAGGATAAATTTTTTTTTCTCTTAGGTTTCACAACAGTGACCGAACATTCGTTTCTCTAAATCCACCATTTTAGATATATCAAGGTTATTATTGATACCACGTTTCCTATACGGTGGGAAAAAGCAGATTGTCAGAAAAAGACATACGATTTTTCATTATATGATTTTTAAAGCCACTGATATTGATGTACAATGAGTATCTACTAAAGTTTGTAAATTCCGATGGGTATCGCACAGCGCTGACGTTATAAAAGGAAAATTGCATTTTTCAGCTCGTACTTGACAAATCCAGATAATACGAAGTCTAGGGAGATTCTGAAAGCGTTGATTTTCAGGTTTACGAAAGAAGCTTCAGTCGTTTTCTGGCTAACCTCGCAGACAGCAGACAGATAGGTACAATATCCAACAATGATAGATGTCGTCTCCGCCTCGTATTCTAATTATACCAGCTTGATGTTAGCTTGAGAAAAACGAAACTACAGAGAAAAACACTAAAGTTTTATAAACATTAGCAACATATATTATATTGTGTTTCGCGTCGATGTGCGAAATTCTCTGTATACAAAGCCTGATAATGTTGAAACCGCATTACGTAAATCCCTTGATAAGGCCGATGGAGTGGTGTGGCATGGAAGCTGATGGGAAAATGATTCCCCTTCTTTAGGAAGCCTTCGGAGCGCAGTCGTTGGCGACGGGGGTACATGCCGAGATCGCGCAAAGGGGCTTTCCCTGTTTCGGTCCTCTTAGCGAACCACTTGAGCGCTAGGCCGCTATTCACGCGAGACTCGTTAAACAATTAACAGCAATTATACCGATACCAAGCGAATTACCCAGGCATAGCGCCGGATAAGGGTATTATTTTGGAAATTCGCGGTAGCGATGATGCGCTTTCTAGTGCTATAGTGCTACTCAAAAAGCATGGTAAGAATAGAGTGTTCTACTTGTCACTTTTTTCCATATTTATGGGGTGTCCGTCGTGTCGTATGATGATCGTACTTCATACGTACTTCATCGTACTCCACCGTACTTCATACGTACTTCGTGTAAATTTAGTTAAGACCATCAGCAGCTCGAGCACCTGCGTTTGCGTAATAGTATGCGTCCATTGCGCATTCGATTATAGTAGAAGCGGATTGTGGAGAATTGTATTCGGTGCAAGCCGGACTTCACAGAATTGTTCCTCGTATAATGGAATTTCGTAGAACCGCAGTAAGCTCAACAAAAATTTTAGTTCGTATGGTCGTACATCGCACAATCCGATAATTCGTGTCTGCGCACTTCACTGATTATTGCAGCCGTTATTTGCTGGATTATACTTATTATGTTCAGTTATTCCTATTGGGGGGATATCATTTTTGCAACCGTCATTACTGTGGTGCACTGCGCCTACCGCCATATGCATCAGCATTTGTTCTCCTATCATCGTAATCATTGTGGCGCATTGCGCGTTGCGCTGCAATAGCTGCGCTTGTAATATGCCTGGCCAAACTTGTTGTCGTACCCGATGGATTGGGATTTCATCTGTTCGCATATTTCATGTTCGTCTTTGATGGTATGAATTTTATCTGCGTGTCCTTCTGCGGATGTTTTATTGCACATTTATTGCAAATTTCGTGACCTTACTTTGCGCATCTGTACTTTATCCGAGGGCACTTGCTATGTCCGGAGCTTGGGAGTTATACACTGAAATAAATTACGTGGGCTGACTAAATCCCTCATTGGGTGATGTCAACGAATTATTCATTGAAAAAGTGGAATGTTAGGTTATTTTGAGAACGATTTATTCCATCGAACTAACGAACATTCGGAAAAATCAAATATTGTAGTGTTTCATCTTGATCTCTTGTTATCCACCCGTGAACGAGCAATTTCCTTGATCCGAATGTTTTTTCTTCGTGTACTGTACGCAATTGCGCCTCGCTCGTTCTCATATACTTCTCGTTGTCGCAACTTATTCAGTTCAACACCTCGCTTATACTTGAACTTCACTGCGATTGCCTTTCATGTAGGGGAGCTGTGGTTAGGATGATATATATTTTTTCTTTGACGATAAATATTTAAATAAATGACGAGGTATGAATTTGACGCCAAGCGTATATCCATAAGATTTATTATTATAATGGAATATAATCAGTTTCAGGACATTAGTTACTTAAATGAAAAATAAAAAACCACTTGTAGGTCATTCAGTCTAAGATGACATCGATTTGTCATCTTACAAGGAAAAGTTGCGAGGTCGATTGCTCCGATTTCGACGAAATTTGGCATGCTTGTAGAATGGGTAAAAATAGGCGACACGTATTTTTTTTTATATCTGCGGAACCCGATTTTCAAGGGGTGAAACGCACCCTCGAAAATAAGGGTGTTTTTTCATTTTTCGCCGATAACATTAGCGTTCTCATCTCCAATGTATAGTACACGAAAAAATAAACATTGTTGCAGTTTGAAATTTTGTCATATCTCGTACCGTTAAAACGTCATCGACGAAAAACGAAAAAAACCCCAATTTTCGAGGGTGCCTTTCACCCCCTAAAAAGTCGAGTTTCGCAGGTATAAAAAAATACGTGTCGCCTATTTTTACCCATTCTACAAGCCTGCTAAATTTAATCGAAATTGGAGAGATCCACCTCGCAACCTTTCCTTGTTAGACTGAATGATTTGTCATCTTACCCAAGTCGGACGATATATGCTCAGATACATTAATTTCTGGGTTAAAGGTTAGTTAATAGCAACAAATATTTACTGAAATATCATTATAGTGACGATGATGTGTTGCCTGCGGTACGTTAAAATATTTGGATGCTTAAAGCCGACTCATTATATTCTTCTATACAGCTTCAAGGGTCTAGGTCATATGTTGTTGTGACCAGCTCTCACGAGTCGCGATTCATTGATAATGGCCAGGCATCCTATAACGATAAGCCAAAAAAACTGATTTTATATCGGGTTTTATACGCAGCAGTGTAAGATGGCATAGTGTGCCATCATACACCGACGTCTGGTATGTCAACTTACCCATAAGTGAATGCAGATTTTGTTTATTTGTCGTGACAAAATCTTTGGAGTTAGATATCCGTTGTGCAGTATTTGTGAAGTCCAATGACCCTAGATTATGAATAAATCGTTTCAACGAAAAACATCTTATCCGACGGGTATTTTCAGCCCAGACGTGGTCAGTTCTTTTGCATTCCAAAATCTCTAGAATATTTACTACGTAAAAGCTCGCATTCACTGACGGCTATTCTGGATTTCGCTACTAGAAACAGTTATTGGCCGACCATAGAACGTCATCGTTACTCGTATATCGTAAAGATATTGGGGGTGTCATTTTATCTGCATATGTCATCTTAAGCACAACTCTCCCAATGGTGTATTTTGATAGAGAATCCTTCTCCATCAAGCGCGATGCCATAGATTCCACCCTCCAATAGTCGTACTCCACAACATCGGATTTCATCAGCTGTCCCAGAGGCTGTTTATTCTGCAATTCTGGAATTCAAACGATGTATCCTCTTCTTCAATCCTATTTTATGTATACGAGCCACGCAAGTAAATCGTAAAGAGCAGCTCGGCTATGCCACGGCTTTTGAAAAATCACGACAGTTCAAGTAGACAATGAGAGCCTGTTGCGATGGAGCTGGTAGGACAATTAGAGGTGGCCAACTGCTGCAATGAGAAATTTATGTATAGTGCGGTAAACGATTATGCGATGAAGTACAGTAGAATGATAAAGAAAGATGTTGAGAGAGAGATAATACGAAAAGTGGCGGAGGGGTTGAAGGGAGCTGCACTCAGAGACCCCTGAGGAAATCGGGATAATTGTTAACAATTAGCCTAATCAGCTTCGAGTCAGTGAGAGCTGAAGCTTTTGTGGGGTGAAACATCGTAGCACCACATATATATATATATGTCGAACTTCCTGCGAATGCACGCATCATCAGGGTTCTCGTGCTCAGCGCGAACCCCTGAAGTCACCCTTTACGGCTTTCACCAGAGAAAACGATTAGCGAACGGTTGACCAAACGCACACGGCAATACAAGCTCAGAGAATACGTGGATTAGTTAATAATCTTCTGATTGTGATATTTAGTCTCGTTGGACAGTGATTAATAAAGTAATAAAGAAAATAAACAACAATTAGAAACTTTCAAGCTGGTTCCTGATCAGAGTTGGGCAGCAGACATTACTTTTGTAATTTCATTACCCGTAAATTACAATTATTGTAAATAACTGCAATATTTAGTCACTAATTACAATTACGGGAAACAATTATAAATTTTTATTTATCAATTACAGTTACTATAAACAATTGTAATTTTGTGATTATCAACTACAATTACTCGAAATAATTGTAATTTTGTGATTATCAACTACAATTACTTGAAATAATTGTAATTTTTTTGTTGCCAAATAAAATTAGTGAAAAAATTGTAATTTTTTGCTGCTAATTACAATTACTGGAAAAAATAGTATTTTTTGTATTATTCATTATAATTACTTGGGAAAATTGTTACTTTTTTATATCAATTACAATTTTCTTACGATTAACCCTTTAACGTCACAAAGACACTTTTCACAAGTCTTCTTTTCGACGTGATTATTTACCATGAAAATGTCGGGGAAAAAATTCCTAAAGTACCTTGTCGACTATTTTCAAGGCCGCTCTTTCGAATGTCGCAACTGAAAATTTCGCTAAAATAATTTTTTATACAATATTTTTGCAAAATAAGTTGAAAAAACACAAAATTTGAGTGACATTTTTTTTCATTTTGAATTTCGAAAGTCTTATCGGATTATTTTCGCACAATAAAGTGCTCTAAAGGTGTCCTCGATAGTTGTACTTTCGAAATATGCATACATTTTTTTCTCTGACGTTATACCTGCAAAATAACAACAAATAGACTAACAGATTTTCTCCGTTTTTGGAGTATTCAAATGTTGTGATCGGAACGAGTATTTTACAGTCAATATGTAAATTGGCGGTGGTTACCAAAGTTTTTCGGGTAGCTAATCAAGAATTTGTCATTATTTTTGAAAAATTGATTTGTTTCCACAATTTGCTTGACCAGCCAATGTGACTATGTAAGCTGCATATGGTTTCCGATTTTTTCTGGGTCGCTTGTTGGGAATTTGACACTCCTTTTCCAAAACTAATTTGTTTAAACAATTTTTTTGAACAAATTATGAAAAGCAATTAACATTTTTTTAAAACGCAATCTACTAGAAATAATACCCGTATCATAATTATACCAGTAAGTCAATTTTGTAAAATAATTTTTCTCATAAAAATAATTGTTTAAACAAATTTATTTTGTAAAAATAATGTCAAATTCTCGACAAGCGGCCCAAAAAACATAGGAAACTATGTGCAATTCACATAGTCACGTTCAAACAATTTGTTTAAACAAATTAATTTTGCAACACAAATTATTTTACGAAATTGACTTACTGATATAATTATGATACGGGTATTATTTCTAGTAGATTGCGTTTTAAAAAAATGTTAATTGTTTTTCATAATTTGTTCAAAAAAATTGTTTAAACAAATTACTTTTGGAAAAGTAATGTCAAATTCCCAACAAGCGACCCAGAAAACATCGGAAACCATATGCAGCTCATATAGTCACATTGACTGGTCAAGCAAATTGATTAAACAAATTAATTTTTCAGAAATAATGTCAAATTCTTGATCAGCTACCCGAAAAACTTCGGTAACCATAGCTAATTTACATATTGACTGTAAAAGACTCGTTCCGATCACAACATTTGAATACTCCAAAAACGGAGAAAATTTGGTAGTCTATTTGTTGTTATTTTGCAGGTATAACGTCAGAAAAAAAATGTATGCATATTTTGAAAGTACAACTATCGAGAACACCTTTAGAGCACTTTATTGTGCGAAAATAATCCGATAAGACTACCGAAATTCAAAATGAAAAAAAAAGGTCACTCAAAAGTTCGTGTTTTTTCAACTTATTTTGCAAAAATATAATATAAAAAATTATTTTAGAAAAATTTAAGTTGCGCTATTCGAAAGAACGGCCTTAAAAATAGTCGACAAGGTACTTTAGGAATTTTTTCCCGGACATTTTCATGGTAAATAATCACGTCGAAAAGAGGACTTGTGAAAAGTGTCTTTGTGACGTTAAAGGGTTAACTCACTTTTACTCGGGTAACTCACGAGTACTGTCCTAAATATACCTAAATATAACCGACTCTCTGATATTAATTTCGAACGACGAGTACTGTCGGTGGCAAACGCAGAATTATTCTAGCCATATTGAGAAAAAAATCTTCGATGATCTTACCATATATTACCATATGTTTATTGTGTGTTTCGAATATTAATATAATACATATCTATTATCATATTAAACATGACTCAATTTTTTTTCTTCGCTTAATTCAATCCCTGAGGCTTCGTTTTTACGGAAAAAAAACGAGATAGTTATTTCGATGCTTAGAATTCTCTCAAGCAAAAAAATCCAATGAAACTACATTGCGTGGTTTACTATTACTGAAAGTAATTTTAATAATTTCCGATTTAATTACAATCACTGAAAATAATTGTAATGATTTCTCATTCAATTACAATCATTGAAAGTAATTTTAATGAACTCCGATTTAATTTAAATGACTCAATGTAATTTTAATTAACGCCAATTCAATTACAATTACTGGAAATAATTTCAATGGACTCTAATTCAATTACAATTATCGAAAGTAATTTCAATGAACTCCGATTCAATTATTATTACTAAAAGTAATTTTAATGGAATTCAATTTAATTACAAATTATCTTCAGTAATTTGTAATTGTTATTTTTTTATTACAATTTTGCCCATCACTGTTCCTGATACATTTATTTCGGTTATGAAGCTTTCTTTAGGACAAAGTTTATCATTCAGCGTTAACGTCGTCGTAGATGGAGCTTTGTAGACGTATCTAGGTGACGAGAAAACAATGTGCTAGTTTCTATTTCGCAATTTTTTCTGCTGAATTCTAATCGAATACATTTTCCGGAAAAAAATAAACATTTCTGTTGAAACAATTTGAATGTGGATTTTCTTTGAATTTGATAATGACTTTTCTTTTAAAGAACTCTGTTTTGAACTAAAATCTAATGAAATACCTGAACGTGTGACTGAGCTATAGCAAAATTGTACAGTTTTCGCAAAATTCAATTTATGTGAATCGATTATCGCCGAATACCGTTTCAGACGGTCCTTGTACTATATTCCGTGGAGGAAAAAAGAACTAGGGTGATGACATAAAAATAGGGGGAGTTAGAGCATTGACAAAAATCCGTACGTCTATACGTACACATTCGTCGTTTTAGACGCTCTGAACATATTTCCACTGAAATCTTGGAAAAAGTCGATACGAACAAAACTTTCTCCATGAGGAAGTAACACTATGAAATTGCTGTGGGAAAAGTCGGATAAATGATGTGGACCATTTTATTTTAGGTGTGGTTCCAAAATCGTCGTGCCAAGTGGCGTAAGAAGGAAAAAACGCTGGAAAGGGATACAACGAACTTCATGCAGCCCGACACTGGAAGTATGTATTATTTTGACTGTCAACCAATGCTTGTAACTGGAAAGACTTTTGCTCACTCGATTCCGCATATGAGGTGATGGTTTTCAAGCTTTTTTCCTCGACAATTAGTTTCGAACACTTTGGTAGTAAAATGTCATTATTAATATATACATAGCTTTGACGAGAAATTCTAATATCGAAAACTAATCCCGTTGAAAAGTGTATCGTATGCGTGTGTAATTTAACTTTTACGGACCGATTATTTTGTTCTGACAGAAGCAAACGTTTTTGTCGAATAATAAAAACTGTCTCAACACATTTTCTGTTGAAGTTATTTTCGAACCAGGTGGTTAATGTTTCAACGCAAAAAGTGTTATGGATAACATATTTTTCAAATCTTTCCTCTTGTATATATTTCGCTGAAAAAATGGTGTAAAGCGTACTTAGACCCTTCGCTTTTGGATAATTCAACGCATCGATATATTATATAAAATATAAGCACGTGTCTTCAGAGGAATTATACATTTTTCAGTATTATTGTTTGCTGGTTGATGAAAAAGCTTTATTACTAAAATTCAGAAAACATTTGCTAATTGGTCAGTGGTACACAACTCATTGAGGCAATCAATTAACTTAAGATTTCAATTTGGAGTAAAGTAACTAAAAAATAACGAAACATAATAAATTAACTAGAATTTCTCTACGAAGTGTTGTTGACTTTGCAATAGGGACCCAATAATTTTACTAACTATTTTCTTTTTTTGGCAATTATTCAAACCGAATTTCACTCTCCATTTCTTATCTTTAATTTGAATATTCGAAACTCATTAGTCTACAGAACCGAGGAAAAACAGTTTGAAAATTACAGGATTACACAAAAAATTGTAAAAACGCTAATTGACAGAATGTAAACAGATTTTTCAAGAAGTCAATTTTCAAATTTCTTGCATTGCGATTTTAATGTAGGCAAGCAAATTTCTGGTAGATGTCTATACTGTTTTTCTATCATACCATATATTTCGTAGATATAGATGTATTCCTATATTTCTACGCTCTGTATTACCAGTGAGCTCAATAATGCAGTCGTATGAAACTGCTAAGCGCCAAAAAATATCCGGCGTTTACGAATTGACGTTCCGCAAAAACAAAATTACTACTAAAAACACTTTTGTCTCGCGGTCCTGAGCATATGTCGAACATGGTTAAGGTGACCAATTATCCGTTGGTATGGTTACAGGTAGTCACGAATTCACGTGACAGTAGGTAATGTCATCTCTTTGTAGGTAAGGTGAATTCGAAGATTGGTGTTTGAGACACGGTCCCGTCCAATAAGAAAATACTTTATCCAATAGCGTGTAGCAAACATGTTAAAATTCTTCATATCATATAACACTGTCGTGCTACATTGCGTAGAACATTATGCGATCAATGGATATTTTTATCGCGTTCACTTTTACCGATAATCGTTTACATCTATCCCGTCCACGATCAGACTCACGAAAACATCGTCATAATTCGGGCAATTTTTACATTTTCTTACAAAATCGTAGTTGCAAAATGAAGTTGATACCCTAGGCTATGAAACGCTGCAATAAGAATCCGTCCTTTTAAAATCCAAGCTTGTGCATACTCTTTCAGGTGGGAGCTTGAATGAGAAGGTCCAAAGAAGCGTTTTTTCGGGATTTTTTTTTAGAAAGGAAAAAAAGAAGTGAGCCCTGTGAACATTGCGGTATCTTTTCGTGTATATTTGAAATAAATAAAAAAAATTCAACATGACACAATAAATGACTGCGGATTTAACAGTCTATTCCATGTGCGTCTTGCCACTGCAGTCCCCAATCAGCAAGAAAGAGGTAGCTCGTAATTCTTGACTGAACCAAATAAACCAATAAAATTTTCAATTGTCATATTTTTCTTCTGGGTGAATTAAGATAAAGCTGAAAAAATCGTGAAATTATAACTTTTCTCAGGTTTGAAAAAAAATGTGTTTGGTAAAAAAAAAACACTTTAACGTGCTATAAAAATGATTTTAAAAGACTTTTGCAACGACTCACTTTAATTCACTTAGAACAGATTTTTATACTGAAGAAAATAAACTTTGGTTTAATTCAATATGTCGTTTAGTTTTTTTTGCTATCACACCCGCCAATTTGAAAAAATCGTGAAAATGAAAACTGGAGAAAACGCGCTTCAAAGTTTTCATTGGGAGGAAATATCAATATCGAGAATCAATCGCTTCTCTGCTTTTGGCCTTGTATCTTCGAAAATATTTACAATTGGCCTCTGTAACTTTGTAAATATATTCTTGGATAGTTTATCTATCGATTGAAGCAATAAAAAAAAACGATTTTCGGACCTCCTAATTCAGGCCCCCGTCTTAAGGTATTCCTTTCGCGGAGAGCCGTATTGTGTAGGGGCATAAGCAGGGCCGTTCTGAATCATTGGTAAATTACAGTGGCGCTTAATAAAAATAAGTCACATCAATTTCCGTATCCGACGATAAACTGGAACAAAAAATTTCGCCCAAATTTTGTACATTCAGACATTTTTACATTTTCTTTGAAAAGTCGCGGCTACGAACATTTTTCTGCTAGTCACATTTTTCCAAGTTTTACTATTAATATTTTATTTAAACATTCGGTGACCCCCGGTTTTCATTGTCGTTACGGAATCTTTAGAATTTTTTACACCCGTTGAGCAGTTTATATCAGGCACCTAGTGTTATTTAGTGAAAAAATTATTAGATAGAAATGGCCAGCGGGTCATCCTCATAAAGTGCTATGCAAATGAGATAATTTTCAGAGTCGTAATTTTTCGTTAGCATTTCGGTTAACTGGCTTGAATCTTTACCAGCGTACTGGGATATATTTTTACTTGATTATAGACGAAAATCAGTTAATTGTTAGATATTCGGGTTCGTGAAAAGAATAGCTCAATATGTACTCTGTCTACTAGACAATAACTCTGTCAATAGTTTATTTTAAATATATTTATATAGTCCATTTTATTGAATATCTTTTATGTCTTTCCCTGTTACATGATAGATGCAAGAAGGCTCGACTGCTTTTTTTAATTGTCAACTCGAACGATACTTCTCAAAAAGATGAATTTTGTACAGCAGGAAAATAATATGACGACGAGAAGGCCTTGTCGTCGTTTTTTGAAAATTCAAATTATTTTTTTAATATTTGAATAGCAATAGTATTTAAATAGCAGTTGGCAGATTACTGTCAATATATTGATAATATAACAAATATGCTTACCTTTTCGATTTCTCTTTCTCTATATCTCTCTCCCTCTCCGTCTCTTCACTACAGAGCACAACTACTCCTCGATATTTAAGCGATTCTATTCAAAGCTGCGTTTTCCCCTTCACCTTTCTTTTTGTTCTCTCCTGTGTCCTTTTCCCCCTTGACGGTTTATCCCCTCGCCGTCGGGAATCCCTTGCTCTCTTCATCATCGATTCAATCAGGCATGCGAGTCAATCGACCAACCTCTTCTTGAGGACCGGCGAAGCTCGAAAGAGACAGAGTCGTTTTCGCTCTGCTCAAGAGGGAGAACAAACATTGAATACATTATTCGCGAGCGAAAAGGCGAAACCCCGAGATGCCATATGTCCCCCTCTCACTGCCCTATTTTATTGGTCTTTCTCCATCTATTTACATCGCTCGCTCTTCCATATTATAATTGTTTTCAGCTTTGAGTCAATTAATTTCGAAACCGAGGATCGATCGATGTTGTCATGTCGAAATAAGCCTCGTAGACTCAATTGATCATACGTCATCAATTGGAATATTTCACTTTTTTGTTTAGAACAAACGTTTATTTCTGTTTTCGTAAATATTTCGAGGGTGCTTCCACGATGAACCATTATTAAACTTTCAATTGTTTGCACACTTTTTTAAAGAAGTATTTACGGGTAACGTGACTCCAGCCGGCTTGAATATCGACATTTTGGGACTATTTCAACGGGTGAATTGTAAAAATCCGGAAGAATATCCGTCATGCAGTGTTTATTGATGCTCCAACGATTAAAAAAAAAATGAACGGAACAATATGTTTTTCATGTTCATGTGCATTGTTCATTTGGCTCTGTTGAACATACACGTCCCCAGTTTCACAATATAATTTCCCCATGTAAATTCTTATAAAATAATGTTCGTTATATATACAATCTAACGAGCCAATTTTTTAAATTTTTATTGAGGGGTCTTATCAATTTAAAAAAGGCCATTTTCAGGTTTTTTAAATAGGTTTATATTATAGATATTGATATAAAAGTTGTTACACGTAATAAATGCACTTTCGAAATACATTTTTTTTTAAACGTATTCATTTAAGTCACTATTTGTAGACGAAAATAGTAGTAAAAAAAATATGCTGAAAAATTGTAGGTCTGCGCTGTTGATGCAATCTCGGAGATGGATCATCCGAAACAAAAAATCAAACGGTTTTAGATTCAGCATGTTAGCCTTTTTAGCGTCTAAAGTGAGAAGACTCCTTAAGAAAACAAGACATCATATTTTAAAGTCAGAACACTTTTTTTCGTGCGAAATTTGAGCTCTGAATGCTTCTAAAAAGGGCCTGAATAAAAAAATGGTTCAATAGACTATAGAGAAGCTATTTTCAAACAATAAAAAAATGTATTAAAAAAACATTTAAGAATGTACAAGTTATCGTGCAGACTATTTCGAAAAATGTAGGTACGAGAAAAACGTGCTTAAAACTACTTGCGGCCGAGACATTCCCTTCGCGCATGTGGCCACATTTACCTCAGGTTTCCAGAGGTTACTTAGGTTTTGGAATCTGTTTCATACACTCAGCCACTTCGGCTAAATTGAATTGTTTACTCGTTGAAAATGACGTTATCCGACTGAATAAAACAAGATAACACTCGTCACACTCGAATTAAGTTCTTACACGAGCTCAATTTAATTTTCTTTTATCTCACTGTAAACTCAAAAAAGAATCGATTCTAAATTACCATTAAGCTTACACATTCAGCTTTATAGCTGCTCTGAACACCTCGAAAAAATGATGTCACAGCTTTTCCCGTGAGACCTCGAAAAAACTTGACCTTAAAATACTAAAGTACATGGAAATATTAGATGTCAGCGTGAAGATAATTTAGGTAATTCCTAATTTGTTTCTTAAAATTCAAAAGCTTCAGTGGCAAAAATTGCGATTTTTTATTAAATTTATAATCTACTAGGAGAGCGATTTTACGAAATTGTTCAGTTTTATTCTCACTAAAGCTTTCGATGACTACGGAAAAAACTACAGTAAAAAATAGGGAGATGCACACTGACTGAGCATCTTTTAGTGCGAGGGTTAAGGGGTCTTTTCACTTTAGACGCTAAAAAGGCTATTACCGTGATTTTTTTGATAGGCTTAGATTATAGACATTGATATAAAATTTGTTACACTTAATAAATACACTTTCGAAATCCATTTTAAAAAATATTCATTTATTTCAGTCACTATTCATAGAAGGAAATGGTAGTTAAAAAAACGTACTAAAAAAATTGTAGGGCTGTTGATGAAAGCTCGGAGATGGATCATCCGAAACAAAAAAACAAACGGTTTTAGATTCAGTATGTTAATGGCTATAGCGTACATCATACGATTTTTGATATATACAAAAATAACAAAATGGCAGACACTTTCGAAAAAAACAAACGTTTTTTTCACCGTTTTTGGCAAAAAAAGTGAATATCAAAATTTAAAAAAAATCCTTGATATGCGCTATAGCTATAGTTGTAAAGAAAATGTGGTTTAAATTTCATAACGATCGGTTCAGTAGTTTCGAAGATTTCATCAACAAGCCGTCGAAAAACGCGTTTAAAGTTTGTTTGGGTTACATAAAGACATAAAACAAATTTTCTATGTATTTCGAAACTGTATTTATCAAGTGTAACAACTCTTATATCAATATCTATAATATAACCCTATCAAAAAAATCATGAATGTAGTTTTTTTAGCGTCTAAAGTGAGACGACCCCTTAAAACTGTATCGCGTGTGGCAAATATTCTCTGAGAAGAGTAGTATGCCGGAGAGAAAAAATGAACCTTCTGCTCTGCTAAACGAATGTAATCCGGCTAGGAAAAAGACTTAGCCGCAGGATCTTTACCGACCGGACGTAATACGTATCTATCAAAAATGATAAAATAATGTTATCCCCTACATGTGCTATACTTTGCATCTAAAAATATTTTTAATTCAAATATATCTTTTATGCGGTCGAAGTACATATACAATCAAGCCAAAAAAGATGTATTTGGTGAAAATATATCTGTAAACAAATAAGTATAGTTGACGCGAAGAAAAAACACATATTTGGAACCAAAATAATCCCACTAGGCCCCCAACCGGGGAACAAGTATCTTTAAGGGGTAAGGCCACAGTAGAATATTCAAAAAATCGATTTTTTTCGCTAAAGCGTCGCTTTATCATCATAAGAATAAGGTACTATTCGATTTATAGCAAGACGTTTTTTTCACCGACTTTGAGCGTATAAGGTAAGCCCACCTCTGGCACGGTCAGAGGCACATGTAAAACTTTAAATGCGTTTCTCTCGAAACAGCTTTTTTCCAATTGGCGTGACAAATAACTCCAACAATTTTCACTCGATTTACTTCAAATTTAAAAGTCACGCTCCTAATTGCATTACGCAGAGAAGTACGTACGGAATTTCTGATTAATCGAAAACTTTTCATTTCATGAGCAATTTTATACGAAATTTCACTGAAATTTCCCTGAAAATTCGTTTCTCGAGTTCAAATACCTACAAATTTTGAATAAAACAATATTTTTTAAATTCCATACGTACTTCTCTAGGTATTCTGATGTAGATTGACGGGAATTTTGGTTTTTTGTTCTAGGTAAAAAATTGTGGATGCTAAATGTCACGCCGCGGAGCGCCTAAAAAAAGATAACAATAATATTAGTAGCCGGCCAATTTGTACATCGAAAAAATATATATATATTTTCTAACAGCTTGCTATTCATACTAAATAGATGTGTAATTAATTTTATGAGTGAATCATTTTCTTATGCGAAAAAATTGTAAAATTTGCACATGATTTTATACCTGTTACTGTGGCCTAACCGCTTAGCTATACAGTACTGTACTTGGCTGTCTAGTACACTACCCAGGTAGGAATTGACGATGAAAAAAGGGCTCGCCAAGCTCTGAAACAAGGCTCACATTTTTTAATTCAGGCTGAGCACCAGCCTGATTTCAGGCCTAGCTGAACCTCTGAATGATAACGCGGTTTCAGGCTCTTGCACACAGGCTTGATCAAAGGCTGGTAGAAAAGCCTGTACTAAGCCTGAAACGACGAAACAACAAGGCTCAAAACGAGCCTTAATGAAGCCTTCACGAGTATTTATGATCAGGCTTTTCCCAAACTCTTCCCGAGGCTATATGAGGCCTGTTTTTAGTTTTCTATATTCTACATTGGGGTA
This sequence comes from Ophion slaviceki, assembly GCA_944452715.1. Lineage (NCBI taxonomy): Eukaryota > Metazoa > Arthropoda > Insecta > Hymenoptera > Ichneumonidae > Ophion > Ophion slaviceki. Next base: position 34,502,605 of record OX101784.1, read on the forward strand.
AATTTAATAAATTTGTAAAGAATTCATTTGATTTGTTATATATATTTATTATTTGTTATATCATTTGTTACAAAATATATATAAAAAACATTTAAAAAACAATACTTTATTTTATTGCGTACTTTTATTTTCGTATACACTTTTTTGTGTACCTCATAAATATCGATAAGAGCATATGTTTAAATGTTCTGAGCTGCCTCCTTCGCTTTCGTTTTTCGTGCCTTCGCACCCGACAAATTTATTGCTAAATTTTTTTTTCATAAAAGTACAGAAAAAATATTATTTTAAACTTATTTTATTTTATCACAACCTGAAACAAGCCTGCATCCAGCCTTGATTTTTCAGCCTCAAAATTCACCGGCTGAATAAAGCTTGAAATAACCCAGAGTTTAGGCTAAGCAGCCAGTCTTGGTTCCAGGCTGCTCCAAACGATGCAATGAAACCTGGGCCAGGTCTGTCTCTCTCAGGCTCGGTGAAACAAGGCTCGCACAAGCTTGTTTCCATCGTCAGCCTTTTGATTTCCTACCTGGGTATACGTCAATCGACTAGATTTTGATCTGGAATACCCATAAAAACGAATGCCGTGGATCATAACGACGAACTCGAATAAATTCCACTAGTGTATAAAAATGATCATCAATAGCAGAAAATAATGAAATAATGTCGTTGTTTTTTCAACTTTTGTGTCCCAGGTATCCCGGGTCTGTGTATGCCAGGCCGTGACGTTGGCGTACCACGACTATTTCCATGGTTGATGCCATCGATATTTGCGTCTACTCCCTGGTCATCAAATTCTCAAAAAGTGCCATCGGTTCACGCTTTCTTCTCGCAATATTTCAATCTACCTTACGCCGAAAATTTGGCGTCGCTCAGCTCGATGTTACCCGCTGTTGGTTTTAACGCGTTAAACGGTTTGAGTCACACTGCACATGCCGGCAGATCGCATATTCACCTAACCTCGAGTCAGCAGCAGCAGCAGCATCAACAGCAGCAACAGCAAAATTTACATCCGTTGAACCTTGGTGTACAGAATATGCCGCAAAATTTGAGCTCAAAATATCCAGAACCCCGAGACTCGGACGACTCGGGATCGGGTTCAGAGGATGGCATGAGACGACAGAGCGCCGAAGTTCTCAGAGTCAAGGCTGAGGAAATCTTGCGCAAAGCCGAAAATTAGTTTTTTTTTGTACTAGAAAATGAAAAACAATCATATTTATGGCGTAGAAAAGTGATTTTTTTTGTAAATAAAAAGTTATAATTATAGCGTTAATTACGGATGTTGAGAAAGGTATTTATTTAATGTTAAAAAGTTTTATTACTGCTGTTCTTGATTATTTTCATATTTCAATATTTGATGATACAACTTTTTTCATCTTATTTTGCGAATTTTTTGCGCTTTTCAAAAAGCATTGGACTAATATTTTTGAAAATCGTGCTTACAAATGCCTGATTTACCGATTTCGAGTCATCGGCAGATTCATTTTGACAACTTTTAACCGTGTTCGTTAAAAGTCATCTCTGGTACCCGAAGAGCTTTTACAACCAAAGCCGAAGGATTGGAGAACGACATTGTTTGAATGCCGAAAATATTCGGTAAAAAGAGGCTTTCTCTAGAAAATAAAAGATCTCGATATTCTGGAGTTTGTTTTTGTTACACGTCGGCGAAGTTGAGCCAAGAATGATTTGGCGGTAATCAATAAAATGCATAAAATTCAAACGCAATGCGGTAATAAAACTTCCATCAATATCGAATGAATTCCTTTCTCGGTATGGTAAAACTCGGCGAATCTGAAGATGTGTGAATAAAAAAGACGGGAGGGATGGAGGTGAGAATGGAAATAAAATACATTCTACATTTTATTAAGTGCTAGAATAGAAAGGATCTTGATTGAAGCATTCGAGTCAAAAGTAATGTAGTATGAACCCTTTCATTGGGGAGAATTAATATTGTATCGTATGTATGACAATCCTGGCACAAGACGGAGCCGACAGAGTGTGAATACAAACTTGTAAATACTTTAGTCGATGGTCACATATTGGACTGCTAGAAAAATGCCATACGCATCGTGGACGACTGAAAGATGAACAAAATAATTCATAAAGATGTATCTGATTGATTAAAGAATGATTGAGATGCATTTTGAAAGAAATCACGTTGTGTTATTTTCCGGATATTTTCCGAAATTTAATATAGGAAAGGTGGACAGTATTTTTTGTACATTAATCTATTATTCGTAATGACATAGCTACTTTTTTGTTTCATTTGTGAAGTATACATTTTTTTTTGCTCGATGATAAATCGTAAAAGGCCGCAGGCGGTCACTGTTTACGGAATTAAATTGCAGGCTTAAAAATTATGTTTACGCGTCACTAAATGGTCGAGTGGACGAAGTTTAAACGTGAAAGGTGCTGTCAGCATAAAACTCGGTCTACATATGCATATGAACATACAGGCGGCGATATGCAACGCGGCAGTTTGGAGACTTTACGTTTGGATTCCTACTTTTCATATCACCGTCCTTTGAGTTTGCTCGGATTGGTATACACAAATCTCAGTATTCGAGTTGCACACAAAAGTCCTCGTTCGCGCTCTCCCTACAGTCAATTATTATTAATCCTCTGGTACTTTTCGACGTGTCTCTGGATAGTAAGTTATATGCATGTGTATGCGGGTCTTTGGGAATTATTACATTCATTGTCCCGTAGGAAATTAGTTCATTTTAGCTAAAATAAATTTTTCACTTTAACTGTTATTATTTTTCAAGTGTTGCAATGCATACCAATATCATGAATAAAACCGTAATTGAACACAACAAAACCTCCCGTCATTATGTTTCGTCCGTAAATATCAACGATCCCTTGAAAGTGTGTTCAGGTACTTATTTCATGAAATATCCCGAACACCTGTTAAACGGTTTTGAGGGGAGAGTAGGGGTTTCAGCGTGAAAAAAAAACACTTTTTTGCGAATTTTTTTCATCTATATGGATAGAGTAAATTTATTGAAACCTTTTGAACATTGTTAAGTGTCATTTCAAGAACATTCCGTGAAATTTGTACGCGAGAATATCCACAAACAAGCCGGTGACAAAGCTTTTCCAAAAACGCCTTTGGAAACTGTATCTCAGCTAGAAATTATCTGAAATCGAGTACCATTAAAATTTAGTCAAAGTATCATCAAATTCTCCCCCCAATGGTCTTTGATAATTTTTTTTTAATTTCTAAATTTTTGGTGGTCATGCAAAGTGGAAAGTGCTATTTTTCACGAAAAATTCCGCCTTTTTGGGGGTGGAAAACCCCCTCAATGTAAAAAAATCTCAAACTAACCGTTGGGGGGAGGTATTTTGTATGTAGAAAGTGTGTACCAATTTTGAAATAAATCGGTCATGTAGTTTTCAAATGGCAGTGGACACGGACTTGGAAAAAGTGGTTTCGAGAAAAACGCGGCACCGGCTTGTTTGTGGATATTTTCGCGTACAAATTTCACGGAATGTTCTTGAAATGTACAAAAGGTTTCAATAAATTTACTCTATCCATATAGATGAAAAAATCGCAAAAAAATGTTTTTTTTTCACACTGAAACCCCTACCCTCCCCTTAAGAGACTGAAAATGGAGACCTTTTCGACCTTTTGACGCAAATTAAAAAATGTGAGAATTGACAATATTGAAAGTTATTATGGTGAAGTTATTAGCGCTGCTCTTCTAATTCAGTTGCTCCGTTATAACAATTAATTTTAGCATAACATCTACTATTCTTCTGCGGGAAAATACAAGGAGATAAGCCACCCTGATAAATGTGAATATTACTCCTTTAACCTATAACGTTCATAGTACCATCGTACAGGATCCTTCCACTTCTACGTGCCCGCTTTATTCCACTTCCGTTTAGAGGCAAGCATACTAGCCGATAGTTCAGCAGACCGGTTTTGATGTGAATATCACCCCACTACCGCATAAAAAAACCATGTAAAATTTTCGAAAGCAAAACAAATCAATAAAAGCAGTTTTTATTATTAAAACTCATAAGTAATGATATTGTTTTCCTTTGTTGCTATAAATATGAGCTGTAGTGATATTTTGAAAAAGATAGCTCTTGTAAAACAATATTTCTTGCCATAAAAAGTACTCACAGCGTTGCATAATGTTATTTCAAATGTGTTTTATTTCATTTCGATTCAAGCCTCGTGTAAATATGAATATATGTATATGAAAATTATGAAACGATGCGATGAAAAGTCCCAAGCAGTTGGGAAATACATCAAATTTACATTCATTACTTGTAATATTTTGCACATTCATATGACGTACTCTTAGCCATCTCGAGATAAAATTTTAGGCCCAAGTTGAATGTCACTTTTGGGATTGACGTTTTTCCGGATTAAATCAAATACAGAGAGCGTTTAGGAGTCAAAGAAAAAAAAATTATGGGTCGAAGTTCGACTCTGATTATAAACTCACAAGTACCGCAATCCTGAACACTCCCATTTGGCGAAGATTGATAAATTCCTACAGCTTCCTTTCAACCCAGAACAAGCCTCTGCCAAATGCTTTGAAAACTTCGCTGACCCTCTACGACCTCCTCGTAATCGAGTTCTCATGCTCTTGCGTTGAAAAAAGTTCTCATAGATAAGCCTTCAAACACCTTGGCCAATTGTTGCATTTATGTTTAAATTGTATTATAGAACAATGTATATATGACGTTCTAGTATTTAATCGAAAGCGTAGGTAAACGAGTGCAAAACCAGGCCGAATTCATTCCGACAGGAATATTTTCAAAAAGTGATACAGTGTTTCTTGTCAAAAGAACGTTTTCATCATTGGTTCGAACAATAATAAACAGAGGAACATTCGTTTGCATGCCCTTGCGGGCTTTTAAGATCCCATCTCTTTTCTGTTTACCGCATGCTACCTTTCACTTCACTATGTTCAGTTTGCCAGGGACCCGCACGAAGGTTGCCACCCTTTCCTAGTGTACTGCAGGGGCCGGGTGGAAATTCCGAACTTTGAATGCACCGACGGTTTAAAATTCCGCATTCTAATATTCCGAAAATCAAGATGAGGCCGAGTTGAAAATCCGAACTTTGAATGATCAGAACGCTCAAAACTCCGAAAGAATACTACCTCGAAAGATCAAAACTCCAAAAGAATTTTCCACGACAGACCAAACTCCGAAAATCTGAACACCGTCGAAATAATTCGGCTATGGAAGTTTTTAAAGTTTCAAAATTTTCAACAAATCGAAGAATTATTTTACGATTTTTTTTTATTAAGAAGTGATTTCGCTTCAGGTTTCAAATTTGTCTAGACAATGTTATACGTTCTACATCATTTACAGTCAACTATGTAAAATTTCGCTGGCATGATCTTGCGTGAGGGTCGGATTCAAATTCCGAACATTGAATGCGCCGACAGTTTAAAATTCCTATTTTGAATGTTCTCAAATTACAAGGTGCGTCAAGATCATGCCTGCGAAAGTCCACACAGTTGACTGTAAATGATGCAGAGCGTATAACATTATCTAGACAAATTTCAAAACTGGCTTAAAATCGCTACTTAATTTGAAAAAATTCTTGAAAGAATTCGTCGATTTATTAAAAAAATTTTAACTTTCAAAACTTCCATAGCCGAATTATTTTGACGGTGTTCAGATTTTCGGAGTTTTGGTCTTTCGTGAAAAATTCTTTCGGAGTTTTGATCTTTCGGAGTAGTATTCTTTCGGAGTTTTGAGCGTTGTGATAATTTAAAGTTCGGAATTTCAACCTGACCCCGTACTGCAGTATTAAATTTGCACAAGGGCACCTGGTGAAGGGAAACTGGTGAAAACTTGTAAAAACAAGGGAAACAGGTGAAAACTTGTGTCGCTATACGCAGCTGCATGTTCACTGGGTTTTCGTTGCGTTAGTATCAAAATCTCGTCAGCCCGACTACTGAGCCTTCCGCTTAGTAGTCGGGCGGCGAGCCACAGCACGGGTAAGCGGTGACCCATCCAATTATCGTTCCAGCCCAACGCAACTTAACATGGGAGATTGTCGAAGGCATCCATCAACTGCGTGTCCACTATACAGTCGATTTAGGTTTGGAGTACATTGGAATGCTTATTTGCTTGATCATTTGTCGTATTATGCCGGTTTTAGCTATCCACTATGCTTCCCGCTCTATATTCCATTCGAATTCACATCCTTATGTACCATTCTACAGCTATTCAGCGCTCTCCTGTATTGGTTAGGGGCTCGAAGGCTATCTAGCTGCGGGGAACTGAAACTCTTCGAATTCACGACACCGTGGTCAGATTAGTTGAAACGGATTCTTCAGATTTTGGCGATCTTTGAGCCTCATAGCGTCGACGCTTGCATCATTTATTTTGGCTCGTAAAATTATTTTTATCCGTACTGATATTATCTTTTCATTTATCCTCAGGACTTGACATTGAAAAACTGTTCAAAATATGGGAGATGGAAAGACGTTTCGCGAAAATTGATGACGCTGTGGCTGATGGGTTAGGAATCAATTTTTTATTTTCTAGACGTAAGGATATCGATACTAGAAATGTGATCAGAAAATCATCTCATGATTCATTGAGAATCAGCTCGTTTAATTAAATTATGGAAAATGATCATCATTGTTTAAAAAAAAAACAAAATACAATCATTTTTCTCACATAAATCTATCAAGGGAACTCATCAATCCGAAATCAGCGCCGCCCAGGCCGTGCATTTTTTGTGGAGTGCAGAGGCATATTATACTTTGGGTCAAACAAGGGTTGTGGGATGTCAGTTACGCTCCCGAACCACCTTGGAATTTATCGTTCCAAGGTGGTTTGGGAGGGTCAATCAAGAGTACTGTGAAGTGAGCGGAAGGTTTGGATAGTCTTGAATGCTGAAAAAATGTTTAGGGTAGTGTTGCGAGAAAAACGTTCGCAGGACATTTAAATATGGATTACACTTCTGACATAGGATACGTCACTGCTCATTTTGCTTTTTTTTCATCTGCGATTAAAGTACATTGTGAATACCAATTCTCTGGTGACCCCGATATAATATTATTAACAAAAAGAAAGAGACTTGACGAGAAGAGATATGAATCATTCGTACAATTATTCTATGAATATGAGTGTGGGTATGTGTATGTGTATACATGGATGTGCATACATGGATTTATTTCGAACTGTATTATATGCTGTATCATAAAAAATGTTTTAAGCTTCTGTAAATATATAGCCAGAAAATGATTATAATAATTATTGTCATTATTCTCCTGGTTATTACTGCCATTACCATGATCATGATAATGAATATATGATAAGGAGCATGTGAAAATATATGAGAGTGAATCAGGAAAAACCCTTGTCTTTTCTTTTACCACGTTGACATCGTTGTCTGCATGAGGCTTCAAGGTTTGAAGAAGCCATCAGTGGTGAGTATAAGTAATAACAACGTCACATATTTATTAAGGGGCCAGTCCACTTTGGAGCCACGAACATTTTTATAAAAAATATGAATATAAAAGTTGTTGGGCTTGATAAACATAGTCATGAAATACATAAAAAAATGTTTTAATTCATCTTTATTCATTTTTAAGTACAAAAACTATAGTTTAACGTAACGCCTTAAAAATAGGTGGGCTAGGTAGCTCCATTACAACTCGGCAACGGCTTGTCTGAAACAAAAAAATCAAAGTCCATTAGATTCACTATGACACCATCTACAAAATCATCCTCGGATATAAAGTATTATAAAAAATAAAAAATGGCAGATGAAAAACGAAAAAAGTTTTAAAAAACGCGTTTCTTCGCAGTTTTTTCGTAAAAAAAGAGTAAAAATCGAAATTTTAAAACCATCGAGGGTCATCTTGTTGCAAATCATGTTTACAATATGTGGTTCAAATTTCAAGAGAATCGGTTTATCAGTTTTAGAGATGCGATGGAGCTAGATTTTGAAAACGTTTTTTCGAGAAAAACGCGTTTGAAGTTTATGCTATAAAAAACTCTTACCTAAACTCAATCGGCGATTCCTGCACCGTACAAATCCCTTGTGATTGCTCATCATTGTCGATTTCTTCAAGTCTTGCTTGCTTTCGATTTTTTTAAATTTTCAAATTCGACTGGCCCCTTAATTCTTGAAACGACATTGTAAGAATGAGTAAGCGAATGTGGTAATTCTTTAGATAAGTGACTTTTTGGAAAAAATTGTTGTTTCCAAACAAACCCCCCCAAAAAAAACAAAACAAACTCAATATAGCCGTCAAAATGTTAAAAAATGCTCTATCGCATCACGTGTTTCGGCGAACTTCAAACCCCCATAACTTTTACTCATACACAAACCCAAACGAATCCAATATAGGCGTTGAAATGTTCAAAAATGTCCTATTTTATCATGTGTTTCCGCGATCTTTAAAACCCCATAACTTTTTATGGGGGATGTTCCCCCATAAAAAGGGTGAATTACATCTCCCCCAGACTGAATATCATCATTTATAACCCAATAAATGAAAAAATAGCAAACAAAATGTTAGGCTAATTTTTCGGAAAAGTCACTTATCTAAAGAATTACCGCAAATGTCATTACTTTGGCATTTTTTTTTCGATTTGCCAGAAAAATATATGCGAATAAGTTAGGCATTTGAAAAGGGAAAGGCGATTTCCGTCTGGAATGGAATATCTCATGCAAATGCATGTGATGTGGAGTCATAAATTTATTATTTAAAATACACAGGTGGGGGTGCGAATCATCGCTAACGCCCGGGACACGCACAACGGCAATTACAATCGTACCAATTTATTTACGCTATCGCGGTCAACGTGTATCGTTCCCCTGGGGACCGCGCATAAAGCAGGCAAGACGTATATAGATACTTGCTATAGTGGTAAAACTACGCCCGAGGCGTTTCGGCGATCGGAAGTCGTTATTACTGAACACGGAGCCTAGGGTGGATGACGCGGAGGTGTCCCAGCGCGTGCAAGAGCAATTGCCTCGCTACCATCGCACCTGCTCGAATCTTCCACCCCGACTCACCCGAGTGAGAAGGAGAAAGGGAAGGAGAGAGAGGAAAAAAATTATATTCGAGTACAGAAAACGACATATTCAGGACAGCGACTCTTTTATATAATAACTGTATAATCTCCGATCACGAGGGAATGAAATAAAGACTAAAATGTGGTTATAACGAGGGAAAAAAACGGCAAAATAATGGGTATATACGTGCAAGGGATGTCAGTCAATGGTGACGAAAGGGCGTGTATTCTTGAATCATTAGGGGAGTCGAATTGTGCAGACTTGCAATTGATAAATCAAATAACGGGATCTTGGGATGAAATTATTATCGAGTTATTCCATCGTGTGAAATATTTGTTTGGAAAAGTTCAAGCTTTGGATCTTTTATTTTTTGGAAAATTGCATATCTTTTTTTTATAAACTTTTATATATAATATATAATACATCTTGGAAATATAATAATAATTTAATAATATATCAAAAGGCATGTAAACTTTTATATTTTGGACAAATATTTTTTTATGAGTAATTTTATGAAACGATTATTTGGCGACTGGTTTCAATGTGATGTTTTATTAGTGTGATGATGTTTTAGAAGTGTGCAAAACACGAATCGTACAACATGTACGATCAGCCTTAAACATTTTAATGTCGCGTGATGAAAAAAACTTAGTAATAAATAAATGTTTTTCAAAATAACATGTACCGATTTATGAATGCATTTCGGTTTTGTATTTGAAGTAAGTTCGATCACACGAACCCCCCAGTTGTAACGGTATCAACAACACCCTTCACCAAAATAGTTCTAACTAAATGATACACTCAACGAACGACTAATCAATAAATATAATCATTAGCTATTTTGCGTTTTCCTCGCAAACCGGTGAATAGGCACGCGGGCTGGGTTGAAATTCCGAACTTTGAATGATCAGAACCAAAACTCCGAAAATCTGAACACCGCCAAAATAATTCGGTTATGGAAGTTTTAAAAGTTTCAAAATTTTCAATAAATCGACGAACCATTTGATGATTTTTTTTTAATCAGAAGTGATTTTTTGTCAATTTTAAAATTTGTCTAGACAATCTTATATGTTCTACATCATTTAGAGTCAACTGTATAGACATTCGCTGGCGTGATCTTGATGAACCTTGTATTTTCGGGACATTAAAATTAGGAAATTTAAACCGTCGGCGCATTCAAAGTTCGGAATTTCAACCCGGCCCCCACGTCAAGATCATGCCAGCGAAAGTCTACACAGTTGGCTGTAAATGATGTAGAACGTATAACATTGTCTAGACAAATGTCAAAATTGACGCGAAATCGCTTCTTGATAAAAAAATTCTTGAAATAGTTCGTCGATGTAATGAAAATTTTGAAACTTTTAAAACTTCCATAGCCGAATTATTTTGACTGTGTTCAGATTTTCGGAGTTTTGGTCTTTTGTGTAAAATTTTTTCCGAGTTTTGATCTTTCGAGGTAGTATTCTTTCGGACTTTTTGAGCGTTCTGATGATCATTCAAAGGTCGGAATTTTAAGCCGACCCCATCTTGAATTTCGGAACATTAATATTCGGAATTTTAAACCGTGGGAGCATTCAAAGTTCGGAATTTCAAGCCGGCCCCAGGCACGCAAGTATTTAGACTTGTTTTTCAACTTGTTCAAATGCAAGGCTTATGAAAGTGTATACGTTACGATTATCGAGATCGAAATCGTTAAGGCCTTAGGCCACAGTAACGGGTATAAAATCATGTGCGAATTTAACAATTTTTTTCGTATGAAAAAGTGATTCACTCATAAAATTAATTACACATCTATTTAGTATGAATATCAAGCTGTTAGAAAAAAATATTTTTTTTTTTCGATGTACAAAATGGCCGACTACTAATATTTTCTTTTGTTATCTTTTTGTTATGCAATTAGTAATATGACTTTTAAATTTGAAGTAAATCGAGTGAAAATTGTCGAAGTTATTCGTCACGCCAATTGGAAAAAAGCTGTTTCGAAAAGTTTCAAGAATTCGGCCGATTCGCACATCGAAAAAAATACATATTTTCTAACAGCTTGACATTGATATTAAATAGATGTGTAATTAATTGTATGAGTCGATCACTTTTTCATGCGAAAAAAGATTGTTAAATTCGCACATTATTTTGTACCCGTTACTGTGGCCTAAGGCCTTAATAGGGACTTTAAAACTTTTTAAAGTTTCTTTCCTCTAAGTTCTTGCACACAAATGTAAATGTGATCATTTCCGTAACGTCTCCTATCAGTCCGCTCCCTAATTATTCTGTTCGGATATTGCAAGTAAGCTCGAAAGAAGAACAAAATTCTTTGAGTTGCAAGTTCGAGAACTTGGCAAGCCAGGTTAGTAGTCAGGTGGGTGGTTCTCTATATACGACGAAAAGGACAATTAGATTAAAAGCAGCGCCTCTCGCGGCGGCTTGAGATCCATTAGTGCCCATTGTGCCACCCCATTTGTACTCCGTTGCCGCCTTCCCGCCTCCACAACTGGAACCCCTCAGCCACCTCTTTTCGTTCAGAACGGTTTACTGCGCAGCGTCATCGCGAGAATATCGCGTGTAACCGTGTTTTATATATATAGATATAGGAAGAGTTTCTCCCGTTGCTATATAGCCGGTAAGCCAAGCAGCCCCCATCTCGAAGCTTAGGTACTTATTCTCAATAGTAATATGCTCACTTCGTACTTGCCACGTTCCACTTGCTTTCACCCCTTTCCCCTTTCTAGCTGCCGCCGTTCTTTTCTGATGTTTCTCACAGGCCAGGCTATTTCGCTTTCTGGATCAGACTCATCCCTTTTCATGCGCTATGGATTCTCCAACGTACGCAACTATATATATATGATCCCTACCATTTATAGATTTGAGTTCCGTAGAGTACAGGAGCCACATTTGTTTGCTCATCAAAACGGTGCAACAATTTTTATATTGAGGGTGGAGGTATCTTTAGGCGAAAAAAAAATTTGCTGATTTTCATGATTTTTTTAAAAGGAAATATTTCTTCACCAATTCTGAGAATTAGGGTATGTTTTAATACTATTTTTTGCTGTTACATGGTATTTTTTATTCATCTTTAAAATGGGGTAGGTGTGGCAGTGGCTTCCGAACTACATTTTTAAAACTGGCGTGACGTATAGCTAGAAAAATAATCGCCCGATTCTGATGAAGTTTGGTATAAATCTTGCCAACCTCATTGTCTAAAACATGTGCCTCAATGGTTTTGATAATTAAAAAAAAATATATATTTGTAAAGTGTAGCAGTGTTTTTGGAAAATTTTACTCTTTTTTTTTCAAAGCGTACCATTCGATCGATTTGCAACATTTCTCACTTTTTCTTGGTTCATATTCTGCGTATGAGTATTAATGAAAGGGCAATCGTCGTTGGTTTTTTTAGATTAATCCCGCCGACACTGCGTGTCACGCCGTCTGACAACATCGGCCGCAACCCGTTTAGAAGACCGTGCCATACGTCCGCCATTTTTAAAGATAAAAACAAAAATACCATGTCACCGCTAAAAGTACGAATAAAACATACCTTAAGCCTAGAAAATGGCGAACAAATACTTTCTTTAAAAAAATTATGGAAATCGCCATTTTTTCCACGCCTAACGGTATCTCCCCCCTTGACGTCTACTGAGAATAGTCACGTTGACAGTCGCGTTCCAATATGTTCAGCTGTAGGTTGATATATATCGTGTCCTACACATGACTGTTGAGTTTGTTGAATACTTCAGGATACACACAGGAAAAGTACATTCGGTGTTCATGCTTTGAATTGCATGTCTTATGAAACATTTTAATAGGAATTATGTAACTTTGATGATGTTCAGTAAATGTTTTGTCATTTTTGCATTTTGCGTACGTATACGCAATCATATGTGGAATGTGAGCTGGCCATTAAGGGGAGATATACACCAAGATGGTCGAGGTCGAGGATTTAGAAGCTATGAACATACCGTCGACCGTAGAAGACCTACACTATGGGCCTGGTATCGATGATTCCATGTAAGTTGACAAATTTCATGATTTATTCATTCCCAAATTTTCAAACGCCTTTTTCTCAAAACCACGTTTTTCAAATCGGTACCCAAAATTTCTCGAAAACCAATGGACCGATTGCCTTGAGGTTTTTTGTGGTTATTCTATACACCATTATCTAGTACTTGTCATAGGATTTTTTTCCGTTACTTAGTTTTTGTTTTATAGGAAAAAAAATAACTAGTTTTTGTCCCAAAAATCACTATTTATGTTTAAACGTCCACCATTTTGTCGTAAATCGATTTTTTCAAAATCGGTTATGACGAGTACTAGATTATAGTATCTAATTTAATAATCTTTTTGGTTTTCTTTCAGACGATTTTCAATGAAACGCCAGTGGGTACCGTATACTTTTTGATATTTATAAATCAAGAAAATTAAACATATTTTTGAATGTATATACTTTTAGATAATTAAAACCCCAATCCGAAATTTCAAATAGTTTTACTTGAAAAAATTCACAAAAATGACCTTTTTCCGGCTCCTAGGTGTATATCTCCCCTTAAGGTAGAACGAGCGCGCGCTCGCGATTTCTATAGATTTTGTTCAAATTTTAACCAGACATTGTTCATATCATTATGCGTGTTTCAGTCAAATTTCAGAACTGTCGGCTATTTAGATTGAGAGATAATGGGTTTTGAAATTGCAACTTTTAACACTGCAGGGTCTGCATTGACCGAAAGTCAGGTCACATAATTCGTCGTACCATTCTATTGTGTTTATAAATTTTGAAAAAAAATATGTTTAGATAGCAAACTAGTTAGGGAACGAGTGAAAAAAATTCGATTGCCTTTACTATTCAGTTTCCCTAAAAACGTTCAGTAAAGACAGAATAATTATCGGTAAAAAATATTTGTCCCCTATAATAAGAGGACATATGGCAACACCGCAGAACAGTATTATTTGATATTTCGGGAAAAAAAATTATCGTATTCCTAAAGTTAAAAACTTTTATTATAGGTAAAAATATTCGCGTTATAAATATTAATATTTTATATTGTTTATGTTATCTTCATTAACAAATAAAATTGTTGGTTAGTTCATAACTAATTAAAGAAATTGTCGGATTAAAAATTAGTTCCAAACAAAAATTTGTGTTCCAGTATTATTTTAAATATGCCGCGCAAACTTACGTCATTGGACACGTGGAACGATGCGGTGTTGCCATATGTCTTCGTGTTAGAGGGAACAACATTTTTTTACGGAAAATTACTCTGACCAAATTTCAATACAGACCCTGTGTTAAAAATTGCAGTTTAAAAACCCATTATCTCCCAATCTAAATGGTCGACTGTTCTGAAATGTCACTCAAACACGTATAATGATATAAACAATGTCTGGTTAAAATTTGAACAAAATCTAAAGAAATCAAGAGCGCGCACTCGTTCTACCTTAAGCGTAGTACCCGTCTTCAAATAGCAAGAGATAGATCGGGTATGAATTGAGCGTAATTTTTTATTGCGTTTTTTCCCCCTAACCCAGCGAAGTGCGTGGGAGAAGAACATGTCTGAAGGGCAATGCGGCTTAGTTGCGGCTCATTACGCGGGCATATCAGTCAAAACATAACGATACTTGCGTTAACGACGTCATGCCTTCTTATATCTCTCTGAATGAAATCAATTAGACGATTTGTGAACGCATGTCGACGGGGCCAGCATAATCGACCCTCGGCACTCACAAAGAAACCTGGCGGCGGGTTCCTCTCTGATTTTGATTAAATTTAGCACATTTGTAGAATGGGTGAAAATACTCGACACCTATTTTTTTTTTAATTGCTGAACCCTATTTCACTTTGTTGAAACGCTCTCTAGAAAATCGTTTTTTTTTATTTCTTGCCATCGGCTTTCAAACGAAACGACATACGAGCAAATTTTTAATGAAACTATTTCATTTTTAGAGTACTACACATTTGTGATGAAAATTATGCAAATAACAATAAATTTGTTGGTGTTTATTGCTCATTTTTGAAGCATATCTACGAAAGTTTTCATTCGTTTGGGATCGAAATTTGCACCTGTGTAGAAGTTAAAAACGTAGCGAATACGTGTTTTTTGTATGCCTCGAAAATTGAGGGATTGAAACCACCCTTTGATCTTTTCGCTAATATCGGCCGGAAAATCGCGAACATGTCACGATACCTGGTTAGATTCGTGTCCATGTAAAACTGTCGGATTATTCAATTATATGTTTATGGAAAATTATTTTCATCTTCCCCTCCCGGCCCTGAATGGAAATTAAACGAATGAATGAACTTCACTGTTGAAGATTACACATTTGCGGACAAAGTACTATATTGTACTTTCGAGTACTATGCCTCTGTGATGTGATAATTAAAGTTTATTTAAGGTGCGGTTATTGTGGTAATTTTTTTGAATGCATATCTCAATATCATAATCCTGTCAGAACATGGAAACGTCTTCACCTGTTCGGTTAAGATTTTTCTCGTAACTTCATCTTTTCGCAACGATGCAGGTGGAAATATATAAGTCGAGTTCATCGTATTTTATGCTACTTTTTTCGTTTATTTATTAGTAAGTGTGCAAACTGTCGTTTTTTTACGGATTATACGTATTACAGTAGTGATACTCGTGATAAAGACTTTGATAAAAAGAGATTTCTCGGTCCAAGCACAAGTCATTATAGCAGGTTCACCACAAACATCGCAAGCCATCACATTTCACCTACAAGATTTCTCGAATTCGGATGGTTTCATATTTGTATAAAAATATAAAAATGTATTCACAATATTATGCAATACTGTGCAATATTCACAATATTGTACAATACAAAATTGATTCACAATACTGTACAATACACAATGTATTTATAATATTGTACAATACGAAATATATTCACAATATTGTACAATACAAAATGTATTCACAATTAATTGACACCCATGTTGACCGTTCCGATTGAGCCTATTGGTAAATTTGGGCCTCGACCGGGACAATCTTCGATTGGCTTTGAAATGTAATTCAATTCATTCTTCAATTGTAATTCAAAATACCATTTATTCCCCCATTCTAAAACCATTTCTGGATTTAGGAGTTCGAAGTTTGCAGCGTAGCAATGCAACAATATTTTTTTTCAACCTTTTTATTTCCCTAAATTCTTGCACATTTAGCCTCCAGTTGCCAATGAAAAATTGCACAGTTTTGGGATGTTAAATAAGTCCTCGCTGTTTTTTCGTGAACATGAATGCTTTATACGGAAAATAATTTCTAATTCTTCCAAACGTTTCGAAACTGTTGTGTGATCAACTCCTAATTATTCTGCAAGTTCAGCTAGCGTCTGACATGAGTCTTCATGAAGTAATGCTTCCATTTCAACACATCAACGTCATTATTTTTGAAACGTCTAAACCAATATCTGCATGTTGTTTCCGTCAAAGCTTCGGCTACAGATTTTTTTGAATAAAGTAATCCTTTTTTTGGAAAAAAGCGAGAACATATTCAACGTCCCAATACATTTTGAGGGATTTCGACCACCGGAACCCACCTTTATACGGACGGGGGGGGGGGGGTAACGTTTAAACAAATCGTATGTTAGGAGTTATGAGACTGCTGTCGTTTTCATTGACGTTGTGAGCAGTACGGCCCTAAAGAAGCTTCCTATCCCGCGGTCAACAGGTTCCAGATTAACCAGCGATAACTTAAAATGAAAAACAAACTTTATGCCCGTGAATGAAATTAAATATCCTCTACATATCCTTCCTTACACTCTACGTATCCTTTATCGAAACGTGGCCATCCTTTGAGATTGGAGTGAATTTGAAATGATCAAATGTGACTACGATAATGCTATAAAATAATGTCGAACTAATTGCTTCAACGAATAGCCGTAACACTTGAACGATATTGTTTGGGTTTGTTTGGGTTTCCCTAGTTTTCCTAGCCTACCTGAAATTCCTAAAACCTTCTATATTAAATGATGCTACAGCAGCTTATTAGAATAAATGTGTTGTCACCTTTGCTCCTTAAGCTAAAAAAATAAGGGTAGTTGAAGGTGTTGTTCCGAAAAGGTCATTTTTCTGGTGTACCGAACTTTAAAAAAAAATGATTTTTAGTCATCACATGAAGGTCTGTTATCAATGTACTGCTTCCGGCCTTCACATGCCAAAACATTTTTTTTTCATAATAATGTTGAATTCATCTTAAAATTAACTTTGATATTAAATATATTCGCGGGAACATGTGTATGCGCGCACGTGTTTGTATGGAAAATCATAATCTGACGGAAAATGTGCGATAGATTTATTATTTTGGTGAAAAGGTTTTGTTCAAAGGAGGTATTATATTATAGCCCATACAAGCTGAATATTTTTCGATTCGTCATTTGTGTTTTTTGTTTAAACAGTTCCTATATATCAAATTAACGTAATTCAACGTCAATAAACCCAAGGAATCTGATTTTTTTTCATCCATGGTTTCCTTTTTTCTTTCGACAAATGTTCATGTATCCAAATAAATATAATTTAACGTAGACTATACTCAAATAAATTATTTTTTTGATACTTTTCCTTGCAAAAATAATGATGCACGCAAACCCAAACAAACAGACCCAACGCAACTACACCCAAACAAACCCGAACGAATCGTGAAGTGTGAAGAATGGTGGGCAGGTGCTGGGTTTTATTTCTTTGGGTTCAAATAACTGGACAACTCACACACATTAAACAAACAAGCCCAAATTGACGGGGCCAACCGAATAGACTCCTATAAACAGACCCAAACAAATGAACCCAAATCCGTTTTTATGATCATTCCATAATTGTCGGGTGAGAATCGGATATGTTTAGTCAGTATCGATGGAATCGAAAGGTCCATAGAATGGTAAAACGGCTGATGGGGTTGTTTGTTTGGGGTGCTTCGGGCTCGAACAAACATTAACGGGCTGTACCTCTTAGCTATATTCGGTGGAAATGTCATTGAAATATTCTGAAAATTGAATGCTTTATAGCTTCTAACAGTCGTGCGGGCGAGGGGTAGCAGCACCATACTTCAAACTTTAAGCGCGTTTTTCTCAAAACACTGTTTTGAAAGTTGGCGGACATGATATTTCGAGAGCCACTTGATGGATTCTTCCCAAATTTACAGGAGATACGATGAGAAACATTCAAGATCATTGAAGATCTCTTTTTTTTTAATCCATCTTTATTTTTTAACAGATATCTTAAAACGGCGATTTTTTAAATGGATTTTGTATGCACGAGTTTCAATTCGTCGCCATGTTGTTAAAAAAAAAATTATTTAAAAAATGGACTATCGTTAACAACTCGTATTTATTGTTTACTTGAATAACCCGTTTGGTTTTTACATTTCAGATGGACCGTTTAAGGCAGTAATCTGGTTTAGAAATTTGACGAAATCGATTTTTTTCATTTTATTATTCCTTAGACCTTTCTTAATCCGCACGTGAAAACCGTTTATTGATATTTTAAAAATTAGCACTGTTACAGAAATTATAAGCAAGCCGCGCGTAAACCTCATCTAACGCTCAAAATCATTAAAACTTTGAACGCGTTTATCTCAAAACTATGTTTTTTAAATCGGCACCCACGATATCTCGATAACTAATTGACCGATCGAGCTCAAATTTTGCACATACCTTCGGTAGCCTTTTTCTGAGGACTGGTAGCAGAATTGAGTCGAACAATAATTTTGGCCACATTTTATAACTCGTCGAATACCCGAAAATGTATGAAATATCGTTAATTAAAGTTGAACAGGCTGCCATTTTGTAACCATTTTTTTTAAGTACTAATTCCGCTATCAGTGCTCAAAATACTCATACAGATTGAGAATATATATGTACGTTTTTTTCAGATGCATTCATCACCATGAGTGGGCGCCGATGGAGGCGATTTTCGGTGGACCATGTTGTAAAAAAATAAAAAACTACAAGAAAATATTGAAAATATTTATTTTTCAATGTAGATACATTCTCAAAGGAACAATAAATACATATGTAAAATTTCATCAGGACAACTTCAACGGTTTAAAAGTTATTCCAACCCAAAAATGACGTCAACTCTGACGTTCATCATCTGCCGACGGCCATGTTTTTTGGTGTTTTTTTAAAGGCTCTCCATATATGTACAATATGTGTTTAAAAAATGCTATTCTTTTTCATCAACCGTCTCCCGGAAAGAAATTCGGAATTTGTCCATGTTTTTCGGGGCTCTAGGTAGATGTACGCGGGACCCAATCGAGCAAACCTAAACACCACGCTGTTACATCGCGCGTTCAATTTATGGCAGTTAGGTTAGAATCTATGAAACTCTAAATGAACCAAAGAAAGCACCTGGCTTAAACCGGGATATACATTTACAACGATCAAAAAATCGATTTCTTTCTTTTTCTTTAAACGACAGAACTAAATATGTAGAATATTTTCCCAAAGTTTCAAAGCGAAATTCGAAAAACTTCAAACGTTACAGCCCGGCAACGCTGTGCCTCATCGCTCGGGTCCGGAGCGGGCGTGAACTTCAAACGCGTTTTTCCCAAAACTGCATTATCGAAATTGGCGTGCAGGATTACTAAAAAACTATTAAGCCGATTGAGATGAAACTTGGTAGAAATCTTGATAATATTGGTTACCTTCTACTTGACGAGTATTGTTTTTGAAAAATTGGAAAAAAACTAGTTTTTTAATCCACATTTTACAGAAATGTTGCGTGAAATGTTGATTTTTTTGTAAATGTTTGCCATTTTCTTAAATTTGCATTTTCTTCATTGTAATTACCGTCACATAGAAACTATATATGTTCTAACTGAAACAATGTTTGAACTTTTTTGCAAATCCAAATCTGCGGTAAGCTAAACTGCACGCCGATTCGCAACTCCCGCGGCGACCTTACTGTAACAGTCTGCCAGAGCTCCGTCATTTTGAAGATGAATTAATTAAAAAAAAATATTTTGCATACTTAAATATACTATTAAAGTATACCTGAAGTTTGATAATTGTAGAATAATTATTTCTTAGTTTAAAAAATTCCTCAATATTGCTTACTTTTTCCTGTCTAAATGCATACCCCTTAATGACCTTTCGTATCGTGACATTATCATATTCCATGTTTGATCTTGATTGGAAAGGCATGCCATTCGAAACTACAGGCCTTGTTTGTCTTCATTTAATAATTTCTCAAGTCTTCTGTATTTTTCTGCACACAAATACTGTTTTTTCTTACGAGGCTTTTTTACGACTCGATTACACGATTGGATTTTTTTTCGTTTATTGAAAGACGCATAGATGTTCTCATCGACCGGATGTTTTAGAATTTCATCCACCTGGTTCATTTCGGTGGGCTTGCGAA
This sequence comes from Ophion slaviceki, assembly GCA_944452715.1. Lineage (NCBI taxonomy): Eukaryota > Metazoa > Arthropoda > Insecta > Hymenoptera > Ichneumonidae > Ophion > Ophion slaviceki. Next base: position 34,522,968 of record OX101784.1, read on the forward strand.
CCACGAGAATATATAGTTGGGCTCACGTCGAATCTTCGACGTATTCATTATTATTATCGTATTCTTATAATGTATACATTATGAAAAGTTCGCACGTTGTTAAGCTGAGTGTACGGTTATGCTTAAAAATTAGTGTCGTGGGACGTTGAGCGGTTAGCCTGGCCGTTTGGTTAATACCATACGCGGGGTGTACACACTTCATTAAGACCATTAGGAAGCATCTGGGCATTACGGACTCGCGCTGCGAGGGACCCGATCCCTGTGACCCTGTCTACATGAGCTAACAATGCCACAAATGGGGGCCGATAGGTGCAAGCGCATCACCGTTAGACTCCCTTCTTCCTCATCTCCCTTTTTCTTCTTTTCCTCATGGACCATTTTTTTCACATACCCTTGATTCTCTTGATAATTGACCCAACCGGCCAGAACGATTGACGGGATCATGGTAAATTACTAATTCTTTGCAATTTTTTTCGTGTACTCCCCATATTCACTAAAATTCGATAAAAACTAAACAAGAGCGCAATATTATCTGACAAAAATATACTAAAAAAAAAAACATTTTCCTTGTTGCACTGAAAAATAAAATAAAAAGTGTTCGGTAAGTACACCCAAATTGCGGGATACATATTGAAAAACCTTTTATTGAATTTTTTGTTTAGTTAATTCCCGAGTAGAAATATTGTCAGGCTGGCCTGACATTTGATCCGGGCCTGATCACGCTGTAGTACGGAAACCTTACTTACGGTGTGGCTTTGTTTTGCCTGATCCGGCTGATTTCGGGCGACAGTCAGGCAAACGGATTTACGGCTTGCTAAAATTCGCCAGATTCGGCTACCTTCAGGCGATGGTCAGGTAACTGGGTTTACGACATACATCAATTGGCCTGATGCCGCTAGCTTCGCGCAATTATCAACTAACTGGACCTATACACAGTTTGACGTCTTTCACACGCCTAACCTCTTGTCAAACGCCAGACGAATTATATATCGTAGTCAAAACGTCGAGAAATATTGTCCACTTTATGCACACATTTTTTATTATTCCTAATATTTTATTTATTCCTTATAAATCTGTGGTTCGATTTTATCTGTTCAAAAAACAATTGAGTTGAATCCATTGATTGTATCTATTTAATTTTTTAAAATTTAAATCAAATCGAATTTTTGTAGAGACAAATGTTTTTCTATTTGCTCGAAATAATGATCTGCCTTGATTGCAATACACACATCGATGGGGAGGGGATAGGGGGAAAGAGATAAATTATATGTATGCAGGTTAAGTTTGAAAAATCTATTGCATGATATTCGATAAAACTCTCTAATTATCACAATGGTATTAATTAATTGATATATGTTATGTGATGCATTAAATAATTATAAGAATTCATGTGGGCTCTTGTGCCATATCTGCGACTAAGACACTACAATATGCGTAGCTATAGGTAGGTAGGTAGGTTGTAGGTTCGATTCCAAGTGGAGGCGGTGAAATATTTTCTTCCAAAATTAACCTTTCAGAAGGCCAGGGAATGACGAATTATAATACAAAATCATTGTGGTAGAACGCCGAAGTATTTTATTTTATTTTGGATTTTTGAAACATTCTTCTCTATATTCCATATTCTGAAAAATATAATTGAAACAAATAGGATCGTAGTAGGCTGTGAGACAAGGAGAAAACCTATTTGATTTTCTTTCCTATTCAAGAAAATCTACTCGTCGGCATTATTTGCTAACTATTCGATATAAATACTTTCGAGTTATACTCTATATACACATATCGCATTAAACATTGCGAGTTTCCATACACTGTCCAAAAACTATACCTGTGAGACCGTGCAATTGCCGATTTCGTGATTAAGGGAAACCACCAGTCTAAAGCCCGGAAAAAGGTGAATTTCGGCAACTTTTTATGGATCCCCAGTTGACAGACTGATGATTTCTCGTAGTGGTCTTTATTGTACATAGTTTAAAGTATTCTTACAATTGTTATTCAAGATTTTGTAACAAAACGATGGTGTTAAAGCTGGATGAAACGGGTGACCTTCGTTTGATAGCGTCCTATGGCCAGCAACACCACGACGTCAATTCTTCACTTGTGCTGTCGGATATTTTTGTTATTAAAATACATGGATGCATTTATTCGTAATATTGGAAGACCGGGCCCCGTATCAGTATTTGATACTATTGTTAAATGCAACGCGCGTAAAGCTACTAACTTTGATATTCAATATCATGAGTTACAGAGGGTAAAGGTTCATGAACTTTCACGAACGGGCATCCCATTTCTTTTCATGCATTATAAATGTGAATAAATTCCGTCAAACGATGCACTCGCGCGTGAATTGCCTCAATGATTACTTCTCAGAGTCCAGGCGTTTCCACGTATTTTACGCGATCGATGAATACATTTTTATTATTGTCCACATTGAAAGACTTATACCCACCGACATTCCTCCATAGGTAAATTTGGCACCGTATACATATGGGAGGTCCGGGCAAAGTGATCACCCTAAGCTTTCCGTGATTATTGCCGATAATTTATAATAGACAAAATTAAAACGATGATCTCAGATTAGTCTTTATTTAATCATCTTTCGAAAGACGTTAACAGTTTTCCTTAATTCTAGTTTAATTACTTGCTATAAATCAAGTAACGAAAAAATTTAAGTATCCACTTTGCCCGAGCCCCCGAGTGGAGTGGATACGGCATAAGGACAAAGTGGATACGGCATAAGGGCAAAGTGGATAAGTACAAAGAAGTCTTTGGAAACGTAAGTTAAGTAAGAAACGTGCCTGTATAAGGTAGCGTATGCTTACTCATACTTTTTGGCTGTTTCTTTGATGGATTCTTCAGCTTTATATAAATTTATTGCTGTTTGCATGACGTCTGCACCCCAAGAACCTTGCGTCATCGTTTTTTTGTATTTATTCATAATCTGAAACGAAATATGCCGATTATTGTATATAATGAAATTCGTTACGATCACCGGGCAAAGTAAATACAGTATTCACTTGGCCGTATTCGCTTTGCCCCACGTGGTCACCTCTGAGGTTATCCCGGTTCGAATAAAAACTATTGCTGTGGGTCTCATTTTCTACACAGTGTATAAAGCTACATAAACATACATTGTAACCACCCAAAAACAAAGGACGATGAATAAATAACTTTCTTGTGATTGGCAAAATACTTACCTTGATGAATCAATATTTTTCAAGCAAAAACACCAATGGTCGTTTCGGGGACGGCGCGTGACACGGCAACTCACCAAAGTATTTGCCACGCACTGGGTGACGACGGGCGAACGTTGCGAAAATAACGTGACGATCAACAAACGCATAATTTGCGAGTGGTGGCGAGTATTCACTTTGCCCGAGGTATGCGCTTTACCCGGACTTCCCCTAATCCATACTTGTATTTTTATCTTGTGAAAGATTAGACGAAATATATTGTTGTCCGAGTTGGACAAAATGTTCCCGCAATATATTCTAACCTGCGGATGTTTGTAACTGACGTTGAGGTAAAGAGGGATGAATAATTCGGGTGTAGTCTCGAAAACGTCTTCTTTAACGATGGTGGTTAGCTGCGTGGATATTTCTATGACGTAGTATGTTTTATTACTACGTGTGTCTGTTACATGGTATTTTCTAAAATGAATCTTTAAAAAAGACGGAGGCACGGTCTTCTAAATTGCATTTTCAAAACTGGCGTGACGTATAGCTAAAAACTAATCGTCCGATTCTGAGGGAATTTGAGATAAATCTTTCTAACCTTTCTGTCTAAAAACATGACCCTAAATGTTTTTATAATAATATAAAAAAAGTATTTTTTATTGCAGAATGTAGCCATTTTTTCTGAAAATTCAATCTTTTTGTCTCAAAGCCTACCATTTCATCGATTTTCAACATTTCTCACTTTTTCTTCGTTCATATCCTGTGTATGAGTGTTAAGGGAGGCTTTGTCCTTGAAATTTTCAAAAAATCAATTTGAGCTCATCATGAGCAGCTAGAAGAAGAGGAGGGATGCCTCTATGGACCAGGCATTGCCGATTAGCGGTAATTATAAACACATTTGTGTAAACACATTACAAAACTTTAAACGAGTTTTTCTCGAAAACACGTTTTTATAAATGGCTGACATTCTCCTGACCGCTGTAATTAACATATCGACCTGAAATTTGGAGAGCATACTCAGAAAATATGTCTTCACGGAATGACGGATCGTTTTTTCGATAGATACATTTTTGCATTTATTATTTATCTTTTTATGCGAAAAAAATGCGAAAATTCGATTTTTTTTAAATTGCCGCCATTTTCCGAAATTTGTACTAAACGAAAAACCCATCCGTCATTCCATGACCAAAGAGTCACAGATTGATAATATGCTTTGAATTTGTGTTTCAGATCAACAAAGAGGGGCAGTGATGTCAGCCGTTTACCTCCCGCGATTTGAGGACCTGTTTTCGCGGAGCTGCAACGGCCGCCATTTTGGTTTTTTTTTTATTTTAACGTTCTGTATATCATGAATAAAAGCAAGAAAAAAACCGCACTCAAAAAGCTTTACTCGTTTCCTTTAAAAAAAATAAAATGTAAACACCTGAAATATGGCACTCCAAGGACAAAGTCTCCGTTAATGAAAGAAAAATCTTCGTTGACTTTTTTTTCAGATTAATCCCGTTAACGCTACTTGTCCCACCGCATGATAACATCCGCCGCTTCCTGTTTAGATGACTGTGCCATACCTCTGCCATTTTTAAAGATGAATAAAAAAAATACCAGCTGGCAGCCAAAAGTAGCAATAAAACTTACGCTAACTCTTAAAAATGGGGAAGAAATGTTTGCTTCAAAAAATCGTGATAATCAGCAATTTCTTCCTCGCCCAAAGGTATCTCCCGTCAATGATTCAATTTGCCGGCCAACAGATTCATGGGCTGCTGATTTTTCGACAGCCTACTTCATAGGCTCGATAATTGGTTTAAAAAGACTCTCTAATGGAATACCTTCTTCCATTTTATCAGACTTCAACGCTTGATATTTTTGTGCGGAATGAGTCGCTCGTTTCCATCATTTCTCATGCAGTATTTTCTCCATTATCGATTATCGCCATCGTGTTACGCCCACATAAAATGATTTCGTGGACGTTGTATAGCTGATGTCTCAATTCCGACTGACTACAACACGGTATTGTAAACTCGTTAAATCCCTGTCTATACCGACCAGCGTCCATCGAGCTATCTTTCTCAATCGCCATGAAGTCGTCAGAAAATCTTCATGCTACATGTTAGTATTTACATATTCATAGTTTACATGTTTTAAGTTGGTAGGATCTCATTTAGATGAAATCAGCAAATTCGCATTCTCACGTATAAAATGTTTGGAAACGTTGGCACACGTTTGGCAGAGGTTTGGCAGAGGCCTTCAATGCTCGAGTGTCTGCCTATTGAAAAATAATATCTTACTGTATTTTGTTTATCACACCCTACGACATAAAAAATAAGAATAGAGTTCGGAAACCCTTCGTACGGTGGCGCAACTCCGTTATTATTTAAGAATTTAAAAGAGCCACTTTCGTTTATCTATGTCAACAGCGAGATGTCTACATTCGAGCGATTTCGAGTATGAGGATATGTTTTCAAAATGTACTCTATTTGGACTCTCTATCAAATTTAACAAAATGTAGATATTCCATAATTCGAAGGACCACAAATAGTGCTGCTTATGGTAAATGGCAGCGTATCTCCATGCTTGCGTACTCTTGTGTCCTCCATTACTCTATCGTTGAAATTGGCCGCTTGTTGTGCGAATGTCATGTTTTTTCCTCGAATCTACAAATACATTGGCTTAAAAGCGTCATGCGAGGAGTATTTATAGCGGTGCACCGGACCAAATCCGCTCAGTATCAAACATGTTTTTGTATGTGTGGATGACTGCAGTATCCTCCAATTAACGATTCCTGGGGCTGGCTTATTGCGGGGCCGGCTTCCCGAACACATGAATGCTGGTTTGTAAGGGCAGCAATATCACCGCTGCATGCGCCATTGGAATTTACCGCGGCAGCTGATACACATTGGCAGTTCAGCACCGCTCATAAATACTTTCAACGAATGTCAAAGAGAAAATGCTTGTGAAATCGTGCGAGAAACGTCCTTCCAATTTAATTACATATTCCCCACTATCAATTGTGCAGACTAGGAACTCAGTTGGAACAGAGATTGGCAAGAAGTGATCGTGGCATCAACCTATTGGACACTGTATGTCGCCACCATGATATAGCCCATTCTTGAAATATTCATATGGGCGAACGACGCGTTATGAATGGTATACTTGCACCCAACGCACGAAAACGTACTATTTCAGGGGGTTCGACTATTGGTGGGAAACAGCAGCGACCGCTGTTTGGGCGGCTATGAGCGCAAAAACAAAATTCGCAATGCGAATAAAATACTAGTAGCAAAGTGTTGCGGTATTACGTCAATATTACCATTGTTGGAAGATCATGGTTCACTAGCTGGTGGGGAAGCTGGAATAGCAAAGGCTGTGAATGATATCAATGCCCCACAACGCCAACTTGAATAAATACAACGTCATAATGACGGTATAGAAGGTTACGGGCTCTATCTCACTCCCTAAAAGCGTCTAGTCTCTCTTCCTAAAAGCGAGGTTGTTTAACCAAGAAAAAAATTTGAATCGCGGTCAAAATACCCGGGGGTGTGATGACTAATGTACAATTGGAACACCTAGCCAGACGCATGCGGAACACCTAGCCAGACGCACATGGGTTCGAAAACGCTCACGTCCGTGAGACCTTCGACAGACGTACGAAGACAATAGATGTTCGATAGACGTTAAATGACGTTCGGGAGGCGTTCCAAGATGTCGAAAGACGTTCGAAGACATTCAATAGACATTCCCAGACTTTCGAGAGATGTTTGAGAGACGTTCGAAATGTATATGTCTCTCTCATGTACATTTAATTTCATTGGTCTATCGCTCTATCACACTTTCATGCTGTTCCATTGATGTATCTCTGTCCTACCTACATCCAGACAGGTTGAAAACGCTCCCCATGAAAAAATTGCCAACGCAAACAATACCGCCAATGTCGGGTCCAGTACTGGTTAACCGATTATGGGCAACCAGTGTTGGCACAGCGTTGCAACAATGGTTCAGCCATTTCTTAACCGATCCTCTTCCAAAGCCCGGCATCCAAGATAACGCTAATGTCGGGCCAGTTCCGATGCACGATCGAGAGCCGACCGTGGGCCAGTACTGGCCGCCATTAATTGTCCTATGTTCACGGTAATCCTGGCATCCGGTATTATACCAATGTCGGACCAGTATCGGCTACCGTTCGACAGCCGACTATTGGGCTACACTTCTGGACCCGATCATGGGCTACACTTCTTGAGCCGATCATGGGCCAGTACTTTTCCCTACTTTCCCTACGTTCATTTTTAAGACTGGCATACAGGAATATGCCAATGTCGGGACAGTGTTGACTAACGACGAAGAATCGACCATCGACGTGGATAGCTCAAACCAACCATAGGCCAGTAATATTCCAATGATGTTGGACAATACTCTCGTTGAAGCACAAAAAATGTGTCAGAAATCGAACGATTTATGGGTGACTGAGAAAACAATCCCGAAAAATGCATAAATCTTTCATAAATAATAAAGATTAAGATTGATCGTGTAAATAATTTTAATTATTTCATCATTTATAATAATATATAATATATAATAATTTAAAATGATTATTTTATCATTATAATTGAATTATAACTATAGATTATAAATAATGTATGTGTATTCGGTTAATAAATGTGTAAAAATATGTACATGTTGCGGGAGATCATAGGTGACTTGCGTGAAATAGATTGCAACCAATTTTTCTCCAGCGATATCAAAGATTCCCCATGAGTATCGAGACCCATAGAAAATGTCCGCGGTTAGTAAATAAGGTATGTCTGGGCTGTTTTGAAGTTTCCTTGATGCTCGTCGAAGTAACCGAAATCGAAATCTTGAAAAGCTATGACACTTTACGTGAAAGCTCCCATGCAGCATTCAATTTATGATTGCTTCAATAAATAATTGGCAGATAATCAATTGGCTGGTCGCCATGTGTGTGTAACATGGAAATTCGACCAAAAATCGCAGATATATATATAGAGTCCAGGTACCTACTATATTCTGTTGTAAAAAATTAATTCCCTACAGAATACAGAATAAGGAAAAAATCGGATCAGCGTGTAGACAAACAATGGGGAATAGAAGGCTGCTTCGAGCTTGCCACGCGATATGATTTAACCCTAAATATGTGTGTGTTTGTGTGCGCGTGTGTGCGTGCGTGTGCCGGATGTATGGACTAGCATTACAACCTGAATGTGTACAGAGATAATAGACTGAGATAATGAGAGCCAAACGTAATCTAATGTGGCTGGTGGTGGTTTATCGGTGACTGAGTCGAAGCACCTTCGAAATTCCCACGCTTTATTAAAGTCATGCTTTTCACCCGTGGTTTCCCCTTGTATACCTTTCCACGAACGTACTTGTTTTTCCAATACGGCATTTACTTAATGCCAATATAATGCAAGTGTTGTCTTTAATGGGTGTGCTCTGCAGGCAATGGATGAGTACAATGTAATAAAGTCTTAACATTTTTTAAGGACAACTTCAGTTATATAAACCATATTACCTCTCTCCCTAGCGCCTTATCAACACAGCGTTAATATTACAACCTTTATCGCACCCATGTTGATTGCACATCACATTAACTTCGCAACCAAAAGCTGAATTGTTTAAAAATTCCAGTGCTTGTCGATTCGATAAAATCAGCAACAACAATAATTAGTATTATTATAACGATAAAAATGTATGTAAATATAAATTCAGCAAAAAATAATCAGGTGACGAATCGTCACTACATTTATTGGGGTCGGGCAAATTAAACTCATTGGTTTTTCTGTAGGCGTATGAATTTTTGGCGTAAATTCACTTCTTTGTTTTCGATTCAGACATTTTGAAAGTCAGATCAAAGTGCGTACATTTTTTTTCAAACTGTTATTGCAGTGGACTATACTCTTAGTGCTGAGCAAATCTCATTATTGTTTTCAAAGGTACACTTGCATATTCTACATGAGGTAATGTGAACGCTCATAAACAACATCACTTAAGTGTCTGCCTTCGATTTTGTTGAAACTCATATATGTGATTAAGCATTGGAAACTATTAGACACGTATTTTATTTTATCAGCGGAAAAACGGTTTTAAGGAGGGAAACGACCCCCCCCCCCCCCCCCCCCCCCCCAAAGAAAGGCGTGTCAACCCTTAATTAATTTTTTCCTCAATACTTCTACAGTGGATTTTTCATCGCTTTGCATTAGGAGAATTTTGGTTCTTGTTTTATCCAGATCGGTGGACTGCTTGTTGGTGAAAATGCAAAGCCGGCCCTCGACCCGCCTTTCTTTGATGGATGGTTTCCTCCCTTAAAACCGTTTTTCCGCAGAAAAAAAAATACGTGTCTAATAGTTTTCAATGCTTTATCACATATATGAGTTTCAACGAAATCGAAGGCGGACCCTTAAGTGATGTTCCTTATCTGTCGGTAACGAAAACATTACACCAGGCCGTTGAAAGACTGCTGATATTTGGGGAAAAAGTAAATTGTGCCATATTTGCCTATTAATGGATCTGCATAAGCTTGGGGTCGAAAAAACAAATCGATTTTCAACATTTTTTTTCTGACGAGGGTTTTGGGGTGACGAGGTCGGGATTTTACACACACTAATCCATAATTTTGTCCAGGTTGAGTTATTTTCTTCCGCAAATTATTGACAACCAATAAAGGTGTTATTATTTATGCGATGTGCCTGCATGAGCAATCGATGTAAATAATTCTGGATATAGGGTGATTCAAAGTGGATAATGAAAAAAATGTATTCTCAGTAAAGTAATAAAACTTTAGTTTAGTTTAGTATGATCGGATAAGTTGTTGAAATTTTGAGAATTACGAAAATGGCATGCTGTAGAAAAGAACGTTCGAATTTTGACAAAAATATCTTTAATAGTTTATTATTAACAAATGGATAAACGTATTAAAAAATATTCAGTTATACTATAGATTTTATAAATTATACAATGCCGAATATAGAATAAAACGGATGAATAGATTTTGAGATACGATTTACACCGTTTTATAAAACATACTTTCGTGACAAATGCAGGAGAAAAAAACGGGTGGGGATCGGAAATTCGAACGATCAATATTGAGAAGGACCGAAATTTCGTATTCAGTAATGATGAACGTTCCAAAATAGATCGATCAATCTTACGATAGTCTGTAAAATAGTTCATCCAAATTGTGAATACAAAATCTCGAAGTTGATTTATAGCGAAAGCAAATATCAGATTTAAGGAAATAATAGGCGATATAATATCAATTCACCTGAATATATACACCATACAATTTGAGACGTCAAATTGTCGAATGGCAAATATTACGACAGCTTACAATTTTGAATTCATTAAAGCGAAGGACCAAAACGTCGATCAGTAAAAATAGCGATACGCCAAAATGGCAAACGGTCCGGATAGCGAAAACTTGGGATTGAGCAACACTACTTGCACTTCATAATGAAGATCGCAGATGGCGTTAGTGGTCAGTCGGGTTAGGAAGCCATGCCATGTTCGCCATTTAGATATTCGCCATTTTGCACCATCGATCATTTGCATTTCTAAGATCTACACATTCCAAGTTTGTATTTCCGATATATGGCTTTTTGCTATAGACGGTATTACGAATATTAGATACTCACTTTATTCCATTTCAGAGATATGAATGTTGCAGATTGTTCGAATCTGTATTTGTATGACTAAAACTGCAGTCTACCTGAATATATGTTCTCGAATAAATGAACTCTCGTATAAATCATCCTTTGGTGTAATTAGTTATTGGATTTCGCCATCGGTCAACGGAAGAGATTTCTATAATTGGTCATTCGGCATTTTGACCGCCACTCGAAAAAAAAAACCTATAAAAAATACAATCTTCGTATACATGTTCCGTACAGATTTAGAAGCCAGTTCGATATATTTGTTATTCTCAAATGTTTTCGAGGATGGGGAATACAAATACGAACGTAATTTTTTTAACCCTGTTTTTTTTATTTTTTTATGATCATATTAGTTGTTCAAATGACAATAAGGACGAAACCACACATTTTAGAGAACATTTTTTTCAAATAAACATCTTCCTTTATGAATTTACCACAAAAAAATGTTTAATTTGTTTTAAAGTAATGGGGTTATAAACAAGGACAGTTTCGATGAGCGAGGACGATTGAATAACGCGTCATTGATGTCGAAATAAACTTTCGCTGTTTATATCTGTATTACTAATCAGAGTTATCAAGGAAATTGATAAAACTTTTTTATTGTAAATTGATAAAGGAACTTTTTCTGTTCAAAACTTTTCTTTCTAAGATTCATCGTTGCATTACAATCTGCATTTACACTATTGAAATGTGAGGAAGTGCCTTCGCGATTAGAATACTGGTTTGAAGTTAAATTCAAAGAACATTGCACCGACAATCTGCAGTACCTGTGCGATACGCTAATCTATCCGTTGCTCGACGAAGTTGCCCTTTTTTTGATATTTCCAGTGCACCTTTGTCAGCCGTTCCTATATGCAATTTTGTGGCAGTTTGTAAAGGCAATAGGCTCAATTGCCAATCCAATCACTTGCATTATTAAAAGAACATATTATTGATTCAATATAATGTATACCGTTAGGTATAACGCGAAGAAGGTTACCGCGCGTGAAGGACCGTTACGACAGTACACTGTGACCTCTATTATCGGGACTTCCACAGAAGCAACAGCCTCCCCACTATGTGCCGCATATCGATCGGTGTAGCGCATGGTGGGAGAAGCACCAGGCTCGGGCGTGAGGCTCGAATGATGTTGGACAATAAGGGAAGACTTTGAAGGGTACTGTTATCAGCTAAGTCAGCTGCGCAGAGTCGGCTTGAGTGGGTGGTGCGCAACTTCAGTTTTTGCAAGTGTGATGATGAGCCGATCCCGCCTCTGTGTTAATAATAGAGGTGGCAGTGTACACCATTTCGTAGCAGGGCTGTTCGCCATAGCACTGTGGATAATCTGACCCTTTACAAAAATCATCACAATTCGGTCAATATTTGGCATTTCTACAAAATCTGTGATGTAAATTACCATCGAGATCCTAGGCTACACGAGTATGCAATGAAAAATCGTTTTTTTCGTATATTAAAGAATCATCACAGTGTAAAATTGTTAAAAAATCGATTTTTGTTTGTTTGGATCATCCGATAGTATAGATGGTTGTAAACATGGACCTGGCATCGCCGATTAGTCGTAAGTAGACAATTTATATGAAAATTCCGCGCTCGAAACTTTAAACGCGTTTTTCTCGAAATGTCGTTTTTCAAAACGGTGTACACTCTTACAGGAAGTTCTCAAGCTATCCGTCTCAAATTTTGACACACCATTCTTTACGATATTCTTTATCGTGCTACGGAAGCATTTTTTGAAATCTTCATCTTTTTTTAACGAAAAACTGCGATAAAATAGGCTTAATTCGATACTTTTTTCTCAAACCGCCCTCATTTTGTCAAATTTTATTTTTAAAAAACCTCCATAGCAAGCGAAAAAAAAACAGAAAGAGCGAGGTCGGATATGGATTGCGCGATTAGTTGGTGTCTGACGGCCTTCGAAAGTGAAATCAAAGCTAAATTATATTCAGTGTGCAGACATGCTTCTCCTTCTTTCAGAACTATGGTAACCTGGGCAACTGAGTTGAAATATGAAAGAACAAGGATTGTCGACGAGGAGTGTCCTATGAGACGGTCAATTACCCTCACCGAATCAAGATCGGCGACTGTCGATTAAGTGTGAGAGAGCCGAGGCTGCTGACACCTCACATGAAGGGGTGCACAATCATTTACATACGGAACTAGGTATAAGTAAGCTGACATTGCGAAGTCGATCTCTCTCATTCCGATGAAATTTGGTATGCTGGTAGATTGGGTAAGAATAGGCGACACGTATTTTTTCATATCTGTGGAATCCGATTTTTAAGGGGTGAAATGCACCCTCGAAAATAGGGGTGTTTTTCGTTTTTCGTCGATAACTTTATCGTTCTCATCTCCAACGTATAGTACACGAAAAAATAAACATTGTGGCAACTTGAAACTTTTTCATATCTCGTACCGTTAAAACGTTATTGACGAAAAACGAATAACACCCGAATTTTCGAGGGTGCGTTTTAACCCTTGAAAATCGGGTTCCGCAGATATAAAAAAATACGTGTCGCCTATTTTTGCCCATTCTACACGCATGCCAAATTTCCAGAAATTAATCCAGAAATAAAATTTCGGATATGAGACCGCCATAACTCGTTGTCCACTCAATCATGGAACTGTCGGTAGTGGTATACCTACGCCTGTTCTGGCCTAAATGAAAATGGAAGAAGTCGTTGGGATGAACTTGAAGCCGTTTTGGGCAATCGGCGGTGGGAGGTTCATGCGGCGGGGATGACAGTTTTTGGCGCCGGGCTCACGGACGGAGGAGGGGGGGGGTAAGGTAGGTTTTTTTAAACATTCCATTTTATTTACCCATGGTTCAGCTCCTTCGTCTTCATAGGTGGATTGAAAGTTTGTGTAGGTACATCTCGTTGAGGTAAGTTCAGGTTTCTATATGGGTAGCATTGGGAATTTGGGTATAGCTTGACGTCGCTCATGTTAAAATGATCAAAACTGCTTGCATGCTTTCCTTTTTTATTTGTTTATCCCGTCTGCAGTACTAGCATGAGATATCGTGGCTTGTCTAGCTGATTGGAAGTCTCGAGAGATCACACATGCATAGCGGTAGCGGGGAGCAGTGAATATTCATCCAATGCCCACGTTCCAAAACTTTTGAAAATTGATGCATCTTTGGCGATAAATTTCAATACTTCAATTTTTCGTTGATCCGAGACTGTTGCATACGGTGGAAGTCATTCGATTTTGTGCAATAGAGTTCGTAGTCTTTGGGAGATGTTTGTATAATGGCATTCTAAGCAGGCTTCCATCTCGTGAGAATTAGCTCGTGCTTGGCATTCGCCACAATTTTTCGATATTCTTCGGCAAATCCGAGCAGCATGCCCAGCGGTATACACATATCGGAGTTTCCCGATACATCCACCATCTGTTTCGCCTCTTCAACATCGAGCCATCCCGTGTTCTCGTACATAGATCATTCAGCGTGACTGAGAAATGAATATCGTTTCATTACACTCATCATACCGATATTCTTATTAGGTCAATTTCTATGGCATTCAGTTCATATCGCACTTCCCAATACAAATGGCAGTTGGTACTGTTGATGAGACTGGGAGCTACGGTTGATATCCCACGATAGTTGATCTATTTTACGTATTTCATTGCTGTTATTAAAGGTCGAAGATGCATATGGTTGATAAGCGTGAATCTGACAATGTATGATGAATTCATCGAAGACTACGTGCGCCGTAATGTTTACCATTTTGTTCTTTCATTGCACGCAGCAGCTGCCCAGAGCACATAATAAGTCATGTTTTACACGCTGGCCCCACGCACTTGGAGACCCAAATTCTTCAAGAGTAGCGCGTTGTAAGGTACGAGCACCTTGGGTGCTCACCGATAACTGATTGTTTTTACCCACGGTCATTTATTGTTATTAGTGATTCTATTGAACACTATTGAGATCTGTCATATGGACAGAGCCACAAAATATGGCGGCCATAAGAGGATCGTCAAACGTAAACAGTCGTGGAGTTTAGTGCATATTTCTGTGATATTATGATAAGTATTAGTGCAATTTGTGACTGGGCCGGTACCAATCCGAAACAACGCAATTTTGTGGGAGGCCAACGTATTTTGAAGGCAGGAAACATTTTAGTATGTGGTAAAATTAGCGGCGTTTGCGATACCGGTGCTGTCATACACTGCAGTGAGCACACTTTCATGCCTGAATTCACTTTTTTTTTAATATTCAAGGCTCTCACCCAAGCCTCTAATTGATCGGTTTTTTGTACATTTCCGAAATAATTTTTCACGTACATGAAGCGTTTCCCTGCTAAGGGAAACTTGTGGAAACGGACTTCCAACTCCTAACTCGAAGTGCTTTCGCAATCTTTCGCAGCACATTTAATGTTTTTTTTTGTAGTTTTCACGCTGAGAAAACTTCGCGCATTCCATTTACACCGATTTTATGTTTTTAATTTAAATTAAATACTTCTATCGCACGCCTACGTATAGTTACTAGTGAAGGCTTTGCCCCGAATGTACTTTGATTTTCCGCCACCAGATGTCATATTGCCATTTGACAGATCCCAATTCCCATCACGACTTCATATGCAGACGTATGATGACTACTTAACCGCGAAAATGTACTAAACCCTCGTTCTGATCCACTATTCAAAGCTGCATCGAGTCTATCGTTCAGCTTGTAATTGGTAGATCAACGACCTGTGATGGAACTTCAATGATCTTATGCCCGAGTAGCACGTATGAGAAATATTCGTGGATGCTGTCCACTTTTTGTTCGATAATATGGGTACCGGCGGTAATGTTCTAGGCAACACGTAGGGCGTTTAATTCGAAAATGGCTACTGGAAGATCCAATTCGTGTCTTTTATTGGCTTTTATTTTGCGTACTGTGAAGCCCAGTAGATGTCCGATCGAATCTTTGGGCTCAAAATTTACATCATGATCGCACTCGATTTCACTGCGCAGAGTATTACTATTAGGTTTGATGTTGATTTGAATGTTTTTCCGCGAAAGCTGTGCTTGCGCAAATGGTCTTATTGTGGTCAATGCCTATATTGGAAATAGAGTTGAAGGTTAATAGTTCCACGAGACCGGGAGTCTAATTTTTGTGTGGCGAGAGTTCTATAGGGGGAAAGTATTGTGCCTCGAGTATGGATCGCGATCCAGATACGGTCATCGTTGAACCATCTTCCATGTTGCTGGTAAATCGACAACTCAACTCTCCGCCTCATACTTCACGTATATAGTATAGTATGTATTTGTCTTTGAGTCGTAATTATTGACAAAGAAACTTGAGACAAATATCATATTTTTTATTCTTCTTTTAATTATAGTTCACGCCACCTACACTAAAATATCTCATGAGGTCAGGCGGTGGAGGAAGATTGCCCAAACTATCAAAGTACACGACTATCTATCCAGTTTTTTTTTGTAGACGACGCAGCGTGGGCCGGGACCCACATTATGATCCAAGTTCAGAATTGCCGGTTTACATTTAACTGGACTGCTCGTTGGCAAGGTATCGCGCATGTACAGGCCACGGAAATGTAGAATCTTCATGGTTTTGACATATTTAAGTAGGTTGATGTCGGTTACGAGCTGGTGGTAGTGTTACTTGAGTTTTTTCGCCTGATATGAAGACCCCATCCTCGCGTGTACGGTCTTAGATGTTACCCCTTACCAAATGCAATCGCTTTAATTATTCGATTATGTCACCTACTATCATCCAATTCACTGGCCTATTCACCTTATCAATGTGACCGGCCTAGGTCCTGTGCCTGTGGGAGGTCGTTTTGAATGCTGCAGACCGTCTTTTAACGACTGAAAATGTCTTGTTGGGTAAATTCTAATATAATAGCATGCTCTGATTGCAATTGGCAAGGATCTTCGTCCAGCAACTGCTTCAAAGTCTCGCTTACTAGTTTTTTTGGTAGCCATGTTCGCGCCATCCTCGAGGTCGAAATTTTCACTCCGGAACCTTTGAAACTACTTCTTCACGGTACTGATGGGTACGCCATCTTCTCCCGATGCCTGATAAACCATTTCCTTGGCCTCGGAATTTTTTTTCAATTCAAACGCGAAAACCATACAGTGCCTCATATGCGCGTTATTGCAACTTGTTCTGCTCACTGTGCTCACGATGCATATTTTGAGGTCATGTTAAACTGTTGGTTCGGAAAAATAGTCTACTAGGTTGGTATTATATGACACCAGACCTGGAGGGAACATTTTTTCGGTCAAATATACAATCCAGCTGATTTTATTCTCAGGCCGAGACCTTATTTGTATAACTAATCAATGGGCCCGAATGATTACTTTAACCTGTGAGTGGAATTGAGTTTCATTCGTGCATGAACAAGTGATAGCGCCCAGCGACGTATCCAACTCTATATTCATCTTTGATGATGTAGAGTGTGAAAAGCAGAAGGATGTTACAGTCTACTGCTCCATACGAAAACATGAGATGGTTGCTATTTTATAGTCTTGTTATACGTACACTCGTACGCCCAGACATCTCGTCAGAGTTAATGCGAATTTCGTGGTGCTTTCCAAACAGGAGGATATAAATCTCAAGCACGTATACAATGATCATGTTAATACGGATATGCTTTATACGTGCTTCAAAAACCATGCGCACGAAATGCTGGATGTTCGACGAGTGTGCATTTATCACAATCGAAAAGAATAGCAGGATTAACGAGGATCGATATCGGCAAGGCTTTAATTATTTTCCGACACTTGATAAACGACTCGTCATTGATCGGTGGGGAGACAGTATTGCGCACACGTTAATAACGTCAACATGAAGAGCGAACAGCTGTTGAGAGAAAAACGTATTGCGTAAAATTACTGCGGCGAGCGGTACAATCGGACGAAAGCGTCGGATGCTTAAAATCGGAATAGACAGCGATGAGCAAAGAATGCGAAATGTTCTTGAGCCTACAGTGAGGACATTGGAACAATTGGATCCGTACAAAAATGATGCGCTATTGAAGACGGAAGTTAAGGATGGAAAAGTAACACAAGAAGCACAAAAGTAACACAAGAAACACAAGATTCTTTTAAACTGCCATATGATGACGATGACTCGCCAACCTAAAATGTCGATGATTCAATCAGTGAATATCTCCTGTTATTACGTACAAATAAAAAGGAAACTTAGATGTCTCATATGGTATAATGAACCACGCAAACAAAAAATTAATGATTGGTGTTTTTCCGATTCTCGGCATATTCGTGTGCGAGATTCGAACCATTTAAAAACTGTTGGATAAATGGAGCTGCTGTTTAAAAAAGTGGCCACCATTGGATCTCTCACACCGGATCATTAGAAGAACTATGTAGGCATCATCATGTCCACGAATGCTCAAAAAAAAGTTTTATGAGCCTGGTGAGGCTATACAACGTACTGTCGGTCACAAATTTGATACTTATATACCAAGTATAGTTGATCATCATAAGCACATGAGAAAAAGTTTTCCAAAGTATAAGCTGACTAGAAAAAATACCCAATTGGACTATGTTTATTGGAACAATCCCGATGATTTAGTAAATTGTCTTCGCTTCCGTCTAGCATCACAAGCGGCTGGAAACTCTGGGCATTTGAGTGAAACTATATCGATTTTTTATGAATTATGTAAAGCTCAAATTATTTATCAACTCAGCTCTGAAATTTTACGCATTCTTAACATGAGTATCGATGTATTTGGATGTCAAGTCAAGTTGGAATCAATTTGAATAAGAGTGTACTCGTCAGTAAGCAAGGTTCTTCAGGCAGACCGGGGATTGGGTTAGAAACTACCACGGATGGTCATTATGGCTTGGGGCAAAAACGATTGTATAATATCGCCAATCTGGAACGACAAGACGATGCCATTCGTCTACGTGCTTTGCGTAATAAATCTCGAACTTAACTTCTAATGTTTGTGTGAGTTCTTTTTGCGTTTGACACGAATCTTCATCGAGCAATGTCTCTAATTCTTCATCTTCAAACTTTTTCGGGGTATCCAAACGCTCTTTGTCCTTAACACTAAAATCACGACTTTGAAACCGTCGAAACCATTCTGTGCAAGATTTATCCGATGGTGCAGATTCACCATAAACTTCCACGAGCATTCGGTGGGCTTCAGCTGCACTTTTCTTCCAATTGAAACAGAAATTCAACACTTTCCGCAAATGGTGCTTATTTGGGACGAAATTCGACATTTTCACCGCAGTAAAAAATTAGACTTGATGCGCAAAACTCAAAGGTCTGTAAACGATATTTGGTTAAGTATCGTAAAGTATGTTGATACTTTACGATACAGCAAAAATCAGATGTTGCCGTCAACCATTTATAGCACCTAGAGCCATCTTTTGAAAACGGACCGAACAAAGTTGTACACCTAATATTATTAAGAACATAGGCAAAAAAATAAATAACGGAAGCAACATCGCTCTTGGAGTCAGAGTGGAGCTCTCAGAACATGAGTCATCAGAAAAAATTCCAAAGGTAACCGAAGCGGCAGGTCGTCTTCGTTACTTCTTGCCGCGACAGGCGAAAATTACAAAGGATCGATGGGTTTTTAATTACGTGAAGGGTTGCAGAATTAAATTAAACGGCCCGGTATATCAGCCGCATACCCCGGCGCAAACCCCGGATAAAATCGGTTCGCCGATTGAGCGTCCGAGTATGAAGTTCGCGATCAGAAGATTGGTACGCTTGGGTGCCCCAAACCCTGCTCGCCGTGTTCTGGTCAATTCATGTCGTACTTTTTGAGCACAAAATCAGGCGGCTCAATGGGATACGTCTCAAATGTATAAAAGCTCAATATCTTCATCTTGGTTCCACACTTTAAGTTAGAAGATATTAGAACCCCCACATAGTTGATCTTTCGGGGCGATTCTATATACAATATCAATGTACAAGATTCGTATCTTCTAACGTCTATGCACAATGAAAGTCGTTTAAGAAAATTGTTTAAGATTTTCTTTTTACAATGCGCTCCATAAGTTTGTGTGTCTTCCATTTGGCTTATATAAAGCTAGGTCATCTTTACAAGATTCTCAAGTCAACCACTCAAGAAAAAAGTGGGTCCTATCAGGAGAGTAATTAGTCGATATCCGATCCATCGGTTCGCATTTGGGTAGAAGTCATAACAAACGCGGCATCTACAGTTAAAAAGCAGTTTCTTGGGTTCCTGATGAATCATCGAAAAATCAAGTTGTAACCTAGTCGCAGGCGCAAGTTTCTAGGTTTTATTGAAAATTCGCGGGAATGACATCAGAACTTTCAGGGTTGAAGAGAAGAAACATGATAGCCTTGATCGAGGACTTTAGTATTCGAAATGCCTGCACGAAGAGTTCGATTGGTGGCTAAAAAAATCCCTAAATCAACTAGCTTCCGGCTAGTTGAGCGCTTCCGGTTTACTAAAGAGATTTACTCGGACGCATCCAGTTCGGGCTTGAGTCCTTGCAGTGATAGCGAAGGTACCTACTCACGGATCGTGGGGTAACAGAGAAGATCGCCTGCACGCTAACTAATTGGAACTAATCCCCATTTTGATGACTCTCGAATACTTCATAGGAAGCTTACTTAAATGCGAGATATGACTGCAAGCCGATAATACTATATCGCCTACATTAATCGGATGGTAAGGGTGCAATACGCACGCCTGCATAGCATGGCTAAGGATATCTGGCAATGGTGAGAATACATGTATATCTCTTTTGTAGAGAAGCCTGAGAGAATACATGCATATCTCTCAGGCTTTGTGCATTATACATACATACCGTCGAAGGAAAGCACAGAAGCTGAAGGATAATCTCGAGTGAAAAGTAAAGTTGCTGAGTAGGAACTGTCAGGCCGGGCGTATGATTCAATCGTACCAAAATACGGCCAATCTTGTATAGATTCATTTGCGTCCAGAATTACCGCGAAATGCGAAGTCTTCTGGCACAGAGCTTCTGGCGCTTTCATCATCGATGTATTTATGCTCGATTGGGGAGTCACTTAGGGGAGGGGGCCCAAAGTGGGTACTCCAAGGGAAATTTGAAAAAGCAGTTGTAAAATATCATATTTAAACAATTTCGTTTGCTATCGGATGCTAAATTCACGTAGTTTAATGTTACATTCACACATTTTCAATAAATCTTCGAAATACAAATAATGAAACCAATTTTAAAACTTTAAGAAATGTCCGATCTGCGCAGGGGGGTAGCCTAAGTCGGGTAAGGCTTCTGGCCAAAGCGGGCTCGTAGAGGGTAAAGCGAGCACCATGTATTTTTTTCCTGAGATTAGGCATAGAAAAGAAGAAAACAGGGCATCATAGGGGGAAAAACTATGATGCCCTGCATATTTCATTCAATACATATTTCATTGCAAACAAATCATTATCAATATTATAAAAGAACAAAAACTTAACGTGTCTTCTCAACAGTCAGTAAATTTAATCTTTTTTGGCAATTATCACAGTACAATGATCCAACACCACGGTAAGCAGTGCATGCATCATGAGCCCACATTTGACAGTCATTGCATTGAATCCAGTCTTCGGTGGGTGGATCTATATATGGGTCGTTGTATATAATACAAACGTAATTTTCCTTGTCTGTAGTTTCTTTTTGTTCTTTTTTGGTTTCTCCTTAGTTTTCGAATCCTTCTTTAGGCTCTCATCCCAAGAATCTTGTTGTGTCTTTCTTTTATATTTATTTACCATCTGAAAACAATAGTGGATATCATAATTAAAAGGTAGCGCATTCAAACATGTAAAAAACATAGTTGCAATAAATAATAGCATTTTCGTCAGTTCCTACATAGATAAATAAATGGAGAAATTATAAAAATAAAGTCACACAGTCATCTTCTATCTTTTATTATCATCTTACTTTCACATAATCATCTGCCATTAGAGCATAGCGGGCACGTGCTCGCTTTGCCCTTTGTCGCCACTTGACGTTTTAATCAAACCTGACAAACCGCATTTGTAGCATTGCGACGATAGCTAATTGGCCTTTCCAGCCTTCGGCTTCATATGCTTACAGATATTTTAATAGAAGACCCCATCGTTTTCAGTCATAAATGGGTTTTACTGTCCCCTTGTAAGCCTGCCCGACACTTACTGCAGAAATCACTACGTTTGCTATAGTAGGAAAAAAAATGTTCGGATCACCTATATTATAAGTGTGCTTTCTATCACGATTAAATCACCATATACCAATTTATCAGAAAAAAATCCGTATTAAAAAAACACAGGAAGCACAGGGGGTATACAACTTTTAAAAAAGTTAATTTTCAAACAGAAAAATGCGTTAAGCAATGGAGTTTTTTACTTTGAGAGGATATCATTGTTATTTTTCAATCAGCAATTGCCAAATGAATAAGATTCCACCTGTGAAAATGGAAAGAATTTTTTTTCCAAATAAAAAATAAACAAAAATCATTTTTTTTCTTACGGTCTGTCACTTTACATAAGCAAAAATACCGATTAACCTCGAAATATGAACTTTAATTACATAAAAATTAATTAGTCATTGTTGAAAACAATAATGACGTTCCTTTAATTAAAAAAAATCCAAACTGATCATTCAGGCCACTAGATCCAAAAAAGGAGCAATTTAACGCTTTGCATACTTTTTGTAGACATAATGGTTGCGATGGGTATCTGCGAAGATGTAGTAACTTTTAGAATTTAGGAAATAAACGTTATTTTTTACATTTTTTACATGGATGTGTCATGTAAATTTTTTTCATTAAAAATTTATTTTTTTCCCTTAAAGGGCATACTTTCAGCTTTCGCAACTACCTGTCAATGTAGTACGATGATTGGTTTATGAGATATTGATTAGGGGCCGTACGCAAATTACGTAACGCAATTGAGGGGGGGGGGGTTCGGCCGGGCGTTACGGTCTACCGACGGAGGGGGGGGGGGGGGGGGCGTCAAGGTTTGCGTTACGTCACGATTTTAAAACTGCCAGAAATAGCGAAATTTCTGCATGTTCAAGTTTTTAAATTGAAACCTCGCGTGCAATTTTACCGTGGACAGCTCACAGCTTTCTATACGCAATGTCAATTAAGGGAGAAAACCACTGTGCAAGAACTTGCACAGTAGCTTTCCCACATCCCTCAAGCAAAATTTGAAGGACATTTTTTCAAAATAATTCTTGAAAGCATATGTATTGAAAAATATGTTGGCCACATTTTTATTCACAAGTCCGAAAATTGACGGGGTTATAGTCTCTTTAGTGAGAACAGGTAGCGCGACAGGATAGTGTCCTCTGTCCCTACAGGTGTTGCATCATTTACAATAGATGAAGTAGAGGCTCTAATTATTTTGTGAACTATCATGAAGATGAAGAACCGTCATATCGCCCGCGACTAGATACTTCAATGTAAGTATCAATTTTCCAGAAAAAAACATAACTTTATATCAAGAAAGACGGAACAAAAACTTTGAACGGGTTTTTCTCGAAACTAGTTTTTTTCGACCTTGTCCGAGCGAATACTTAAAAACTTATCAACCGATTTTCAATTTTCTAAAAAACATTTTTGTCATCGCAGTGACTAAGGTTGTAGGTATCCGCGTTTTCAACATTTGATAATTAATATTTTGAAAAACTGCTTAAAAACAGAAAAAGGGCCTTGAAAATAGAAAAAAATATCCATACTGTTGGCATTTTGTAAAAAAAAACCAAAATACAAAAACGGCTACGCATAACGATACCTACATTTGTATAGATATCGATAAATTGTTGACTTTTAATTTACAGATAACCTTTCATAAAGATATCGATGGGAGAACGACGAGAATTTTTTTTTCGTCGTCAAATTAAGGCATATATCTCGGTTAATTTTCAAGATTTTGTCATAAAAATTGGTATAAATCTAGATGAATATATACTTCATAAAATAAGTATAAACCCGATGCTTTCATAATTCGTTATGTCTATGAAAAAAAATCGCAATTATTGACGACAAAGCACCCGTTACGTAACGGAATGGGAAGGGGGGGTTCTGGCCAAGCGTTACGGTCCCTTTACGTGGGGGGGGGGGGGGGGTCAAAAATTGGGAAATTTTGCGTTACGTAATTTGCGTACATCCCCTTATCAAAGTCGAAAGCGTCATAGTGGCTTTAATAGCCTATAATCGTGCGACGAATCATCGTAAAGACCTCTTTCAAAGCTCATTTAACCCTTTCGCAGTGAGGTGAAAATGAGATTTTCGTGCCATTTTTGTGTTAGAAAAAAATTTTCATAGATTTGCTTTACAGTCTCAGTATAAAGGTTTTTGGGGTCGCTGACTTCGAATTTGATATTAGATTTCCAAAATTCAAAATGGCGGATCCAATATGGCGGCCGCAAATTTGAAAAATGGTTTCATTTCGACGGAAGTGAGTACCTCGTGATTTTCAGAGTCGCTGAATTCGAATTTGAAATCAGATCTCTAAAATTCAAAAGGGCGGATCCAATATGGCGGACGCGAATTCGAAAAATGGCTTGTTTCCGACGAAACTAAGTATCTTACAATTTCCGAGGTCAAAAAATTTTTTTTTAAAAAGCACAAAAAACAAAATGGAGTAAACAACCGCGACGTCCTCGATTCGTGACTCTGGGTTCGGCTAAGAGCGGGATATAACGCCAAAAAAGTATTCTTTTACATTTGTTATTATGAATAATTTGTCACACATGATTCGCCAAATTTGTATTCATTATCTTGTATCCGAGCTTCACATACTTGGAGTCAGGATCCAAATTCGAAATTCGCAACCATAAACATCTAGAGATACAATTTTTTGTCAAAATCCAACTACTTTTCGAATTTGCGTCCACCATATTGGATCCGCCTTTTTGAATTTTGACAATCTGATTTCAAATTCGAATTCAGCGACGCCGAAAACCATGAGGTATTCACTTTCGTCGAAATGAAAACATTTTTCGAATTTGCGTCCGCCATATTGGATCCGCCCTTTTGAATTTTGGCAATCTGATTTCAAATTCGAATTCAGCGACTCCGAAAATCATGAGGTACTCACTTTCGTCGAAATCAAACCATTTTTCGAATTTGCGTCCACCATATTGGATCCGCCATTTTGAATTTTGGAAATCTGATGTCAAATTCAAATTCAGCGACCCCAAAAACCATGATGTACCAAATTACAATCGAATCGATGCAGTAGAAATAGGTTGTTTTTCAAATGCCCCTATACGTGTCATGACACAAAAATGGCACGACTTTTTTTTCCCCCTATGCGCGTCACTCACAGTCAATGGGTTAAAGGGAAAGAAAGAAGGAAAAGGAATTTGTTTGCGTCATTAATCAAATAAAATTCCCCTACGATGATTTTTCGCAGAGATAAAGAAATTTGAAAGTTACCGAAAAATTTTGGAATTTTTTTGTTCCCTTCATTTTTGACAATAGTGAGTAATAATAAGTTAATGTATAAGGTAATATTATGTCATTATAAGTCGATGTATAATGTAATGTAATATTATTTCAATGCAATCATTTGTAGGAAAAATACATAATAAACTTGCTCATTATTTTCAAATAAATTTTAACCCTTTGCACTCGAGAGGTGGCTCTCACTCACCACTTTTTGTCCGAGCGAAAAAGGCCTCCAGTGCAAGGGGTTAACATGGTTAACAAAGCAGTTAAACGTGAAAAATAAATTAATCTCGATTATGTTTGAAAATTATTTTCGAGAGAATTAATATGATTTTGCAATTCATAATAAAGATGATAAAATAATAATGATCATTATAAGTTTTGTTGCTCCGGGCAACGCACTTCCTCAGTTTGCACTCGAAATCATTCACCTACGCCGGTAAGTCAGGCTTGATCTTCATTGAGACCAGAACAATATTACTGGGCGACCCTCGCGGGCTCATTACAAAAATTAAGGGAACAATAAAATTTCAAAAAAAATTCATTGACTTTTGAATAGCTGTATCTTCGAGAAAAATGGTCGTATCGTAAAAAAATACGGTTTTAAAGCTTGAAATCTCTGGTTTACGAATCTCACTGGTATTTTTTCTTTAAGCAGCACGCTCGGCGTTAATCTAAGAAATAGCGCGAGGCAAAAATTTTCGATTTTTTTTTTTTTAATGTTCCACGGGTTCAAAACGGACTTTTTGGAGCTTGATTAATACTGGAGTCATTTAGCCTGATTCTTCAGCTTCAAAACGGTAGTTTTTGAACCTCTGTACGACCATTTGTCGCTGAGATATCGGCGTTTAAAGAAAAAAAGAGCTTTTTTCGTAGATCGTCAATGTTTCATGAACAAATGATCGTACAGCGAGCTAAAGGTGGGTTTCGTAAACGGAAACTGGAAACTGGAATAAACGCTCTAAAAGCACCTTTTCGTTCTTTAGAAAATTTTTTTTAACCTTAATATTGATTTGAAAAATACGAAAAAGTGACTTTTTTGGAAAATCCACGTCAACTTGGCAAATATTGCGAAAATGCCATGTTTCTAGGTTTTTTTAGTTCAATACATGCCCAAAGACCCCCCACAATTTAAAATTGATCGGCTGAACCGTTGTCGTTGACCGAAGCGTCAGTTTTATCAAAAATTAAGGGGAGATAATCACCTAGGAGCCGGAAAAAGGTCATTTTTGTGAATTTTTTCAAGGCAACATATTTGAAATTTCGGATTGGGGTTTTAATTATCTAAAAGTATATACATTCAAAAATATGTTTAATTTTCTTTATTTAAAAATATTAAAAATATACAAGGATATTGTATGATCCTTGGAGCTTCGTAAAAAAATCTGCGTATACGGTACCCACTGGCGTTTCTTCAAAAATCATCTGAAAAAAAAACCAAAAAGATTATTAAATTAGATACTATAATCTAGTACTTATCATAGCCGATTTTGAAAATATCGATTTATGACAAAATGGCGAACGTTTGAACATAAATAGTGATTTTTGGGCCAAAAATAAGTTATTATTTTGCCTACAAAACAAAAATTAAGTAACGGAAAAAAAATCCTATGACAAGTACTAGATAATGGTGTATAGAACAACCATAAAAAACCTCAAGGCAATCGGTTTATTGGTTTTCTATAAATTTTGGGTACCGATTTGAAAAACGTGGTTTTGAGAAAAACGCGTTTGAAAATTTGGGAATGAATAAATCATGAAATTTGTCAACTTACATGGAATCATCGATACCAGGCCCATAGTGCAGGTCTTCTACGGTCGACGGAATGTTCATAGCTTCTAAATCCTCGACCTCAACCATCTAGGTGTATATCTCCCGTTAAAGGAACACTTTTATTGTTTCTTAAATGTCTCAAGATTTTGGAAAAAAAGAATTCAACATTACGAAAAAAAAATTCATTTTAAAATTTGTAGAACATTTTTTGAAATCATTATTTGTTTTGTGTTAGCGCGATTTTTTCGTTTGCATGCCATAATTTATCGAGTCGAAATTAATTGCATTAAATAAAGTTAATTCCCCCAAGTAAATCGTCATGCATCTTTCCACACGTATCGCTATCCGATTTATCAATCACACATTTTACGTTTCTATGCACCTCCAGAACTAGTTTTTTTGCCAATATCGCTTTTTTTGTCAAAAATAACGCTCTCTAATTTTTCGATTTTTTTTGGCAATCATGGTGAGACGACATTTGTCGGAAGTTGAAGTTGCTCGGTTAGTCACTTTCATTGAGGAGGGTTACTCATACCAAGTTGTCGGTGACATGATGGGTATTTCGGCTTCTGTCGTGTTTCGCGCCTACAATCGGTATCAGAAAATCGCGTTACACAGTCGCCGACCAGGACAAGGTCGGCACCGTGTAATGACTCCCCGGGACGATCGAGCAATCGTTCGGTGTTTTCAGCAAGAACCGTTTGCTACATCCAACATCCTTGCTCGCGACTACCCCAACCGATGTCAACAACAACAACAACAACAGCACCGACGACAACAACACCAACAGCACCGACAACAACAACAACACCAACAACACCGACAACAACAACAACACCAACAACAATAACGCCGACAACAATAACAACACCGACGACGACGACGACGACAACAACTACAACGACGTCGAGGTTCAAACAGTTAAAAATCGTCTCCGAGAAGCCGGAATAAGAGCCAGACGTTCTGTTCGTGTGCTTATGTTGACCGCCAGACATCGCCGAGCTCGTTTAGAGTATGCCCACCGACATCTCCACTGAAACCTAAGGCAATGGAATAATGTTTTATTCACAGATGAGTCTTGGTTTTGTCTGTACGGTGACGATAGACGGCCACGAGATTATCATCGTCGAGGAGAACGCTTTTTCCAAAACTTCGTTCGCCCGGTTGCTGAATTTAACGGAGGATCGGTGATGGTATGGGCAGAAATATCTCGGTATTCGAGGACTTGATCAGGATATTGATCAGATCCTGCGACCCATTGTATTGCCCATCCGACAACGTTTAAGAGGATTCATTTTGATGCAGGACGATGCTCAGCCTCACACAGCGATTGTTACAAGACGATTTCTTCAGCGTCATGACATTACTGTCTTGAGGCATCTAGCAATGAGCCCCGATTTGAATCCGATTGAACATGTCTGGGATATAATGGGTCATCGTTTGCGACGGGAATACCCCAATTTGCCAAACGTAGCTTCTGTAGAGCGAGCTCTTGTGCGAATTTAGAGGACTATTCCCCAAGCAACGATAAGAAGATGCATCAATATGGCGGACAGATTGAACGCAGTAATCCAGGCCCAGGGTGGAGATACGTGTTTTTTTATCACACACACACGCACATGCACAAACTTTAAGGCTTAAGTTTGGAGTCATTAAATACTGCGGAAGTGACGAGCCGCAGGGTCTTATGTCCTTGAATGTGCATAAACACCTAAACACAGACAGACAGACAGACAAAGAGACAAACAGACAGACAGGCAGACAAGAAGCGTAAATCCGACCATGCAACCTCCACGCGGTACGCTTGGGGGTAATGCTAATGCTGGCGGTAAAACATTGGAGCAGAAAGATTTTTTTTTAAATAAAAAAAAATAATTCAGCATTCGAAAGATCGATCATGCGAAATTGTGAAAAAATAACGTAACATTTTTTTTCTTTCTTAAATTTGATTTTTTTTTATTTTGAATTTTTTTCTTTTCCAAGATTTAAAGAAAAGTTATTGCGAAACTGTGAGAAAAAATAACGGAAATTGGTTTTTTCCATTTAATCATCGTTAATTGACATTTGAGGAACAATAAAAGTGTTCCTTTAATTTTTGATAAAACTTTGACACTCAGGTAAAAAATAACGATTCAGCCGATCAATTTTAAATTATGGGGGGTCTTTGGGCATGTACTGAACTTTTAAAAAGCCTAGAATCATGAGTAATTTTCGCAATATTTGCAAAGTTGACTTGGATTTTCCAAAACGAGAAAAAAGTTATTTTTTTCGTACTTTTTCAAATCGATATTAAGGATTCAAAAAATTCTCTAAAGTACCAAAAGGTGCTTTTAGAGAATTTATTCCAGTTTACGAAACCCACCTTTAGCTCGCTGTACGATTATTTGTTTATGAGATATTGATGAGCTATGAAAAAAGCTTTTTCTTTAAACGCCGATATCTCAGCGACAAATGGTCGTACACAGGTCCAAAAACTACCGTTTTAAAGCTGAAGAATCGGGCTAAATGGCCCCAGTATTGATCAAGCTCAAAATTTTGAGCCCGTGGATGATTTTAAAGAGAAAAAAAATCGGAAATGTTTGCCTCGCGCTATTTCTTAGATTCACGCCGAGCGTGTTGCTTAAAAAAATGTTTACCGGTGAGATTCGTATACTGGAGATTTCAAGCTTTAAAACCCAATATTTTTTACGATTCGACCATTTTTCACGAAGTTAGAGCGATTAAAAAATCAATGAAATTTTTTGAAATTTTACTGTTCCCTTAATTTTTGTAATGAGTGTATTTACATATACGTATATACGTAACTGTCTTAACCGTTCTTAACCATACGTGTGTGTGTGTGTACATGGACATACCCTACGCGGTTTTGTTTCTGAATTCTTGAGTTTCGCTCATAGATGAATTGTGAATGCATACATATGCAGGAATCCATTAAAAATCTTCGGCACATGCTCTATACATGGTCAGAGTGCACTTGGACGGTTTCTCGAGGAAGTGCCCGTCGGGGTTTCGCTTTTTTCTGTCAGCGAAAGGGAAATGGGATAAAAATGCGACGAAATATTCGTTACATACATTTCGAATCTTAGCGCATTCCTCTTTTCTCCTTTCTACGAGCGTAGACCTGGTTGCTTCGACAGTCCCAATATTATATTATTCAACCTCATTATTCCTGTTTCTTTTCCAGATGGCGGATGTCGAAAATGCAGAAAACAGTTGTTCGGAAGTAAATGTTTGCCAATACATTTTGCGTCATACATGTAAATAAATGCAATGTTGAATGAGCTGGAAAATTTCCTTTAGAATTTTTTACCAGCAAATTGATTCGTTTCTGATTTTGCCACTGGTGGAGCGGGTGATACGAAACCGGGTTTTTTTTTATTGTCGTCAAACGGGAGCTGAATGGAGACTGCGAAATAGCCGGCCCCTCTTCATCTTCATCTCGAAGTTCGCTCTTTCTCTCGGTCCGCCCAAGCGACTCGTCAATGAGCCCCGTTCAGTGTGGACCTCCCGTCGAGACGGCAGATGCGGACACCCTGTATATTATTGTATACCGTTGCCCCGTGTTTTGCCACAGAAGTATCTTTTATTGTAATACTGATGACATATATATATATATATATATATATATATATATATATATATATATATATATATATATACATGTTCATAAATACAAGAAAGGCGACACGCGGTCCCTTTTTCTTTCTCTGTCTTCGGTTTTTCACTCGCTCTATTTAGACTCGGAAACTTGTCGCCGATCAGTTTACATATAAATACAAATGCGCGCGCGCAGACACACACACACACACACACACACACACACGCACACACATATGTGACCGTGAGTGTATGTGCTCAACTACCCATATTGAGTAGCTCTAGTACTCCTGCGGCGTTTTCGAGAGGTGGCTCCAGTTTATTTTATTTTTTTCCTCTCCATCCTCTTATTTGGACTCATCATACAGCCACTAAAATCCTGTCGCGTTTACTCAGTGAGGCGTACCGTGTGATTTAAGGTGCAAGGCGAATTCGAATATGGCGCTGGTAAAGCCTCCTTTGACTGGAGACCACGGTCAGCTATTTATACGCTTGGCGATCTTGTTACTGTACATACATTGAAAATCGATTCCACGGATTGGTTTCCACACTCTTGAAGTATTCACTATTGTAACGCCCATTCTTCGCACAGTTCTCAACTCCGTCTATCTTGTGTGCATATTATATATATATATATATATATATATATATATATATATATATATATATATATATACACATAGGATATTAAGGCGTTACCCCCACTTGTAGCGCAAAAAAGGCCTTTTTCATGAATTTTTTTAAAGAAAACTACAAAACTTTTCAATCGATCAATATACCATCTTAAAGAACACATCTTGAAGAACTCTCAGTAATTTTTTTATTGAAAAATATTACATTGTTTAGTGGCAAATGGCCGTCAATGAAATAATGTTTTTACATACACGGTTTGCGGTGACCAACATTGCGGCGAAGTGGATCATCTGAAAAAAAAATGCGGATGGATTTAGTCAAATATGAGTATAAACTAGTCTTTAATCGAAGGATTTTAAAAAAATATTCATTTTTCACAAAATGGCGGACAGTCAAAGTTAATGGTTCAATTTTAACGAAAAAAAAATCGAACGATTAAAGACTACATTTTTATGTATTAAATAAGCCTGCAAAATTTCAAGAAGATCAGTTCATTAGTGTTCGAGTAATCTTGGTCACCGACTTCAGAAATGCCATTTTGAGAAAAACGCGTTTAAAGTTTCAATTTCAGTTTACACGAAGAAAATATTTTTTTTTGTAAACTTACATAGAGTCATCTATTCCGGGCCCATACAGAAGTATGGGCCCGGATACTTATACTTCAAAAAAATGCAATAAAAAAAATCGATTTTTTCAAAATCGTAAGTGGGGGTAACCCCTTAAGAGATGCTTACAACAAAACAACGCTACCGAAAATATTGAATTGCCAGCCGATCAACCCCAGCGAAATGTACTCTTAATGTTTTTTAGGAAGCATGATTTAGGTAAGAACAATTAGCATACAAGGAAGCATAATTTTGATAAGAACCTTTGAGGAAGATAATATTTTTTTAGGAAGCATAATTCATAAAATAAATTATGTTTAATTGCTAGTAAGAAAAGAAAATGGTTACACATAAGGGAAGTTTCTGCCTTGTTGAGCCAAAAAATCTTCGTTTTTTCACCAATTTTTTATGCAAAAAATAGTAAATATAAAATATTGAAATTTGGTATGTTTACTAAGCAGTCTTTATTGAACATGACTATATTTTTTAAAGTTTGACAAAACGTGGTAGTGGGAGTGGGAGGAGCCACGTATGTCGGTGCGCCGGCGATATTCTTCGCTTGCGGAAGTGCTCCCACACGCCCTAGATGAGCAATCGTTACGAAATTTGGCAGGCACGTGTACAACAAACGTCTTCATTCGTCGAACTAGAATTATCCAAAAATATTCAAACGTTTTTATTTTATGAACAAAAAACTGCAAACATTTTTGGTAACAGACTAAACTTCCCCTTCGATAGCTCACAATTTTTGTATTTTCCAATTTTTCTTCTTGATTCTAGTTCGACTTATACATAATATTGTACAAAGTGAAAATATGTTTGATTGTTCCTTCAGATCACCTGTCCAGGACTTAGGAGTTCCGCAAGCGAAAAATGTCATCGCCAGCGCACCGACATACGTGGCTCCTCCCACTCCCACCACCATGTTTTGTCAAACGTTAAAAAACATTATGATGATCAATAAAAACCGCTTAGTCAACATACCAAATATCAACATTCTATATTTAATACTTTTCGCATAAAAAATTGGTGAAAAATGAAACATTTTTTTGGCCCAACAAGGTAGAAACTTCCCTTAAACTGGCTGATTTAAGGAGTCAGACGCACCCTCGGAAATGGTTGGTTTCTGGCTATCTCTTGGAAACAAGTTCAAACAAGTAAATAGTTCGAACGGCAAAATTATTGCATTCTTCGAGTACGACACATTTATCATGTTAACGATGACCCAGGTAGGAAATCAAAAGGCTGACGATGGAAACAAACTTGTGCGAGCCCTGTTTCACCGAGCCTGAGTGAGACAGACCTGGACCAGGTTTCATTGTATCGTTTGGAGCAGCCTGGAACCAAGACTGGCTGCTTAGCCTAAACTCAGGGTTATTTCAAGCTTTATTCAGCCGGTGAATTTTAAGGCTAAAACGTCAAGGCTGGATGCAGGCTTGTTTCAGGTTGTGATAAAATAAAATAAATTTGAAATAATATTTTTTCTGTACTTTTATGAAAAAAAAATTTAGCAATAAATTTGTCGGGTGCGAGGGCACGAAAAACGAAAGCGAAGGAGGCAGCTCAGAACATTTAAACATATTCTCTTATCGATATTTATGAGGTACACAAAAAAGTTTTTTTCTCGTCACACACAGATTTCGTATATACTCACTCTCTGGAGTTTGCGTACACTCTGTGTATTACGTGTCCCATAAACAACAAATAAAATAAAGTATTATTTAAAAATATTTTTTATGTTTATTTTATAACAAATAATGAATAATAAATATATATAATAAATAAAATGAATTCTTTACAAATATATTAAATTTACCCCAATGTAGAATATAGAAAACTAAAAACAGGGCTCATATAGCCTCCAGAAGAGTTTGGGATAAGCCTGGTCATAAATGCTCGTGAAGGCTTCATTAAGGCTCGTTTTGAACCTTGTTGTTTCGTCGTTTCAGGCTTAGTATAGGCTGTTCTACCAGCGTTTGGTCAAGCCTGTGTGCAAGAGCCTGGAACCGCGTTATCATTCAGAGGTTCAGCTAGGCCTGAAATCAGGCTGGTACTCAGCCTGAATTAAAAAATGTGAGCCTTGTTTCAGAGCTTGGCGAGCCCTTTTTTCATCGTCAATTCCTACCTGGGGAACACAACAACAAATTCCGTATTGTTTAGTGACACATGCTTTTTGTTTTATATAATTGTTGCAATGACGGGTGTACATTTTTGTTCCGTAAATGTACAATCGTAATCCTGCTAGGCATGAAGACAGCCGGGTTTCACAAGTCTTATATACTCATGTGTCGATGAAATGTGGTTGTCACTCCATTGCGAAACATCGATGACATACGAAAACGCGTGTCGATTACTCTTCCACTTCCTCACGAGCAGGGGTTCTTGCTGGCTGCTCGTGCTTGTGTGTGGAGAGATAATTGTTAATAATGAATTAATTTAACAAATCAAAAAATTTTAAAAAATTTATTATCGTCTGGCGTTTCGTGCGGAGTCGAATGCCGCGGCAAACGCAATTCTAACTAGAGCGGGAAAATCAATGTAAGAAAAAAAAATCGCATGTTTAACGTATTCCTTTCACGAAACCGAATTTTAACAATTAACTAATTTTCGTCTATAATCAAATAAAAATACCTACAGTCCAGTATATTAGTAAAGTTTCAAGCGAAGTTACCGAATCTTTAACGAAAAATTCCGACTTCAAATCACACTCCAGATCTACAGCTGTGTTTTTGTGAAAGAGTTATTAAGAGGCTATCCCTCTGTGGAAACTCCAAAAAATCGTTTTTCTTGCATTTTGTTATAGTGTGAACTTTCAAGAATATTTTAAAACCAACCGGACCCTGAAATTCCAAAAATTGACGAAGTTACACCGATTTTAGTGGAACAGTGTGCGTCGGGCCCCGTAGAAAATTTGCCGGCGCTTAAGATGCGGCCGACGCTTGGTACGATATTCAGCACCAACCACTAATACCCAGTGTTGGTCCTTTATACGAGCCAATGATTTGGCCATGATTCCGCCAGTGCTCATTTGAAGCATGGCAGACCAACGAACACCCAACCTTGGGCCAAATATCGATTACCAACTGTCAGCCAACTATCGGCTCCCAGTGTTGGCCCCGAACATGGGCCAATCGGTTGATCATGGGTTTGCCAGTCTCGAATTGAAGCTCGGCACACCATCGTAGAGCCAACGCTGGGCCAGTGCTAATTAATGACCGTCCGCCAATTGTCGGGGCGAGCGCAGGCCCTGAGTCTGAGCCAATCGTTTGACCGTGGTTTTGCTGATGCTTATATTTAGCATGGCAAACTGACGAATTGCCAATCCTGGCCCAACACGGGCTTTGATCGGTATAGTCCATACATATATACAAAAATGCTTTTTTCCGTATATTATTATTATATGTTTTTTTTTATTATCGCTGCATGCAATTTTCTACGTCCTGTGATAATAAAAACTCATAATTATTGTTATCTGAAATTCACTTTATTAAAAATAAAATCGATTTATACTAAAGTTTTGTGGTGTATTAAAAAAATGCCGAGTTATTATGATAGTATTAAGAAACGTCGAGTGTTGAAACGACGACAAAAATTAGAAGAGTCTTTACAGCAGGTTAGGATCAGAGGCAACGAAACAAAAAGACAAGTAGATAGTGAAACAAATTTGGAAACATTCCACGAACAAGTGATTGTGCATAACGATGTTAGTGAATCTAATAATTCTTTCGATGAGCAATCATCGAGTACAGAAACTTGTGAATCTGATCGATTGTTGGCTAAGCATTGGGTTGTTTTGACAGCCCTACACTGGACCAACACTAGCCCGAATATTGCGCCAACAATATGAGGCCGACCTTAGCCCTACTATAGGCCGGTGATCACGCCAACCGTCAACCAATGATCGTGATCTCTTTAGCCCAATGTTGGGCCAATACCCGGCCAACTGTTAGGATTTCCGCTAAGTCGACTATTGGCCAACCGTACATCCCAGCGTTGGGCCGAAGAGATCACTCGTACCGTGGCGCAACACTAAACCGGTAGTGCTGCCGTTCATCGGCCAATGGTAGAATGTGATTGGCATGACGCTGGCTCGAGGTTGGGTTGGTTGCGTCGTTTTTCACGGGCCCAATGTTGGGCCAATACCCGGCCAACTGTTAGGATTTCCGGTAAGCCTACTATTGACCAACCGTACATGCCAGCGTTGGGCCGAAGAGATCACTCCTACCGTGGCGCAACACCAAGCCGGTAGTGTTGCCGTACATCGGCCAATGGTAGAATGCGATTGGCGTGACGCCGGCTCGAGGTTGGGTCGGTTGCGTCGTTTTTCACGGGGTTCACCGCGATCTGTCGAGTTGGATCCGCGATTATCTCGAAACTACATGTCTCGTGACGGCGAGATTGATGTCTTGAGTAACTTTTACGCTATTGACTTGAATTTGCATAGTTAGCGTTCAAACAGTAGTCATT
This sequence comes from Ophion slaviceki, assembly GCA_944452715.1. NCBI lineage: Eukaryota > Metazoa > Arthropoda > Insecta > Hymenoptera > Ichneumonidae > Ophion > Ophion slaviceki. The sequence goes on from OX101784.1 coordinate 34,559,231, forward strand.
TTCGGTTCACGATCGCATTTTTCAATTGGATGAACCATTTGTTAATAAAAATTTCTTCAGCATGCTGTCTTTCAAGAGAAAAATGAGGTTTTCTTTGGAGAAGCTTTCATTTTTCGTATTTTTCGAAATTTCGTAAAGTGGATCGTGAACCCATAGCCGGTTGCATATATTTGAACAATTTTTTTTTGTTATCGTTTCAGATAACATTTGAGCCTGGTAGAGATCCCGCCGTTTCGGGCCTCGCCGCTGGAGGACTGCAACGCCAACTGCAGCACCACGAACACTTTGAAAGAATTTCCTTCTGAAAAAATTACATTGTAACTACAAACATGTGTACAATTTGGTGGAAAAAATCAATTTATTCCAAGCAATGTGTTACTAGAAAAAAATTCAGCATTCTGACCCTTTAAGGCGGGATACACATTTAGACAGAAAAAATAAGCAATATTGAGGGATTTTTTAAACTAAGAAATAATTATTCTACAATTATTAAACTTTAGGTATACTCTAATAGTATATTTAAGTATACGAAACAATTTTTTAAAATTAATTCATCATCAAAATGGCGGAGATGTGGCAGAGTGTTACAGCAACGTCGCCGCGGGAGTTGCGAATCGGCGTGCAGTCTAGCTTCCCGTAGACTTTGATGTGCAAAAAAGTTCAAATATTTTTTTCAGTTGGAACATGCATAGTTTCTATGTGACGGTAATTAAAATGAAGAAAATGCAAATTTAAGAAAATGGCACGCATTTACAAAAAAAAATCAACATTTCACCCAACATTTCTGTAAAATGTGGATTAAAAAAGTAGTTTTTTTTAATATTTCAAAAACAAGTTCCGTCAAGTAGGAGATACCAATATTATCAATATTTCTACCAAGTTTCAACTCAATCGGCTTAATAGTTTTTGAGTAATCCTGCACGCCAATTTCGATAATGCAGTTTTGAGAAAAACGCGTTTGAATTTCACGCCCGCTCCGAATCCGAGAGGCGAGGCACAGCGTTGATGGGCTGTAAAGTTTGAAGTTTTTCGAATTCCGCTTTGAATCTTTGGGAAAATATTCTACATATATGGTTCTATCGTTTAACCCTTTAACTGCCCTTGTAGCAAATTTGCTACGTTCACTTTGACCCTGTCGGTAAAAGCGTAAGGGCGTTTTAGCGGACAAGCTACTTCACAGTTCCATCAATCTATGCTAGATGCAGCTACAAATGCCGGGATAGCTTGAAATTCAAACGTAAACATATGAATTATGTTAAAATGGCAACAATGTTGTCATGAAAACTTACGATGCTTGCCCCAGCACTCGATCTGCTGCCCGTTTTTTGTCCAAAAAAGTAAGTAAATCAACATTCTTGAAATGTTTTTTAATAGAATTGTGTAAAGGAAGCTTAACTGGACAAACTAGGCTTTGAAGAATATATATATATATATGCGTGTGTATGTGTGTGTTCGTATGTACAAATTGGTAATACAAGTGCGGCGGAGGTTCGCCGATAGAGGGAGTGGGGGCGCCGGGAGAGAAGAGTGAGTTACAGTACACACTCAGGATGTACGGTACAGGAGCACATGGCGAACCTGTGCAATTTACAGGCGAATGAAAAGTTAAGCTGGTGCCGAGCTTAGGGGTGGCTTGCAGACAATGGGCTTCGGCTTTACAATCTCCACAGCAAACAAGCGGTAGAAATCTCTCTATCTCGCAATCGCTCGTTGGCGTCCGCACATCGTTCTCCGTCTTTCGCCCGATTCTTTACAGGCTTGCGAAACGGTCCATGCCGATCAACAGTCTGTTCGGTGAGGGAGTGCGGTTCTAAGCGTAATTGAGATATTGAGATATGATTAAGACGAAATCAATATAACCGAGATTTATTTATGGCTACTAGAAGAATGTTCTGAAACGATGGCAAATAGCTACGGATTCGGCAGCCAACGTTTGTGTAATGTTTTCATTTTTCAGACTCAATGAGCACATTTCTGTTTCATTGAAGTAGTTAGGCATTTAAGCAAGCGTGTTTACCAGAAGGTAAAACAACTTAGACCACGTACTTCGAAGTTGTTCCATGGTGCTTTGAAAATCCTTATTTAAGCTATATAAAAAAATCAAATTCGGAAATCGCCAGTAAAATTGTAGTGTGCTGAGCTGTTAAAATCTTTGCGTGCCAATATCAATCCCAAATTTTGCATACTAGCTTGGACTAAGTGCAGTAATAATGCTTCTCCTGTAAGACCAAACCTTCTTAAGTAAAAACAAATTGGATGTTCAGTAAGATCATACTATATAAATGATCCAAAAGATAGGAATTTGTCATGACTTTTATTTTTTACTTCTTGGTAAAAAATAAAAGTCCTCTTATCCAAAGAAACAGATACTATATAAATGATCCAAAAGATAGGAATTTGTCATGACTTTTATTTTTTACTTCTTGGTAAAAAATAAAAGTACTCTTATCCAAAGAAACAGATAGTGAGAAAAATCCACGTTTTTGGCTTTGCAATGTAGGAATATATGACTTTTTCATTGTCTTCGATCGCCGTAAAAAATAAATATTTTTTGCGTTTTTAAACGCACAGGAATTTTTGTATCGCATTGGATTGATGTATGAAACATGGTTTTTACCGCTCGATGTTCAATGGTATGCATTTTTTATTATCGCAGAGCGATGTAAGAAACATTCATATTTTTGACCTTCCGAAACCTAACAATATGAATTTTTCAGTGTCTGTGATCGCGGCAAGAAAAATCGATTTGCTTGGCTAGTTGATACCAAAAGATGCGCTGTTTTGTTTCGTGTCAAGTATTTTTTTCTTACTGTTTATTTTTGTTCTGTGGATATTTTTACAGTATTTGTCAAAAATGTTTTTTCTTATTATAAATAATGACAGCTTTAATTGGGACGTACAGATTTTGCTTTTCCCATTGCAGCAACTGCAAAGTCGAGATTAAATGTGAGGTTATATACAATTTTCAAGACATACCAAACTTTGCTATGAAGCATCGTAAAATTTTTTAATCTGAATCTCCCTCAAAATATTAATAAAATCCATTATAAATAATAAGCTGTATAATGGATACGTACAGAATTTTTTTGCTTGCTTACTTGCGGTAATTGAAAATTAGAGGTTGATTGTTGGGTTATGTACGATTTTTTTACATTCGCCAATCCATGACACAAGCTAATCGTCAAGTTCTTAATGTTGAACTTCCGCCAAAATAGAAAAATAACATATCAGCTAATAAACCAGATGTGAATGTAGTCGAATCTTTTCGAAATAAGATGATGTTTAATATCATGGAGACTGGATATAGGAGGCCAAACTTCAATGGGGAAACAGTGAATGAAGTGTATTTATCGGTCGACAAAGTGAAAGTGATAAAATGAGGTTCTAAACCCACAACAGACGATCGTGAAACTATGCTACTTTGCATGAATGACTCAATCCAATGTCATCAAAATCCATTTTAAAAGCAAAAAAGTAAGCCTCTTCAGAAATTTAATCGTATCCGCAGACTCAAGTTCTGTAATACATGATGGTTTTTGTACTCCGATAAATCACATAGGAGAGCGAAAAGAAATTCAAAATATAAAACTGCGCATCCGCGTGCAGTTACTGAAAAAATTATACTGCTTCATCAATACTGTATTCGTACCAATCAGTGTATCACTTAACGGGGTCATCCCATATGACGGCTATTTTTTTAGCTTTTTTGGGATTTTTTTTTACGAACCATCAAAACATACTATCTTTGAATTTTTATCACATATTTATTAGCATTTTTACAGTCCTTCAGAATTTTATCGATGAAAAATAACGAGTTAAATCGATTTTACACCGTTCGGAAGACGCTCATGTGTAAAAAAAAGTTCGTTGATGGCTGCCGTGATGCCGAAGGTTTTGCTCATCTGAAATAGAAAAATCAAACGGCATTTAAATTTGTAGACCTGAGGCCATCGCCGGAACTAGAGTAAAGTAAAAATATCGAAAATTGATTTTTTGGCACGGTTTTAAAAGTTGAGTTCCAAGTTCCGTAATTTTTTTCGACTCTTTCAGCTTTAAAAAAAACTATGGCAGATATCAGAAATATTCTAGGTCGGGTGGGAAAATTGTCAATAAATGTGTGGTAAAAATCCAAAGCTAGTGTGTTTTGATGGTTCATAAAAAAAAATTCGAACAAAACGAAAAAAAGGCCGTCTCATAGGATGACCCCCTTAAAATATTCATAACACTTTCTGCGACTTTGATTGATACGCTGACCATATTTTAGCATCGGCTAAACGGATTGGGTCCAAATAGGGGCATTGAAAAGCGTACGCTTCATTATATCCATTTATCCCCAAAATTTGTCCTCAACATCTCGTTTCAAAGCATGGCTGCTATGATAAAAGCATTAAACGAATTCCCCTTCTGGTATTTTTGCGTACTGTTGCTCAAAGAGTTTCAGGACAATTGACTATATGTTACCATTTAATTCAAATTTATACAGTAATTTCTTTGACATATACTGAATGCACCCTCCAAATTTTAAATCGATCGTCTACGACATTTCTATAAAATTGACAATTGAAGAAACACTTTTAAATATAGGAAGATGCCTAATTGCCATAATGTCAAAAAAGACGAAATTGTCATAATGTACTGATATGAGTGATTTGACAGTTTTTCACAACGTTTTAAACATTTTATTACACTACTTCGTACATTAAACTGCCATTCCGCTGAATGGCAGTTTCAGGTCATGGCAATGCAAAGGTCATCGCTATGACCGTATGCATCTCCTTATGTTAAGGGGTTACCCCCACTTGCGATTTTGAAAAAATCGATTTTTTTTATTGCATTTTTTTGAAGTATAAGTATCCGGGCCCATACTTCTGTATGGGCCCGGAATAGATGACTCTATGTAAGTTTACAAAAAAAAATATTTTCTTCGTGTAAACTGAAATTGAAACTTTAAACGCGTTTTTCTCAAAATGGCATTTCTGAAGTCGGTGACCAAGATTACTCGAACACTAATGAACCGATCTTCTTGAAATTTTGCAGGCTTATTTAATACATAAAAATGTAGTCTTTAATCGTTCGATTTTTTTCGTTAAAATCGAACCATTAACTTTGACTGTCCGCCATTTAGTGAAAAATGAATATTTTTTAAAATCCTTCGATTAAAGACTACTTTATACTTATATTTGACTAAATCCATCCGCATTTTTTTTCGGATGATCCACTTCGCCGCAATGTTGGTCACCGCAAACCGTGTATATAAAAACATTATTTCATTGACGGCCATTTGCCACTAAACAATGTAATATTTTTCAATAAAAAAATTACTGAAAGTTCTTCAAGATGTGTTCTTTAAGATGGTATATTGATCGATTAAAAAAGTTTTGTAGTTTTCTTTTAAAACATTCATGAAAAAGGCCTTTTTTGCGCTACAAGTGGGGGTAACGCCTTGAAAAGTGTTTCTTCAATTGTAAATTCAATGGGAAAGGTGTAAATGATCAATTTAAAATTTGGAGGGTGCATTCAGTATATGGCAAAGGATTACTAAATGAATTTCAATCAAATGGTAACATATCGACAATCGTCCCGAAACTCTTTAACTATATTCACGGTGGCCTCTCGTCAATATTATTTAGTTTAGTCAATATGCCACTACATTTATTAGAGCCAAAGTGTTATAAACATTACTATAAATGATCCTGCATTAAATAACGATAGTACAAGATGGATGGTATCAAGACATGTGTACCAGTAACGTAGGACAAAATTGTGGTGTTTTATTGATACAAGAGTCAACTGTCTTCTGTCAATTTATTGCGAGTTTTATAGTAACAACTCATTTTTTCATGAATATTTTTATACTCTTCTTCACATCTCGCTTTGCCACTCATTGGTTGAATCTTATAGCTGACAAGAAATGATTGGGCGGTCGATCTCTTCGATTTCGATGAAATTTGGCGTGCTTGTAGAATGGGTAAAAATAGGCGACACGTATTTTTTTATATCTGCGGAACCCGATTTTTAAAGGGTGAAACGCACCCTCAAAAATAGGGGTCTTTTTCGTTTTTTGTCGATAACGTTATCGTTCTCATCTCCAATGTATAGTACACGAAAAAATAAACATTGTTGCAACTTGAATTTGTTTCATATCTCGCACCATTAAGGGGCGATATAAACCTAGATGGTCGAAAAAATCGATGTCTTTTTGCATCTGTTCTTAAAGTTTGAGGTCTCCAGAATATCTGGTGAAAACGTCAAGTTAATATTTCGATAAATAAGCCAGTTACGGCTGAGAAAGTAAATCGGTACCCAAAATCGGTACCCAAAACCCTTTTCAAATCGGCACCCAAAATTTTCCGAAAACGAATTAACCGATTGCCTTGAGATTTTTTGTGGTTATTCTATACACCATTATCTAGTACTTGTCATAGGATTTTTTTTCCGTTACTTAGTTTTTGTTTTATAGGCAAAATAATAACTAATTTTTGGCCCAAAAATCACTATTTATGTTCAAACGTCCGCCATTTTGTCATAAATCGATATTTCCAAAATCGGCTATGAAAAGGACTAGATTATAGTACCTAATTTAATAATCTTTTTGATATTTTTTTTCAGATGATTTTTGAAGAAATGCCAGTGATGACCGTATGCGCAGATTTTTTTACGATGCTCCAAGGATCATACAAAATCCTTGTATATTTTTGATGTTTTTAAATAGAGAAAATTGAACATATTTTTGAATTGAATGTATATACTTTTAGATAATTAAAACCCCAATCTGAAATTTCCAAGAGTTTTCTTGAAAAAATGCACAAAAATTCTTTTCCGGCTCCTAAGTGTATATCTCGTACCGTTAAAATGTCATCGAGTAATAACGAAAAAAACCGCAATTTTTGAGGGTGCGTTTCAACCCTTAAACATCGGGTTCCGCAGATATAAAAAATATGTGTCCTCTATTTTTATCCATTTTACAAGCATGCCAAATTTTATCGAAATCGGAGAGATCGACCTCGCAACCTTTCCTTGTGAGTATTTGTCGGATTCAGGCCAAAACAGCTACAACATTCAAACAATAATAACGAATTCTTGAATCCGAGCAGGGAATATATAGATCGTGCTAGCCCGATGATTTCCTTACAAATGCGTCGCTATAATTACTTTTTAAATTTTATTGATACAGATGATTCTAGAATCGATCTCTTTTTCGTGATAATTAATACGCCTAAAATTATTTTCCCAATTGCAAATCTTTGACTACGGGTAAAATCCATGTAGAATAGATAAAATACTATTACCGTTTTGAAAACTACTCTTCGTAAAGTTTAAGGAAAAAAGTGTGCCACACTCTTCAATCTAAAAGCACATTTCATGTGATCATTCTCAAAAAAACTACGCGACTGATTTTAAAAAACTGTTCGTACACTGGTTCGATGTTAGTTCTGGAATTTCGAAGCACTCCACCATTTCAATTTAAGGAATCATCACAGTGCAACGGATCGGAAAGTAGCCGATTTTCGCGATTTTTTTTCGATAGTTAGAATACGCTAATTAGTCTGATTTTTTTTGTCAAATCAAATCACTCATGAAGAATAGAAAATAGATTTTTAAGCGTTTATTTTTTTTTCCTTTTTTAAACGGTTGAAAATGTCTTCGAAAAAAGGAGTCCTCTCGGTGTACACGGTTGTAGCCGTAAATATTATCTGAAACAAAATTTGTAAAAAAAATATTAATCAGCATGAAAGTCGCTATTTTGCTATGGAGGTTTTTTAAAAATCAAAATTGACAAAATGGCGGCGTTTTGAAAAAAAGTATCCAATTTAGCTTATTTTTTCGACAGTTTTTCGTTAAAATTAAATATGAAGATTTTAAAAAAATCTTCCATAGTAAGATAAATAATGGCGTGAAGAATGTTGTGTCAAAATTGGAGATGCTTGAAAACTCTTCCTTTGACACCGTACACCCGTTTTCAAAAACGACATTTCGAGAAAAACGCGTCCGTCCGCGCCAGTTCTCACGCAGTTGGTCGAATCTCTTTTTTTGAGAAAGGCCGTAGCAACCGGAATACTTCGAATTTCGCCTAAAAAATTGAATAGCATTTTTATAACCGTCTATACTATCGGATGATGCAAAAAATTGATTTTTTGAAAATGTTACACTGTGATGATTCCTTAAGAGAATCTCATTGATTAAATAAGACGAACGGCCTGCAACTTGATTTTGTTAATGCCAAATTTTCACTTACTTCTTCATTTCGGAATAGTTGAGCTGAACAAATTTACCGGGGAGGATCACCTCAATGTCACGGTGAAAAATCTTGATGGATACGCAATATAGTGACTATTCGAAACGCAATGTATAGACGCTACATAAATATAATGTCCAATATATAAACGTGAAGACCATACAAAAAGGCGATCAAGCTACTGGAAGAATAACGATAGAGAAGCCTGCTCAGTTACATGAAGGTCCCAAATGATTTTTGTTTCCGTAATGTACCATAACGAAGCGTTTACGGCCTCGTCAATAAATTGCTTCATGTTAAATCGTCTATTATTATATATTGGTACAATACAGTTGCTTTGCTGCTGAATGTGAGATGTGAGAATGTGTGTGTGTGTGTGTGTGTGTGTGTGTGTGTGTGTGTGTGTGTGTGTGTGTGTGTGTGTGTGTGTGTGTGTGTGTGTGTGTGTGTGTGTGTGTGTGTGTGTGTGTGTGTGTGTGTGTGTGTGTGTGTGCGCGCGTGTGTGTGTGTGTGCATGAGTTGATTTTAAGCAGCAACGTGAAGGTCTAACATGGCGCACGCGCCGCCACGTGTGTACAGCACAGACTGCACCCCCGTTAAAATGCTTAGATACGTAATATAGCACACACGTCTCGTTATACTAGGCTCCTCTCGTGACGCCTCATTTCATCAAATCCGACCCTTTATTTAATTAGCGATGTGACCGACGAACGAGCCAGTTAATACGACGATGAGAATGACAATTTCTACTATGCTTGAATATCGTCCCCTGCACCTACAACTTTGCACCCTTCTCAGCCCCCCTCTCGCTCTCTCTCTCGCTCTTTCTCTCTTTTGGACCAGTCGATTTGTTCAATCGACCAGAATAAATGATCGTCCTGTGAGCGTGCTGCAGAAATTACCACGCTTATTATTGCCCTCTAGGCGACCAGAAGCAACAATGTCGCTGGCATTATTACTAACGAGAAATTTCGAGGTTCAGAGAGAATGGCTAGAAGTTTCGTTGTTAATTGATAACAAAACCGCATCGACGTACGATCCTAAATCACACTGCAAATTTTCGCCGATGGTGGCACTACGCTCGTGCTGTAAATATGGTGTGTTATATTTACGAAGCACAAGGAACCATTTATTCATTGCAAACGACGAATGACAAACGAAAATGACAAATAATGGAAATAAAAAGTATTTGAGAAACAGTATTATTGTATCTTGTAACTATAATAAATGGATAAAAATTCTGTCGAATAATCTCGATGAGGGGGTAGAAAAAACGTGTTTATTTATATTGCTCAGAGACAAAAGTAATTCAATATTTCATTCATCGAACATTTTTTAGGTCATCTAATTATTGTCTTGTATATAATGCAACAACTGGCATTAACAATATATAATACTTTTGTGAAGCTCTTAAGAAAACTGATTTTTTTTATTTTAATGGGTCACTAATATTGAATTTCCGGTAAATAAAAAAAAACCTTCTATGCCAAATTTCCTGGGATGAAATACAATAAAATTGAAAGTATTCCTTACACGGAATTGATCTTGGTCTATTGATGTTGTATCTTCAGCTTGAACTTATACAATATGAAGAACCGATTTTTTTGTTCATATAAGTCACCATGATTTACCCTATTGCTTGTTCCCTTCTTCCTTGGTCGACGTATGGAGTGCAGTAATATAATTTTAATTTAATGTGTACTAAAATTAAATCCTTTTTATCATCAAACTACGCTCATTGATGACATCTTTTTTTTCAGCACGTTAATCTTACGTGGAGACCTCTACGTTTCCTTTGACAGGATTATTGGCGACACTTGTTTTCTTTGTCTTTCAATCGTTGAAGCCATAATCACACTCAGAGAATTAACGCGGTCCTCTAGTTTCGCGGTTGTTTTTTTTACGGCTTTTTCAATAATTTTTTACGGGCAAAGCATCGAAATAATCAATCTCATCGTTTTTGCATAAGCTTTATTAACATTTAAATAAGCTTTACAAATTTTTGAAGTCAAAATATATAATAGAATAAAAGTTATAGTGGCCGACAGGAAGACATCAAGTAAAAGAGGTGCTTGACGGTGACCAAGATTGCGGCTGTTCTGCTTATCTGAAATCAAAAAACCAAACGGCATTTTAATCTTCATATTTAAGACTAGCGATTGAACTAGAGTGAATTCTAAATTACAAAAATTGACTTTTTTATACACTTTTGAAAATTACATTCTATTTTTTACTCATTTTTTAAAAGTTTTTCGCTCGTACAAAAAAAAACTATCGAAGCAATCATGATAATCCTAGTTCAATCGCTGGCTTATAACATATTAAAGATGCTGTATAAATTTGAACAAGATCGGTGCAGTAGTTTCTGAAATATCGTGGTCACCGTTTCGAAAAATGGTTTTTCGAGAAAAACGCGTTTGAAAGTATACTTGCTCCGTATACCTGCTCCGTTCCAGGGCCGTAACTTGTGAACCACTTCGAATATCGAAAAATCCTTTGGCACACATTTTCTACACATGTTGTAGATGTGATTTATGAAAAAAAAATCGATTTTTTCGACCCGAGAAACTAGAGGACCGCCTTAAGACTATATTAAAAGGCCGCCCTCAAATGTGAAAGTCGTATCCCAAAATCAATTTATCCGATTCGTTTAAATTCACGCAGTGCATAGTAAACATTTTCTATCGTATGTCCAGATAATTTTCTATTATGTTTATCCATTTGTTGATAATCAACGATTGAAGTTGTTTTGTTGTTGGTCGAAAGTCAATTATTTCTTCTACCGTCCGCCATTTTTGTACTGTCAAAAAGTTCAAAAAAGTATCCCGTAATACGAAAGTTTCTGTATAATATTAAAAATAAACAACCCTATTTTTTATTTCAGATCATCCTAGTTGCCAGAACCACCTACATCAATTGGCAACGGCGGCACTTTGCTGAAATAATAAGAACGTCATTGTTTATCAATATTTTTCAATTAAAAAAAAAATACATTTTTGGCAAGGCTGTTTAGTAATCTTGTGTAAAATTCCGACCTCATCCCAATGCTCCCAACAGAAAACAACATTGAAAATCAACCTTTTTTGAGGGCCCTAAGATTATGCATACCCCTTAAAGAGGCACGGTTACGGATTTGCACCATAGCTAAAGACTAGTATTCCGAGAGTTTGTAGAAAGCAGGGCAACCGTTCATCAACTTTGAAATGGCATTGCAGTTACTAAGTTGAATTTTTATTTACCTACGTCATTCGTTTGAGCAGAAACAGCTACTTCAAATCTTCGTGATTGATTGATGAATTCATCATATAACTAGATGTTGTATGACATTGAAAATGTATGTCTCCGGGAATAACATCGGTCATAATAACTGGAAGGAAGCTTACCCAAAAAACCGCTCGGAGACGCCAACGAAGATGAACTTTGTTATCCTGATCATTTTTCGGAATCCTACCATTTTAAAAACGTTCCATTACGACATACCAGAAAACATTCATATTAAATCGTTATACAAGCAACTACAATAACCTGCCAGTAAGATATTCATTACATTCCCCCCTGTCACTGCTCTTCTACCCTCTTCCTATACTCCTCCAACCCACCTCTCGGTTATGTCTCGTATCTTCATCACTTCCATCCCATATACAGAAAGGAGACTTCTGGCGCCAAAGTTCCATTCACGCATACACCGTCATCGCAAACAGATCCTCTATCTCGCGGGTTGAGTCGAATATATTGAAATAATCTCAGCAAATACGACAAGTTCGGTTATGAAATTTGCCTAAGGGCTTGTGAGCCCTCAATCTATCTCGCTCTTTCTCCCTATATCTATCTCTTACTTTCTCCCAGCTATACTATACCTCGCCTATAGTAAATTCTCTGTCAGTGGCTCTTCCGTCTCGCTTAGCCACCCTCTCCCTTCCTCTCGCGATTTTCTATCCGTAACGGAGCGAAGCGAACGGGACCATATCGTGCGGAGAGTTTCTCGACTATGGCTACTATATGGATTTGCCTCGATCTCTCCCATATAGATAGATAGATGCATACATACATACAAAAAGCGAGAGAAAGAGAGAGACCGAGACCGAGAGGGGAGAGAGAGAGAGAGAGAGAGAGAGAGAGAGAGAGAGAGAGAGAGAGAGAGAGAGAGAGGACGAACGACATATCTGCTCAAGTGATGTTTGCTCAAAATCGGTTCAATAGCAACTTGCGTGTTCCTCTGTTCATTCCATTTTTTCTATACGTTCAATATATATTGATGTACGGATCGACCACCACGAGGGAAGCCCAGATCCTGCGGTCTAATGCATACGTGTTAAGCCCTTTTTTAATTCAAGTCACGAATGTATCCATGTATAATGTTTTTAATATTATATCATACATCATACAAGACTAATTTTATACCATGTATAAAATTAATCTTTAATATTATATCACACATACTGCAATCACTGCGCAGTGTTACAACTATTTTCATCGTCATTAATGGTCGTTTTCCATCTTTTCGCTGCGCTTGTCTCGTTATTCTACCTCTTGTCTCTACTAGTAAGGCTCGTGCCAAGAGACAGAGAAAGCCATGAATGACATAACCACGAAATATACGAACACACGAACAGGTAGGGACGAACTTACTAGGGCCGCAAATAATATCGTTCCTTATGGACGAAGTACCGCGACGGTAGTTTATTTGCCGACTGTATTGCCTTCTTTCACTGTCTATCTTTCTCACTCAGCTCTCTCTGTATTACCAACGCTAGAATACTCTGACGAAGGTGAACTCACGTTTATACTTACGTTTAGCCTATATAAAATTCACACACACACACGCACACACACACGCACGCACGCACGCACACACACACACACACACACACACACACACACACACACACACGCGCGCACGCACGCACACACACACACACACACACACACACACACACACACACACACACACACACACACACACACACACACACACACACGCACGCACGCACGCACACACACACACACACACACACACACACACACACACACACCCACGCACGCACGCACACACACACGCGCGCGCGCGCACACACACACACACACACACACACACACAAACACACGTCTAAACTTACGTTCAGCCTATTAGAAATTTACACACTAACACACACACATGCGCGCGCGCACACACACAAGCATACACACATGTACACACCCCGCGCGCGCATAAATCTTCAAATAAAAAAAGGTATTTGGTATGAACAAAAACTGCCCGATAAGTTTGCGAAACTCTCATTACATGTGCAGGGATATCGGATTTTGTAATAGTCTTGCCAAAATATGGTAGCGTTGAAAACAGAAATGTAATAAGGAATCTGGAATATATAATAATCGCGCACCCGCAGGGGATAAGAGACACTCCTTGATGTGCGATTATCGACATGGACAGACGAGTAGTACGTTCGCCCCGAACCGCTTATGTGACGTGATTTTAAAAGCGTCGGCGGTCCACAATCGAAAAAATCGATTTATTCGTGATGTTTTGCTATATATTTTACCATCATCGATCGCCCATGACTGCCATTTATAGAAGTATCTTGAGAAAATCTACAAATGGTTCAAACCAGATACAGCAATCATTTTTTAAATTAAATTTCAAAATGTTTAAGAACAATGATTTTTGTGACCGATCTCTCTAACTCAGGTATTCGTATAACTTAAGAACAATTGAGTTTGTTCGTGTCAAGCATCGGATCCTCATTTTGTTTACTCAAGAGCACAGAGCAAGAGGGAAATGCGATAACGCGTTGTAAATGACATGTGTTTTACATCGTGGACGAAAATCCTATATATTTATAATGTATTGGGCTCGCTACATATTTGTTTGTTATTTGCGCAAATTAATATCTCATCTTTTTTTAAAATAAGTTTTGGTTGTGATGTGAATTTCTTTTGCGTTTTTTAATGCCATATTACATAAACGCGCTAGTCTGTAGTTGCTATAATTTTACGTTTGTTGTACAGTGAAACTTCCGTTGTACTTTTTTGAAGGGGTACATAAAATATGACGTATACGTGAGAATAACGTAGAAGTGAAATACAGTATTAGTACAGTCGTGCTGTCGCTGAAAAACCTCGTAATCGGAAAAAATTAGAAAAAGGCTAGTTTTTTGACAGGTGATTTCGTAGGTATGGATGGTGCTAAATCCAAGTTTGCCTAAAAATCGGGATGCAGGGTTTTTTTGGGGGATAAAAGGAGGTGGGGTTATTAGGGGGCCAGTCCACTTTGAAAATTTCAAAAAATCGACGATGATGAGCAATCAGAAGGGATTTTGTACGGTGCAGGAATTGCCGATTGAGTTTAGGTAAGAGTTTTTTGTGGTATAGACTTCAAACGCGTTTTTCTCGAAACAACGTTTTCAAAATCTAGCACCATCGTTTCTCTAAAACTAATAAACCGATTCTCTTGAAATTTGAACCACATATTGTAAACATGATTCGCAATAAGATGACCCTCGATGGTTTTAAAAGTTTGATGTTTACTCTTTTCTTTGCGAAAAACTGCGAAAAAAACGCGTTTTAAAAATCTTTTTTTGTTTTTCATCCGCCATTTTTTTATTTTTTGATAAAACTTTTTATCCGAGGGTGATTTTGTAGCTGGTGTTATACTGAATCTAATAGACTTTGATTTTTTTGTTTCAGACAAGCCGTTGCCGAGTTATGATGGAGCTACCTAGCCCACCTATTTGTGAAGCGTTGCGTTAAACTATAGTTTTTGTACTTAAAAATGAACAAAAATGAATAAATTTTTTAAGAATGTATTTCAAGACGTTATTTATCAAGCCCAATAACTTTTATATTCATATCTGTCATAAAATTCTCAAAAAAATCGCGAAAATAGGCTTTTTTCGTGGCTCCAAAGTGGACTGGCTCCTTAATGCCAAACTACAACCCCTACGAGGTCGGCGCCGTGAGACAAAATGTGCAGAAAAATCCAGGCTTTAGTTTTGTCCACACCGCCGAAGTCGTGGAAGATCATTTTGGAGGTGAAAAAGTGGGGTGAAATTTTGACAAATCAGTTTCAATTCAATAACTCTTTAGAAAAAATTCGTACACTTTTTGTTCAAATGGGAACGTTATAGCCCTTGAAAAGACGCGTCGATCAAGTATTTGATCACCGCTCTCCGATAATATCTTTACCCCTCAAAAAATGGCTAGAATACAAAAAAAATGTTTATTGAATAACTAAAAAACAATCGATTTTTCGGGTATGGTTCAAATATACGAAATGTACAGAATAATGTTCTCTATATATTTGTTTCTATGGACCACCCTCGAATTTTTATTTTCCAACTCCTCTCGGGGGTTGAAAATTCAAAATGACATTCTGGGAAAACTACTGACCGCACGAATTCGCTGCCGTGGAAGAATTTGTAGCTTGAACCCTCAGCTACATTTTTGTCTACAGCGTATCTCTTTATTTTTGGTCAATAGTTTACCTGGAATTTTATTTTGAATTTTCAACCCCTAAGAGGGGTTCGAAAAAGCTAAATTCAAGGGTGGAACGAAAATATGGGGAATTCCCCATAGGAACAAAAATATGGGGAAAATTATTCTCAACATTTCGTACATTCAAACCATCCCCGAAAATCGATTGTTTTTGAGCTATTCAATAAACAATTTTTTTTTATACTTCAACTATTCTTTTCGGGGTGAAGATATTATTGGAGAGGGATGATCAAATACTCGATCGACGCGTCTTTTCAAGAGCTGCAACGTTCCCAATTGAACAAAAATTGTATGAATTTTTCCCAAAGAGTTGCCGAATGAAAACTGATTTTTCAAAATTTCACCCCACATTTTCACCCCCAAAATGAACTTCCACAACTTCGGCGCTGTGGACAAAAATAAAGCCCAGATTTTTCTGAACATGTTGTCTCCCGGCGCCGACCTCGTGGGGGTTGTAGTTTGGCATTAATCCACCCCCATTTCCTTGCATCCCCTAAAAAACCCCTACACCCGATTTTTAGGCAAATTTGAATTTAGCACCCGCGGCACCTACAAAATCACTTGTCAAAAAACTAGCCTTCTTCTACTTTTTCCGATTCCAATATGCAGCACGACTGGACTACATGTACCTGAAAGTCTTTTACATTCGAAAATGACGATTGGTGCATAATTCCCGATGTTTTTCAATAGCAGTACCTCTATTATGTTAATATTTGGTTTTCCAATTAAACATTTGATGGGTAATAATTCAGTAATGACCCAACTCAAGTTTTCGAATTTCCGTTTTGAACTTTCATTTAATGCAAGCGTGTAACAATTTGGCGTTTCAGACTAGTAAATAACAGATACGTTCGTATTAATAAGAGATATATAACCAAAGTACCTGCATACATAGTTGACGTCAGAAACATCAAAACATCGAAACATCAAAACGCAGTTACATGAAATTTTCTCCGGCGAGAGAATATCACGTGTGATTAACGTATAACTGAGAAAAAACGAACCTCGATACTGACGCTGGGGAATAAAATTAATAACGTATCAGCGCGAAAAACGTCGAAATAAAAGTTTATTACTGTCTTTATTAACGGAAACTGCCGGGGCTAGAGAAATTCGACGTAAACGAATAAAAACGTGTAAGTGCAAAACGTATAAACGATGTTTGACTGTACATAATATACTAAACTGGAAGAAATAAAGCACGAACTTTCCCGTTTAGGTTGCATTGCCCTTTTTGTATCGTATTTTGTGCAGTACGGCATATATGGGTGTGCGCGCGCGCATACATGTATCCGCCCGCGTAGAAATTCTGATTGGGCTCAAATCAGGGCCCAATCAGGTTGCCAGACTGCCCTGGTAGGGCACTAATAAGGCAGCCTGAAAGGGCCCTACTAGGAAAGGTAACGTTGTGTCACATATGGGCCTGACCCGGTTGCCTGATCAGGCCCCTATCAGGTTGCCTGATCAGAAAGAAATGCATATAATATTTTAAAAAATCCAAAATGGAATGAACCACTTGATTTAGAGTTCCACTACAATGAATTTGTATCGTAATTCGTCATTCCCTGGCCTGCTGAAATGTTTTTCTTCGAAGAAAATATTTCGCCTATATGGGAATCGAACCGCGTACCTACCTACCGAAAGCTCGGCACGCTGCTCCTATGCTACCGAGTGCTTGTAACATCTTGGTCCCAGATATGGCATAACAGACCAAATGAATTCCTATAATTATTTGTTGTATCGCATAAAGTATATCAATTAGTTAATATCATTGTGACAATTAAAGAGGTTTGAGAAGAGTTTGTGGCTTCCGGATGGCGGCCGTGTTGAGGATCAGCGTTGTGTCGACGTTTCGCAAACGTTACAGTCTGCATCATCAGAGCTGAGAGCTCCGATACTGAAGCTCTCGTGTCTCAGGTATTCCTTATATAGTTGCAGTCATCGTTCCAGATCGCTGCACCAGCCAATCAGATGTTTTAATTGATCAGCTGGTCAATTAAAAAACCGGGAGGACGGTGTGCCAAATAGGATTGACGTGATATCCTCCATCTCTGTTTAGGTTGTCCGGATGTTTTCGAATTTCCAAGCCTTCTCGGTGTTTCCTGGAAAAATAGCTGTTTGATGGGGCCAGACTTTGGGCTTTGTCGAACTGGATGGCATGACCAGTCTCCATCCACTGTTCGGCCAGCGCTGATTGTGTAATATGGCCATATTTGATACACCGTTGGTGTTCTTTGATCCGTGTACTGATCTTCCTCCCGGTTTCCCCTATGTACACTTTACCGCATGAGCAGGGTATTTTGTATACTCCTGGTGCACTTAATGGTGGTCTTTGGTCTTTTGCACTCGGAATCACTTGTGCTAGTTTCTTCTGAGGTTTGAAGATGACTCGTACGTTATGTTTTCCAAGGACCCTGCCTATGCGATCGGTTATGCCCTGAAGGTATGGAAGGGAAGTTGTTGCAGTTATTTGTCCTTCATTCTCTCCATCAGGTGCTGTAACCGTTTTCGGATCAGCTATTTTTCTTTTTAGATTTTTGATCGTTCTTTCGATGTTGCCTGGCTTGTAGCCATTGTCTCCTAAAGCTTTTCGTAGGTGTTCTTGTTCAACCTCCAGGGAGTCTGGTTCGGAGATCGCTAGAGCTCTGTAGACCAGAGAGCTTATGACCGACTGTTTTTGGGAAGAGTGGTGATGGGACGTAGCGTGGAGGTATCTATCCGTATGCGTTGGCTTCCGGTAAACTTTATGGCCCAAAGTGCCATCGCTTTTCCGTTGAACCAGTACATCCAGAAAAGGGATTTGATTTTCCTGTTCTATCTCCATGGTGAATTGAATATTGGGGTGTTGAGAGTTGAGGAAGGTTAAGAAATGATTGAGGTTTTCTTTGCCGTGACTCCAAATGACGAAGGTGTCATCGACATATCGGAACCAGGTGGAGGGCTTGAGGGAAGCTTCTTGCAGAATTCTGTTCTCGAAGTTCTCCATAAAGATGTTGGCAATGATAGCGGAAATAGGGGAACCCATGGCTGCGCCTGAAGTTTGTTCATAAAACTGGGATTGAAATTGGAAGTATGTAGAGTTTAGGCAATGTTCTATGAGGGGCAGTAGGTTAGGGGCAACTTTTTTGGAATTTTTAACTATGCTTAGGGTTTCATTGGTTGGGACGTTTGTAAACAGGGATACAACATCGAAACTCACTAAAATATCTTCTGGTTGTACCTTGATAGACTGGATCTTGTTCACAAAATCCCGGGAGTTTTGGATATAGGAGTTTTTGAGACCTACGAGTTCCTGCAAAGGTTTGCAGAGAAAACGTGCCAAGTGATATGTAGGACTGCCTATGTTGCTAACAATGGGCCTTAGTGGGATGTTGTTTTTGTGTATTTTTGGCAGACCGTAAAGCCTGGGTGGTAGGGATTCCTTGGGTGTAAGGTCTTTGGTTAGGTTTTCCGATAGACCAGCCTTCTTTAGAAGTGTTGTTGTTTTCTTTTCTACACTCGATGTGGGGTCACGTGATAGGGTTTGGAAAACGTAACCAAAGCCCTTACACCCAAGGAATCCCTACCACCCAGGCTTTACGGTCTGCCAAAAATACACAAAAACAACATCCCACTAAGGCCCATTGTTAGCAACATAGGCAGTCCTACATATCACTTGGCACGTTTTCTCTGCAAACCTTTGCAGGAACTCGTAGGTCTCAAAAACTCCTATATCCAAAACTCCCGGGATTTTGTGAACAAGATCCAGTCTATCAAGGTACAACCAGAAGATATTTTAGTGAGTTTCGATGTTGTATCCCTGTTTACAAACGTCCCAACTAATGAAACCCTAAGCATAGTTAAAAATTCAAAAAAAGTTGCCCCTAACCTACTGCCCCTCATAGAACATTGCCTAAACTCTACATACTTCCAATTTCAATCCCAGTTTTATGAACAAACTTCAGGCGCAGCCATGGGTTCCCCTATTTCCCCTATCATTGCCAACATCTTTATGGAGAACTTCGAGAACAGAATTCTGCAAGAAGCTTCCCTCAAGCCCTCCACCTGGTTCCGATATGTCGATGACACCTTCGTCATTTGGAGTCACGGCAAAGAAAACCTCAATCATTTCTTAACCTTCCTCAACTCCCAACACCCCAATATTCAATTCACCATGGAGATAGAACAGGAAAATCAAATCCCTTTTCTGGATGTACTGGTTCAACGGAAAAGCGATGGCACTTTGGGCCATAAAGTTTACCGGAAGCCAACGCATACGGATAGATACCTCCACGCTACGTCCCATCACCACTCTTCCCAAAAACAGTCGGTCATAAGCTCTCTGGTCTACAGAGCTCTAGCGATCTCCGAACCAGACTCCCTGGAGGTTGAACTAGAACACCTACGAAAAGCTTTAGGAGACAATGGCTACAAGCCAGGCAACATCGAAAGAACGATCAAAAATCTAAAAAGAAAAATAGCTGATCCGAAAACGGTTACAGCACCTGATGGAGAGAATGAAGGACAAATAACTGCAACAACTTCCCTTCCATACCTTCAGGGCATAACCGATCGCATAGGCAGGGTCCTTGGAAAACATAACGTGCGAGTCATCTTCAAACCTCGGAAGAAACTAGCACAAGTGATTCCGAGTGCAAAAGACCAAAGACCACCATTAAGTGCACCAGGAATATACAAAATACCCTGCTCATGCGGTAAAGTGTACATAGGGGAAACCGGGAGGAAGATCAGTACACGGATCAAAGAACACCAACGGTGTATCAAATATGGCCATATTACACAATCAGCGCTGGCCGAACATTGGATGGAGACTGGTCATGCCATCCAGTTCGACAAAGCCCAAAGTCTGGCCCCATCAAACAGCTATTTTTCCAGGAAACACCGAGAAGGCTTGGAAATTCGAAAACATCCGGACAACCTAAACAGAGATGGAGGATATCACGTCAATCCTATTTGGCACACCGTCCTCCCGGTTTTTTAATTGACCAGCTGATCAATTAAAACATCTGATTGGCTGGTGCAGCGATCTGGAACGATGACTGTAACTATATAAGGAATACCTGAGACACGAGAGCTTCAGTATCGGAGCTCTCAGCCCTGATGATGCAGACTGTAACGTTTGCGAAACGACGGCACAACGCTGATCCTCAACACGGCCGCCATCCGGAAGCCACAAACTCTTCTCATTACATAAAGAGCCGTGAAAGCCTTAAAACTAAAATATTAAAGAGGTTTATTGAATAACATGCTGTAGATTTTTGAAACTTAACCTTGTATATATATATATAATTCCTCTCTCGCTTCGTCTTACAAAGCTGCCGAAATCTTCTAACACGCATCCGAGTTGCATAACGTTTTTTGTCGTGACAGTCCATAGCACCTTTTTTTAAACAGAATTCAGGAATGCATCGCAACTCCGGAGCTACGATGCTGTAAAATTTAAATTTCCATGTGGAAAATGCGAGGTTATGTGCATCTATCGACTGCTAAGGCAGTTATAGGGCAAGCCTATTTATGGCCTCATCAGGGAAAGCCATAGTAGGGCCTATTAGGGCAAGCCTTGGTAGGGCCCTATCGGGGAAAGCCTTAGTAGCACCACATTAGGGGCAGCCTTAGTAAGGCCCTATCATGGAAAGCCTTAGTAGGGCCTATCAGGGCAAGCCTTGGTAAGGCCCTATCGGGGAAACCCTTGGTAGGATCTTATCAGGGACGGCCTTAGTAGGGCCATTTTAGTATAGCCTGATTTAGGGCCTAAATACCGCCGGCCCGATTGGGGTCCGATCAGGATGTCCGTAATAGGTGTTACCCGTATCACACCCCGATCGGGGCCTGATCCTGGTCAGGCTAACCCTAAGAAATTTCTATTCGGGCGTACGTGTGGGTGTGGATGTCGAAGAGTCTGCTATTTTCAAAATTCTCATCTTTGCAAACACGAAAAACCCTAAACTGAACCCTAATATCGGTCTAACCGATGCTCCTTTTGACCTTACAGTGTCTTAGAATTGGCGAAATAATTTTCACAGATTCCTACGCTCCAGTGATTTATTTTACCGTGCGATTTTCATGTTAATCATGTAATGTTTCTGAAAGTCCATGTTAAGGGGGCTTCTCACTTTAGACGCTAAAGAAGGCTATTTTCATGATTTTTTTTGCGATAGGTCTATATTATAGATATTGATATAAAAGTTGTTACACTTAATAAATACACTTTCGAAAGACATTAAAAAAATTATTTATTTAAGTCACGATTTATAGACGAAAATGGTAATTAAAAAAATATCGTAAAACAATTGTAGATCTTCGCTGTTGATGAAATATCGGAGATGGTTCATCCGAAACAAAAAAATTAAACGGTTATACATTTAGTATGTTAATGGCTATAGCGCATATCATACGATTTTTGATATATGCAAAAATAACAAAATGGCGGACATTAAAAAAAACGTGTTTTTTCACCGTTTTTGGCAAAAAATCGTAAATATCAACATTTGAGAAATCCTTGATACGTGCTATAGCAATAATTGTAACGAATATGTAGTTAAAATTTCATAAGGATCGGTTCAGTAGTTTCGAAGATTTGATCAACAAGCCCTCGAAAAACGTTGTTTTGAAAAAAACGCGTTTAAAGTACGTTTGGGTTACATAAATACATACAATTCAAAACAACTGTATTTGGAAAGTGTATTTATTAAGTGTAACAACTTTTATATCAATATCTATTATACAAACCTATCAAGAAAATTCATGAAAATATCCTTTTTTAGCGTCGAAAGTGAGAAGACCCCTTAATTCAAATTTGTCAAGTCTTCAGGACATTGTTATTATAGCAAAGTCACATTCCATTGCATACATTATCAAATTCATAAAAAATAGTAACAATATTGAGGATGAAGAACGTCTCACGCTCGCAGAAAAATTGGAACTTATGCTTATAATTGGCGTTTTATTGGCTTCATTAAAATTCTTTTTTGTAAATCTCGACATCATAATTTCGAGTGAATCAGGACTCATTAAAATAGTAGGTTACAATGCTGGTAAAAACGTCCGAGAATCCGGGTTCAAGAATGACGGGCGTAAAGAGAGATAGATTGAGTGAGCATGCACCGAAGCATAGAAATTGAAACCTTTGATACATCGGGGTGGGACAATTAAAGGCTAAACTACCCCTCGAGGGCAGGCGCACCCCTAATGCGCTCTTTATGACGAGTTAATGCCCCTAATATTGCATGCGCAAGCCCTCCTTGTTTGTACCGGTCCAACTCTACACTTTCCTTCTCACTTTCCTCTCGTTTTCTCTATCCCGGGATCTCCCGAAACGACCGTTGTTCCCGTGTTCATATAACCGCCGTAGTCGCCATTTATCCTCCGAATACGATGCTTCCAATTTTTCAATATCTCTGTATCATTTCTTCCAACCGTTTGATAATTTGCGGAAGCATTCCAATCAACAAACACCCATTCAGCCCCTCTCATGAAATGGATCGATCTAGTTGGACGATTTTTCTTCGCTCTTCACAATACCTGTCGTCGTTGTGTTTTAAGTTCACATTTTCTCCATTTGCTCTACTGTCTAAAACAGCTGTAAAATACCATACTTTTTGATTTATCAAAGATCGATCGAACACCAGTTACCACGCTGAGCGTAAAGCAGGTTCCACATAGGTTCTATCCTAAGAAATTGTTTGTCCAAGTATGAATTTGTACCCCTAAATCCGACGGGGCTGAATGGCTGTTATGGAATGGGCCGAAGTATCCAAGGGTGAACTTTGACGAGGCGGAGAGGGCGGCGAGAATGAGGGGCGGAAGGGGGGGGGGTAGGGCGAGAAACAAGAATATGTCGCGCGCCAGTAGCACCCCCCTCTTTTGCCGTTCGTTCATTGAAAGAGATGCCCGTTCAGCTCCCGCTCTCCTTCTCCGAGATTGGAGTGAGTTTGGCTTGGTCTGTGCAATCACTAAGTCTATAAGGGCGAACCAAAATGAGAGAGATTTAGGGTATATAGCGATAGCTGGAGAGTGTATTATATTGTTGTACGTTTGAGCCCTTTTGAGAACCACTGGTGGCGGTTGAACTGCCAGGGAGGGAGTACATGGGAAAAGTTGATGTCATGTTTGCACTAGAGATCTACCAACCGAATAATGTAATACAGACAGCTCCATTGAATCATCCCGAATATATCTGTCACCGAGTATTGCAGTCTATTTTTTCTCTCTATCGCTCTTTCGTTTCCTCCCTCATCGACAATATATTCGGCTGTTTAGCGTTTCGTCTTCGTCGCGTTCGGTCGAGCCCCCCCACCTTTCTCTCCCGCTCGCCCTCCCTCTCTCCCTCCCTCTCTCTCTCTCTCTCTCTCTCTCTCTCTCTCTCTCTCTCTCTCTCTCTCTCTCTCTCTCTCACGCACGTCATGGACGTGTGACAATTGAATGACTTAATGTTGCCCATTTGGCCTTCAATTTTCTCGATTATTTCTCGCTTACGTCTTCTTGTCGTGCGTAATCGTGGCCACATCTCTATAACGTCGTGTGGGAATCAGGCATGGAAGTGGACACGCGGCGAAAGTCCTTTATTGCAATAGAAAGAGCAAGGGGGAGTTGTTTTGTCACCAGAGGTTCTTTTCATTTTACCTATCCTCCCCAGAATCACGAAGCTTGCAAACATTCGATAAATGAGTGCTGCGCTGCCGTCTGCCTTTCCCCAGATTTTGCGCTTCATTCGATCAACACGAGAAATGGAATCGTCGCGCCCCGAACCCTCTAAGCATCAACCCGGATAGGAATGTTTTTTGTGGGATGGCTAATAATACTGATGAGGAAGGTTTAAAAAAAAAACTATGGTAGAATTGATTATATAGATTAAGGGGGATACCTTTAGGTGAGGAAAAAAATGCTGATTTTTTTTTTGAAGAAAGTTTGCTCTGCCATTGTTGAGACCTAGGGTATGTTTTATTACTACTTTTGACTGTTACATGGTATTTTTTTTATTAATTTTAAAAAATGGCGGATGTATGGCACGATATTCTAAACGGGTTGCGCCGAATGTTGCCAGACGGCTTGACCCGTAGACTCAGCGGGATTAATCTGAAAAAAACCAACGATGACTTTTTTCATTCACGGTTATACGCAGAATATCAATCGAGAGAAAGTGAGAAATGTTGAAAATCGTTTAAATCGTACGCTTTGAAACCAACAAAATTGAATTTTCCGAAAAAATACTTGTTTCGAAAATTTTCAAAAAAAATAGGGTTTATGTTTTAGACAATAAGGTTAGAAAGATTTGGATTAAATTTCATGACAATCGGCCGGTTAGTTTTTCAGCTATACGTCACACCAGTTTTGAAACTGCAGTTCAGAAGACCGTGCCGTACCTCCGTAATTTTTAAAGATTAATTAAAAAAATGAATACCATGTAACAGCCAAACGTAGTAATAGAACAAAGCCTAAAAATCAGCAAGTTTTTCCCTTGCCTAATAGTGAATAAGTCTCCCCTCCTAATTTCGCCTCGCTAAAGATCGCTAGCAATCTGGGTTGTAGAATTTAGATTCATTTTATCGATTGGTTTTTCATTTAAAGAGAAATCCATTTAAAACTTTCTGGCTCTAAAATCTATAAGAAAATTATTAAGCAAGTTGCGTTTTGGCAATTTTTGTATAACATAGGCGCTATCAACATATTCGGCGTCAATTTCATTTAAATACTGGAATTAGTAAACATTTATCGCAGTTCAAAACCACTGCACAAACTTCGTGCACGTTTTGTCACATCTGCATGGTTACGACAGAAAAAATTATTCACGTCAAGTGCATTGTGATCTTTCTCGAAAATAAGGGACATTGAAAAAAATACCGAAGACGTCCACTGGGGAAAGTATATTTTCCGAAATTTTTCGCTTCATTCGATCAACAGGAGAAATGGAATCATCGTGCCCCGGCCCCCTAAGTATCAACGCGGATAGGAGTGCTTTTTGTGGGTTTGCTGATATTTCTAATGAAGAACGTTTCCGAAAAAAAACAATGGCAGAATTGATTATATAAATAAAATTCCGCCTCACTGATACAGAGAAACATTTATTATTATATCAAAATGAGGTTTTTCACTTGAGTAGGCTTTAGATTAACGATCTGGGTTGTAGAATTTGGATTCATTTCATCGATTGGTTTTTCATCTAAATAGAAATTAAGAGATCATCACAGTGTAACAGGTCGAAAAATAGTTGATTTTCGCGATTTCTTTTTCTATGGTTAAAATATGATAATCGGTCTGATTTCTTTATGTCAAATCAAAACACTCATGAAGAATAGAAAATAAACTATTAAACGTTTATTTTTCATTTTTTTACATTTTTTTGATGGTTGAAAATGCCCGCGAAAAAAGAAGTCCTCACTGTGCGCACGGTTGTGGCCTTAAATATTATCTGAAACAAAATTTGTAAAAAGATTGTTAATCAGTATCTTGCTATGGAGGTTTCTTAAAATCAAAATGGACAAAATGGAGGCGGTTTGAAAAAAAAAAGTATCGAATTAAGCCTATTTTTCGACAGTTTTTCGTTAAAAAATATGAGGATTGAAAAAAAAGCTTCCATAGCAAGATAAATAATGGCTCGAAGAATGTTGTGTCAATAGTTGAGACGTATAGCTCGAAAACTCTTCCTTTGAGAGTGTACACCGTTTTAAAAAACGACATTTCGAGAAAACCGCGTCCGCCCGCGCCAGTTCTCACGCAGCTGGTCGAATCCCTTTTCCTAAGAAAGGCTGTACTAACCGGAATAATTCGAATTACGCCCCAAAAATTGAATAGCATGTTTATAACCGTCTATACTATCGGATAATGCAAAAAAACTATGTTTTGAAAATTGTACAGTGATGATTCCTTAAGTTACGAAAAACGTTCTGCCGTTAAAATGTCTAGAAAAATTGTTAAACAAGATGCGTTTTGGCAATTTCTGTATAACATTGGCGACATCAACGTATTTACCGTGAATGTCATTTAAATACTAGAATTACCAAACATTCCTCGCACTCAAACAAACCACTGCACAACCTTTGTCTGAGTTTTGTCAAGTCTGGTTACGACAGAAAAATGTATCTTTTTCGAAAATCAGGGACCTTAAAAAATACCGAAGACGTTCATTGGGGAAAGTGTATCCTCTAACATGCACACAGTTTACTTGATATTTTCAGACTCACAGAGTTGCTCCCTGAACAAATCATGTTGATTTTGGACTCAAAAAAAAAATGCGCATTCTATAAACCTCAAGTACAAGAATGTGTTTAGTATAATAACATTCGATCATTTACATATTGTTAATTCCTACAAATAAAACGGTAATATATGAACGGTAATATAACATATGACGGTAATAATAGCAATAAAATTAGTTCTTCGAAAAACAAACGTTTTGCGCGGTAGTTTAGTACAATGGTCAACACCCTCTTGGATCGTAAAAGGAGATATCCATGTTATACAAATAACCCACGAAACGAAATTCGCAAATCGATTGTCGTTGTACTCTCGCAATATAAAATCGATCGAAAAATGTTACTTCGAATGCATTTTCGTTAAATTCGAAAATGAACAGATTATGGACTTACCAGATATTTCGAAAAGCCGTTGCAGTCCATCAAAATTCCGTTCAAACAAATCGAATAAGCTCTGAATAAATTAGATTAATAACCCGAATACTTTTTTTTCCCAAAAACAAAGTCCCCTCTACACACGCAGTATGAGGCAGTAACACTTGAAATGATTTTGTACCATATCCGAGGTGTGTCGATTAGGAGAAAAATGCATGCATTCACATTGGTGTATGGTAAAAGGAAAAAAGTGGTTGCTTTCGATCTTTCTCACTTCGAACACCGACCTTCGTGTAGGTGGTGTTAAGGCGCGCACGACATCCTCACGGTAAACTTCAAGCATCTTTGCGACGATTCTTCTCGAGAGGGTCTCATTTCTCCTTAAGCCTCTGACAATGCGGCAAATGAACCGAATTTGCGAAACTCGTGAATCCACTGGCAGTGGTTCGGGAGTGGCAGAATGGAAGATAAGTGGTGACTGAGCGATCCAGGACATGGCAAGAGGGAGAAGGATATATATATATATATATATATATATATATATATATATATATATATATATATATATATATATATATATATAAGGAAGAGAGGGAGAGAGAGAGGGATATAGAGCGGGGGTAGCTAAAAGAGACAGGAAAAGCTGATGCACACCACTCAATGGCCTTAGTGGCCCCAGGGCGGCTTGCGTTCAAGAGACCGGTGCATGTAGAAAGAAGAAGCGAGCCTAGCAGGCGTTAGAACTAACACCATTCAATCCGAGGCACGTCAAGAGAAAGAGGTTGCGGCCTCCCTTGAAATTTTCGGTGTCTGCCTTAGTCTGCATCAGGTACTTGAGAATCCCTGCAAAGAGTTCATTAAGGAATACCTGATGCGCTATCCCGTTGCAGATCTGTCGTATTATCCACGTATAACGAACCCTTGGAGTCTCATAGAGACGTAACGTAATATATACTATGTATATATACGTGCGAAGGTGGAAATGGATCATAGGCCGATCCTACCTGTCATGGTAGGAACGGATGCTTCCGCGGATCTCTTTGCCGCAATGACAATGGCCTAGCATCAGGGTGGCATAGAAATACAACGTATGTGAGGAAACCAGCAGGCCTCATTCGCACTCTGCTCTTTTGAATAATCATTCGGTTTGTCATTGTTGTGATTATTCTCCTCATTACTGAGCCGAGACGCAAAATTCGTCCGTGGTAATCGTCCTTCAGAGGCTATATGAAGCAATAGGGCAACTCCAGGGTAGTTGGCAACAGTTTTTTCAAGGATCCGTCAAAATAAAAGTACGGACGTTTCTTAACTTATCTTCATTTGTAATTAAACTTTCAACATTTAACTTCGAGGTAATTTACGAAGTCAAGACAAACTCCTATCAGATCGACCTTAAAACTACTATTTGTTTGAAATCGCGGTGGCTATCTCTCCCGGAGTATCCGGGTGTGATGGCCATAGGAGTAGAGGTGAGTCGATTACCCATCATTGTGCTCTCGGTTTTCTCTTTGGTTTTATGTTTTGATTCTTAATTTTTTTCTTTTGGCCACATCTGGAACACATAACATGGAAATCAGTATAATTTTTGTGTACCCAAAGTTGGCACACTATCCACTGAAGACAGTCTTGGATGAGGCAAGTTTCATAATAATGTTCTCTCCAACATTTTTTGTCATTGCTCTTATGTCGTCTTTCTAAGGTCTTCCTAGGTATTTCGTAGGTCCTAGCGGCCGCGCAAACCGATAATTAATAATTTTTTACAGCACTAATAGCTGCTTTTAATGATTCTTGCGTTGCAATTGCTTTTCTCTTGTACTTATTGGGCATCTCAACCAAATGTAGAGAAAACGAATTACTTGAACACATTGCAACTAATACTATGGCCATCATACACCGACTATACGTGACCATCTCTCCTGACCTCCCGGGACACATGGCCACATCTAAAATGTAAACAAGTAGAAACAATGCATGCCAAATCTTGAAGTTATAACAAAGCACTGATCGTGAACTATTCAAGAAACACAAAGGTAATAATTACTTTTACAAAATAACATCACCACGATGTAAAACATGAAACCTGTCAAAAAATTAGCAGTAGACAGAATAATTGGAAAGGATTTTTACTCACTTAACATTTTGTTGCCAAACTTCTGCTCGTACAATTACATCTGCGCACGACGCGAAGCGAATTAAGGTAATCCTGTCGCCAGGCTTTAATCCATAGGATCTTTATATTTTTTTTACCTTCAACTAAATATATTAATAATTGTCTCTGTCAAATTTTGGGGTCGGTTTTCGACCTAATTACAGGGGAAAAAAAATATTAAAATTGCGTATTTTTGTGAAGGAATTCCGAAACGACATGCAAAAACCCAATTTCCGGTCGCTACAGAACTGTATATAATAGTGGGAATCCGTCAGATTCTTAAAAATAATCAGGTTCACATACTTAAGGAGAGATATACACCTAGATGATCGAGGTCGAGGATTTAGAAGCACTATGGGCCTGGTATCGATGATTCCATGTAACTTGACAAATTTCATGATTTATTCATTCCCAAATTTTCAAACGCATTTTTCTCAAAACCACGTTTTTCAAATCAGTACCCAAAATTTCTCGAAAACCAATGAACCGATTGCCTTGAGGTTGTTTGTGGTTATTCTATACACCATTATCTAGTACTTGTTATAGAATTTTTTTTTCCGTTACTTAGTTTTTGTTTTATAGGCAAAATAATAACTAATTTTTGGCCCAAAAATCACTATTTATGTTCAAACGTTCGCCATTTTGACAGAAATCGACATTTTTAAAATCGGCTATGACAAGTACTAGATTGCAGTATCTAATTTAATAATATTTTTGGTTTTTTTTTCAGATGATTTTTGAAGAAACGCCAGTGGGTATACGCAGATTTTTTTACGACGCTCCAAGGATCATACAATATCCTTGTATATTTTTGATATTTTTAAATAAAGATTGAACATATTTTTGAATGTATATACTTTTAGATATTTAAAACCCCAATCCGAAATTTCAAATAATTTGCCTTTAAAAAATGCACAAAAATGACCCTTTTCCGGCTCCTAGGTGTATATCTCCCCTTAGCACTTGTAGTAAACCAATGCTCTTAGAAAAAATTACGCTTGTTGACGTAATTCTTATGTAATATCAAGTTAAATTTGAATTCCGGTATCGGATTTATTACCACTTGCTACGATAAAGAGACGTGATGGCAAGGCAACAGTTGACTGTAGCCCCAACCTCATCTCACTTATCGAATTTCCACACATATTTCATTTTTAACCGACATATTTCGCCGACACAAATTTTCCACGCTTTTTACCAGTCGTGGCCCGCATACAATGCTTTATATTTCCCGCACCTGGCATTGTTTTGACAGATCGACGTTGAAAAGTATGGAGGTTAAACTCGCCTGGTTGAGTAAAAAGAGACGGAGATAGAACCAATGTTGCCAAATATCAAACCTATAAATACTACGCGAATCGTTGGAATAACTATTTTTTCATTTTTCTAATTAAATGTGAACACTCATTCAACATTTTACACATGGAATATTTTAGTTATTACAAGTTTTTTTGTTGTTGCATATGTTAAAAATATGAATTATACAAGTCTCAAGTACGATAAGTGCTACGGCTAGTGTGAAGCGATAGGATTACCTTCAGCAGTAACAGGTGAAATCTAGTGCGCGGTTCTATGAAACATTTATATTGACCATCTCTCCCTTATGGCCAAGTCCCCCGGAATTACCCTAATGGCATCTAATTGAACAATACCATAGTTCTCACACGGAAAAAAATTACGGAAGATCAGTATAGAGGTTGGGCAACTTTCGCTCATGTTTATTCGACTTTTTATCTACTGGTGATTTTTCGGGTTTGAAAAATGTATATTTTAATTTGGTGGGCATTGAATTTAAGGCGGTCCTCTAGTTTCTCAGGTCGAAAAAATCGATTTTTTTTTCATAAGTCATATCTACAACATGTGTAGAAAATGTGTGCAAAGGATTTTTCGATATTCGAAGTGGTTCACAAGTTACGGCCCTGGAACGGAGCAGGTATACGGAGCAGGTATACTTTCAAACGCGTTTTTCTCGAAACACCATTTTTCGAAACGGTGACCACGATATTTCAGAAACTACTGCACCGATCTTGTTCAATTTTATACAGCATCTTTACTATCTTATAAGCCAGCCATTGAACTAGGATTATCATGATTGCTTCGATAGTTTTTTTTGTACGAGCGAAAAACTTAAGAAAAAATGAGTAAAAAATAGAATGTAATTTTCAAAGGTGTATGAAAAAGTCAATTTTTGTAATTTAGAATTCACTCTAGTTCAATCGCTAGTCTTAAATATGAAGATTAAAATGCCGTTTGGTTTTTTGATTTCAGATAAGCAGAACAGCCGCAATCTTGGTCACCGTCAAGCACCTCTTTTACTTGATGTCTTCCTGTCGGCTACTATAACTTTTATCCTATTATATATTTTGACTTCAAAAAATTTGTAAAGCTTATTTAAATGTTAATAAAGATTATGCAAAAACAATGAGATTGATTATTGCGATGCTTTGCTCGTAAAAAATTATTGAAAAAGCCGTAAAAAAACAGCCGAGAAACTAGAGGACCGCGTTAAAAAAAAAGCACTACTGATTGCGTGGACCTTCGGTACAAATGCGCGTGCTTCGATCAAGAAGAATCATCGAAATCGAAATGTATGTATATAGGGGGGCAATCAAGACTCCAGGGTGAGGGCGAGTGACGGTGGGGAAAGAGGGCGAGACAGGACGAATTCGATGAACGTTTAATGGTGGAAAATTGTTGCATAGTGTGTGTTGCCGTATTAATGAGTTTCATAACGTGCTAACGGAATTCCGACGACAAAATAACGCAAGTGAATTATTTGACTGGGTCGAATGGGGTAGGGACAAAATGCGATCATAAAATGTATTCTCTTGCTCTCTCTTTTGCTGATGTTACTGGTCTGAACCATCTGTTCTGGTGTTTTGTAGACGACAATGATTATAATGAGGAAAATCTTGTTTTCCCCCTCCTCGCTCATTTTGTTTGCCCGAATCGCTTTTCCTCCAGGGACCGCTCTACATATATGTATGTTTCATTCAATGCAAAGCGTTTGAATACCCACACGAACAATTGCAAGAATCAACCATTTCAATATCTTTCAGTATGATTTAAACTGTCGGTTAACGACTATCGATCGATAAATTCCATCGCTGGCAATCGAAGAAAATATATCTAGATTTTGTTAATCACTCATTTTTATTGGTTTAGGGTGTCGACGAATTTTTTGTTGCATCGTCAGGGTAAGAAAATATTGCAAACGGTGAACGAGCAGAAATTCTGCCAAATAATCAAAAGTTGAGCTCAACTAATTATCCTACTTATTACCCCATTATTCTAATATTGTCTACCTCTGCACCTTGAGTACGTCGGGAATTAATTCGCGTCGAGCGTTAGTAGGTCCGACATTTTGCAATATTATTTTATATTTTGACATTCCGTGCAGGTGCAATTTTTCTTTCGGTTTTACATAATTGGTGCACTTTGTTTTCAAAACAAAACTAATTGTTTTTAACTTTATGCGGAGAGCTAAAAGAGGGCGATATATTTAAATAAGTACGACCACAAAGAAAACGGAGAAAAATATTTTTTTTATCCACGGAGTCGTAATCAATTTTTTATTTGACGCATTCACTATTTTAGTGTGTAATGAAATGTCCTCATAAATGTGACACAACAGTAACATCGTTTACACATATTTGAAAGAAGATTATTGCAAATGTTTGCAGCCATCGTTTTTTTTAAATGTGTAAACGATATATATGTATGCATAAGGGGAGGAAAAACCGACGAAAGAGCATTTTTCGAATATAAATGGACCACGCGAATAGAAGAGGAAGTGACGACAACGACGAGAAATCGAGCGGTCGGACGACGCCCGGGTTATCGTGACAAAAATGATTTGCAGAGAGATGAAATTCACGGGGATGGTTGTGTGCCATTCGCGTGTGCACATATGCGTGTACGTATTATATATAAGGTATTTCACATAAAAAAGTACGATTTATTAGAGAAAGTTGGAAGAAATTAACAATTGTCTCAAAAACGGATTTTAACTTGAATCATATATATATTCATTTCTCATGAGGGTTCTATTGACGAATAAGGAAATTTTCCACATGCATTTTCAACAAAACGCGAGTTTCGGTGTAGATTTCCACCGACTTGGGAAATGGGATGAAAATCGAAAATTCACTCATATGATAGATTTTAAGGACCATAGTTCAGATTGTAATTATAGTAACAACAATAACGATCACAGTACGTATTTACAAATATAAACGTAGTAGAAAATTGCTTATGAGATAATCGGAATAGGGGAGGCTGGGGTCAATCGGAACGTTATTGAGAGAAAATCGGTTAGTGTAACTTCATTTTATATCCTATCTGTTTGGTTATGGGCTTTAATTATAACAAGATTATCTGGCTATATGATGGCATTATTCATGTTACTTTTAACATGATATGAACTTAGGTAGAAGCTATTTACAAGGAACATCCCTCAGGTGACGCCCTTCGATTTTGTTAAAATTTGGATATGTTATAAAGCACCGAAAAGTCAGCGATACATATTTTTTATCGGCGGAAAAACAGTTTTAAGGGGCGAAACCACCCCTCGAAAAAGCAAATATAGTTGCTTTTTCGAGAATTATAATTATAGTTTTCGAGATCGCAGCTTCCGCGGTTCGTAGTTATCGGGCAGTTTTTTGGTATTTAAACAATAAAACAGGATTTGGAAAAGTTGCTTGCGTATAAAATGTTTGTTCGGGGTCAATAGAAACACGTTTCAATTGACCCCGAACCGTTTGTTTCAACTGTCCCCCTGCCCTCACTTCAAATAATTGATCAAACAGCAAAGAACCTAGATGTTGTAGGTATGTACTAACCACACAAACTCACTAGGATGTTCATAGTAATGATGATTGTAAGCAACGCTGAAGAAGGAACAATAGTTTTGGAGCAACCTGTGCGGAAATTGCACTAGGGCTTTGGTCGGGCCCATATAGAATTTCCCTAACTTTAATAGGGCCCTAATCGGGTAGCCTCACATGGGCCCTTAGTGGCCGGTCACACTTTGCCACTGAGGGCCGTTAAAGGGAGAATAATGAGGGCCTTCAAGGACGCCTGAACAACGCCTCATGGAAACCATGGTGTGCCCATAAGTTATCCTTGTCAATGGATATGCTCATGTGTCTTTAAGGGGTTACCCCCACTTGCGATTTTGAAAAAATCGATTTTTTTTATTGCATTTTTTTTAAGTATAAGTATCCGGGCCCATACTTCTCTCTATGTAAGTTTACAAAAAAAAATATTTTCTTCGTGTAAACTGAAATTGAAACTTTAAACGCTTTTTTCTCAAAATGACATTTCTGAAGTCGGTGACCAAGATTACTCGAACACTAATGAACCGATCTTCTTGAAATTTTGCAGGCTAATTTAATACATAAAAATGTAGTCTTTAATCGTTCGATTTTTTTTTCGAAAAAAATGGCCGTTTTATAGCCAAAAAACGGCCGTTTTTTTTCGTTAAAATCGAACCATTAACTTTGACTGTCCGCCATTTTGTGAAAAATGAATATTTTTAAAAATCCTTCGATTAAAGACTAGTTTATACTTATATTTGACGAAATCCATCTGCATTTTTTTCAGATGATCCACTTCGCCGCAATGTTGGTCACCGCAAACCGTGTATATAAAAACATTATTTCATTAACGGCCATTTGCCACTAAACAATGTAATATTTTTCAATAAAAAAATTACTGAAAGTTCTTCAAGATGTGTTCTTTAAGATGGTATATTGATCGATTAAAAAAGTTTTGTAGTTTTCTTTAAAAAAATTCATGAAAAAGGCCTTTTTTTGCGCTACAAGTGGGGGTAACCCGTTAAATGTATGTGTTTCTGCGTATATGTGTTCGTTTATATAAGGTCACGGTACACTGCCAATTTTTTATTTATTTAAATAGGTTCTATTTAAATGGGACAGGATTTTTTTAGGAATAAATAAAAATTCGATTCAAATAAATCTTTATTTGCTTACAATGTACACTGTAAATCTAAGTGTACTATGTGCATAACATAATTCATAAATCCAAAATGAAATTAAGCACTTAATTGAGAGTTTACCACAGCGATTTTGTATCGTAATTCTTCATGCCCTGGCCTTTCAGAATGATTTTTTTCGAAGAAAATATTTCACCTATATGGGTATTGAACCTAGTACCTACCTACTCATAGCTACGTACGCTGCCCATATGCTACCGAGTGCTTATGGCACTCGGTAGCATATGGCCATATCTTAGTCGCAGATATGGCATAAGAGACCCAATGAATTCCTATAATTATTTGTTGTATCGCATAAATTATATTAATTAGTTAATATCATTGTGATAATTAGAGAGTTTTATCGAATAACATGCACATAACCAATATATATATAGGTTATGTGCATGTTATTCGATAAAACTCTCTAATTATCACAATGATATTAACTAATTAATATAATTTATGCGATACAACAAATAATTATAGGAATTCATTGGGTCTCTTATGCCATATCTGCGACTAAGATATGGCCATATGCTACCGAGTGCCATAAGCACTCGGTAGCATATGGGCAGCGTACGTAGCTATGAGTAGGTAGGTACTAGGTTCAATACCCATATAGGTGAAATATTTTCTTCGAAAAAAATCATTAGGTTATGTGCATGTTATTCGATAAAACTATATATATATATATATATATATATATATATATATATATATATATATATATAACTATATATATATATATATATATATATATATATATATATATATATATATATATATATATACCAGGTGTGTAAGTATGAAACCGGAATTTTTGTACAGAAAAAACACGTTTATAGTAATGATATGATACAAAGTAACTGGAGATGGCTTCTCGGGTCACCTTTAACTGATCCGCCAGTTGTTGTTGTGTTTGAGCGTCGTCTTCGTCCAACAAGGCTTGCAGGTCAGCGTCTTCAAACTTTTTCGGTGGTCTTCCACGTTCTTCGTTCCTCACGTCAAAATCGCCACTTTTGAACCGTTTGAACCACTCGAAACACTGTGTTTTACCGAGAGCATGCTCACCAAACGCCTCCACAAGCATTCGATGCGATTCGGCTGCGGTTTTCTTCAGATGAAAACAGAAAAGTAGTGCTGTCCGCAAATCGTAATTTGTTGGCACAAAACTCGACATGTTTATCACTAATAAACTAATGCTACTGAATGAAACTCGTGTTATTGTGAGTTGGAAATCTTTGTCGGATATCAATACAATAACAAGACACCGCTGACGTGATGTGTCGGTAACTGCATCGACATCTAGCGCCACCTATGGGCAAATTCCGGTTTCATACTTACACACCTGGTATATATATATATATATATATATATATATATATATATATATATATATATATATATATATATATATATAATTCCTCTCTCTCCACGCTCTCCACTCCCACACCCCTTTGATATGAGTGTTGTAATAAAGACAGACCATTGGTTCAATTAAATAGAAAAATGGTTGTCTCTACGAAAATTCTATTTAATTTAAATTTAAAAAAATCAAATAGATCTATTTAGCGAATTCAAGTAATTTGTTTTTTGAACAGATGAAACCGAATCACAGATTCATTAAGATTAAATAAGATTTAATCCTAATAATTAATTAATAACTTATTAATTAATAATTAATTAATAAACAATTAATAACCCCTAATCCGGGTCCTGGCAATCCCAATAGGGATTGCCACAATAGGACCTACAAAGGCCCTTATTATGCCAACCCCTGTCGGGATTTCCATATAAGGGCCTTCAAGGGCTTACTTGAGGCTTCCTTGATAAGGAAAGCCTCAAATAAGCCCTTAAAGGTCCTTATTTTTATGAGGGATGCCCTGTCAATTTTCCGCACGGGAATATCCAAAATAATAGTAATCAAAAAACGTACTTTTTGTGTCGAAAAAGCGTGCACCCACACAAAATGTCCGACGCTCTCGGAGCGGTGACGTGAACTAAGCGACAAGTTTCGACATGAAAAGCAGTTTCTTCCCCCCCCCCTTGGGGCCCCGCCGCTATCAATAACCATCTTCGAGTTAGTCAACTTCTTTCATTTGACCCATGTTTCTATCGACCCCAGCTTCCCTACTCCTTTCTCTATATATAAGAAGGTTGCGGCCGTTAAAAAAAAGGTTTATTAAGAATTTTCGCTAATTTTAGACCTAACATTTTTTTTAAGGATTGTCGAAGTTGGTCGAAAACTGTAAAACTTTTTTAGTATAACGTAAAATAATTCTATTAGTATACATAGATATAAAATAACATGCATAGATTGAAAAACATATATGTACCTATAACTATACATACACATAATACACGCATAAAAATATATGTATGTGCATATAAATATCAAGATACTTTTGGGTATCCACTTTTAACTTTCGAAAGATAACGTCAACAAAATAATTGATCTTCATAAACATTTAAAAGGTGACGAAGAAATGGGTCAATTCCTTTTATACGACGGAGAAACGAATTCTTCTAATATGTGGAAAAATAATGCTTGACCGATCAATAAACATTTTTTTAAATCGTTGTTATTGAAAATAAACGTTCTCAAAACGTTGACGTTGTCGATTTTTTTCACGCTTGTGTTGCACTGACTGGGGCATGATAACGCTATGATCGATTTAATCGCTCTGAACAAATTGTAGATACATTTGCGTGCTCTAATGAAAGCGCTTTAATGAAAAAGTTCAACGGTGGGAGAAGAGTGCCGCAATTATAAAAAACGTTCTTTTTTTTCTGGCGCTGGACTACACAAAAAATATTTCAGCGATGGAGTATAAAACAAAATCTTTTTTTCCGGAATCCATGAGATTTGAGTAAAAATTTGTGAAATCTATAATCTGTTCAGTGTTTCGTACTATTAAGGCCTTAGGCCACAGTAAATCATGTGCGATTTTAATTTAACAATATTTTTTGTATGAAAAAGTGGTTCACTCATAAAATTAATTACACCCAAACAAACCTAAACAAACCCAAACAAGCTGTTAGAAAAAATGTATTTTTTTTTCGATGTACAAAATGGCCGACTACTCGAAACAGCTTTTTTCCAATTTGCCAAACAACACTCAAATAACTTCACAATTGACAAATAACTTCGACAATTTTCACTCGATTTACTTCAAATTTAAAAGTTATGCTCCTAATTGCATTTCGCAAAGAAGGACATACGGAATTTCTGATTAATCGAAAACTTTTCATTTTATGAGCAGTTAATGAGCAGTTATGAAGAAATTTTTAACTGAAAATTCATTTCTTAAGTTCAAATACCTACAACTTTTGAATAAAACAATATTTTTTAAATTCCATACGTATTTCTCTAGGTATTCTAATGTAGATTGACGAGAATTTTTGTTTTTTGTTCTAGGTAAAAAAATGTGGATGCTAAATGTCACGCGGCGGAGCGCCTAAAAAAGATAACGAAAGAAAATATTAGTAGTCGGCCATTTTGTACATCGAAAAAAAAATATATACATTTTCTAACAGCTTGATATTCATACTAAATATCTATTTAGTATGAATATGAAGCTGTTAGAAAAAATGTATATTTTCATTATAAATATATATATTTATAATGAGACACAAATTTCAGCGTTTTCAGAAATTCAACCCCTAACGGAAGAAAAGGGGTGGCAAAATTTGTATGAAACATTAAAAAAATCTTATCAGAAGATTTACTTGAAACTTAGTATTAATGATATTCAACACACTTAATAAAGGACGTATTTTAAAGTTTTTCGTAATTCAACCCCTAAACGAAAGAGGGTGGCAAAGTTTGTACGAAAAATTGACAAATAAAACGGGTCAATTCTACTTGAAACTTTCTATAATTGCTCCTAAAGACAACTAATAAAATTTCAGCGTTTTTGGAAATTCAATCTTTAAGGGTAAAAATGGGTAGCAAAGATTTTATGATAAAATAAATATCCGGTCAGATTTACTTGAAACTTAGGGTAATTGGTAATTCTTCAGATAAGTGACTTTTCCGAAAAATGAACCTAACATTTTTTTGACTATGTTCTCATAAATGCCGCACAAACCCAAACAAACCCAATATAGGCGTCGAAATGTTTCAGAATGCCCTATTTTTGCCACGTGTTTCCGCGAACTTCAAAACCCCATAACTTTTTATGGGGGGATGAATTTCAGCTCCCCCCGACTGAATATCATAATTTATAACCCACTAAATGAGAAAATAGAAACAAAAATAATGTTAGGCTCATTTTTCCGAAAATCACTTATTCAAAGAATTACCATTGAATGTTCCCATAACACAAGAACGCGAAAAATAATCGATCCGTGTTTACTTTGCATATGGAAAACAACGCCATCGTCGAATACTGCAATGTTTCGTCGCAACTTCAAAAACTGTATATCCTCCGAAAACCCGTGATAAATACTCGATGAAGACCGTGCCTCGATCGAACTGGAACGGAACGTCCTACACGGAAAACGTTGAATAGCGTTTTTTTTATCGTTAAACTAATCTATCGACAATTTGGCGGGCGCGAAAAACGCGTCGCCATTTTCGTTTCAGCTCGTTCGGGAACGATGGTTTGTCCTTCACCCCTTACCGCCCTGTGGCACATTCGTTTTCCTCAGCCCCTCTCTGCACCTCCCTTCTTCCCTCGCCGCTGTCTCGCGTTTCGTCTCTCTGTCGGGACGAGCGGGAAGAGGTATTAAAATTCATAACGCCGGACATACACTGAAGGGGTGGCGTGTGTTTCGGAAAGCTCGGGGGGGAGGGGGTGCTCCGAGAGAGCTCTCTCAAATGAAGTAACCGAATTTGCGGACTCGCCCGAGCACGCACACGCCTCTCGTGTGTGTGTGTGTGTGTGTGTGTGTGTGTGTGTGTGTGTGTAAAGAGAGAAAGAAAATTGAACGCCGAGAGGAAAGGGTGAGAGAGGGAAAGAGAGTACAGGGGAGGGAGAGTGTGAGCTTTGGGCAAGCGACAGGTTAAAAACAAGGGATATGTGCTCGTCATCGCTTTGTCGCTGACGTAGTTACTCTTGACGATGCCTGCGGCGGAATTTTGAATATGCATTGCATTCTCGACCTCCCTCCACATCCCTTATTTTACCCACCTCGACGTATGAAATGTCTCTAGTTCACTGTACAAACTGAATATCGTTATTGTTCGCGCTCCATAAAAGGTATATTACGTATGAAATACTAGCGAACTGATGCTCTATATGAACTATGGCTTGAGACGATAAATAATGACCATATTGCCCGTGGCTCCTCACAGGGCTTATGCAGAAACGAAATTCTCACTCGGACTT
Source organism: Ophion slaviceki (assembly GCA_944452715.1). Lineage (NCBI taxonomy): Eukaryota > Metazoa > Arthropoda > Insecta > Hymenoptera > Ichneumonidae > Ophion > Ophion slaviceki. The sequence continues at coordinate 34,600,005 of OX101784.1, forward strand.
CGTTATGACGCTTCCTCTTTCCCAAAATGTCACCACTATATTTATAAGCATGAGTATTAGGGTTACGTTAACTTTAACGTCGATCTTCGTACTCAAAAGGACTCGATTATAATGTTCCACGTGTTCCTAAAATGGGTTTCTGGGTTTGATGGTTTGCTTGCGTAGAATCCAATGATGAGTGTTCATTTCTGGAGCATGTGGTTAGACGATAGATCTTGTATGTGCTCATACCTTAAATTTAGCACGTATTTGCTTACAAGGAACATCCCTCAGGTGACACCCTTCGATTTTGTTGAAATTCGGATATGTTATAAAGCACCGAAAAGTAAGCGATACGTATTTTTTTATCGGCGGAAAAACGGTTTTAAGGGGTGCAACCACCCCTTGAAAAAGGCATCTCTAGGGGTGATATAACAGTTTCACACACACGGAGTCCAACGATTTTAATGAAACAAAAACGAAAATTCTTCTAATCCGGAGCAATAAAAATCCACTACAGTGACATTGCAAAAAATTAAGGGCCGAACCACTCCTATATTAAGGGGTGGTTTCACCCCTTAAAACCGTTTTTCCGCCGATAAAAAAATACGTATCGCTTACTTTTCGGTGCTTTATAACATATCAAAATTTCAACAACATCGAAGGGTGTCCCGTGAGGGACGTTCCTTGTTAGATCTAGCACGTATATATAGCACCTTAGATCTAGCACGTATATATCTATTATATGCTTATACCTTAGATCTAGATATGCTTATACCTTAGATTTTGTGTATACAAGATCTGAGGTATAACAGAATGCGGACCCCATCGACATGTCATCTACGTTAGTGAATCTCCACGATAGCAAAGAATGTTTGTTTATTATGAACGTAGAGGTTATGAGTGCACAATAGCCGCTGAGAAATTGTGAGGCTAAGAGAACTTATTACAGTCAAACCTCGATATAACGAATCTCAAAGGAAGTTCGTCATATCGAGTTTTCGTTATGCCGAAGTCATGTTCCTTAAAAAGTTCTTTAAGAAAAATATATTAGTATCATAAATATGGGGATATCATTTAAAGAAATAAAGGTTTCAATTAAAGCATTTTGTACACGCAATTAGCCAATTACAGCACAATGTTTATGATTATGTCGTTGTATCGAGGTTTGACTGTACAAAGGGATGTTCATCCTGACAAATGTAAGTATGAGCAGCTTCTTCTTTCACTGAGACGAAAAAAAAAATACTTGCTTGTGAATTGGTATAATGAAGTGTTATTAAATATTTGTCGTAAACTTCGCAGCAAGGATCTAAGGGGGTTTGATTTCGTGATGAATTGCATTGGAATTCTGTGGTCTCAGGCGGTTTGAAGGATTCCTTTTTTTCGAGGTTTACCGATCGGGTGACGCTTTCCGAGCGACGAAACGTTTCGGGGCTCCGGCGCGACGTGGCAGCACTCACCCTTGATCTTCGCAGGGGTGGCGAAGTCCAATCCGCCGGTAAGGTTATCAATCGAGTAGGCGAGGCGAGATTTCGATATCTACAATGAAACGACGATCATGGGTATGCGAATTATCGGTTATTTCGCTTGTCGTTCTTGACGACAGGTTCGATATAATGCGCACCGTGGACAATCGTTTTTCACGTCGTTCAGCTTTGATCTACTCCCTTGTCGATGTGACAAACCTCGAAACGCAATGCGAACTCAAAGCGACAACGGCCCCTCGCGCGAATTAACGCTTCATAAATTGTATTACGGTATAATAGACCCTTTTCAGTCGGCCCGCGTGTCTATATGCATATATATTAGGGTGGTACAATGTTGAGCTCTATTTTGTTTCTTTTTTCTAACCATCCAAATATCTTCTTTAAGGTAGTTCCTCTGCGAAAATCTCAACCAAAAGTTTACATACCATGTTCGTGTTTAAAAGATTGATAATTGGTTTAATTAGTAATAAACAAAATTAAAAACTACGCAATATTGACTCGGTACTAGTAGATAATACGATGGATATCATTTATTGCCGTGAAATATATTTTATATTGTGTTTTTGATCTACCATTGCCAGTAAACTTTTTGCCGGGACTGTCGAGGCTTTGCCCCAATTGTTTTTTTTTTCAGGCTTTGCCAGGCTTTGCACCAAAATTGTGAGGGCTTTTCATGGTTATATCTTGGAAACCAGATGGTGAATCAATCTCATTTTTTTTCACATTATTCGTGATATCTTACTCTAGCTTATCCTCGTTTTTTATCAATTTCTTAATTTTAGTTTTGCCGATAAAATTAATGATGCTCTGTTTGCCCATCATAACGCATTTGTTACGTGTAAACCAAGCCAACATTAAGTGTGAATATCTCAGGTTTGGGGTGGTCAAACTTATTCAAATTGCACAGATGTTTGGATAATGTATTAAATAACATATATGTTAATATATGTCAAATTTCAACCATTTCTTAATTCAACTCTTCTGTGGAGGTACTACCTTAAAGCAAGAAAAAATTGCCGCGAAAGGTGCGAGCGGTCAAACAATATTTAGAGGTCGCTCCAGCCTCCCAAAAATGCAAATTTTCATTTAAAAATTAATTTTTTTGTCCACTTCTCACCCATGAATTTTACGCTTTACAATTTTTAAATTAACCTCGCGAATGATTTAGCCGGAAAATGAATATTTAGTGGCCGCTCAAGGTTTTCGAATTTAGAATTTCCGCTATAAATAAATCTCGCATGCACTACAATTCCTGGTAGCATAAAACAAAATAAACAGCAAAGTGTTGCATTTTCTGAATAATTTATGATATTAATTTGTAACAAACACCAATTTGATCATATGTGTTATTATGTATTATTGTATTATGGTGTCGCTCGTCACAGGGATACGATTGGTCCGCAATTTGACTAACGAGACCGACTGTGGGACACATTACGATGCACGGAAAAGAGCTGCAATTTCAGTTTTACGAATGAAACGACTTATAATTTTGTTTACGGAATTTGTGAGAATTTAAAGAATTATTTTATCCGAACAAAAATTATAATTCTTGTGTTAGAAGTGTGAGGTAAATTTGAAAAACCTGTTTCTAAAGAAAAAAAGGATAAATTGTTTTGAAACATTTACAAAGCGTCACCTTCATGAGTGAGAAGAGTAAAAAAAATTGGCTGAAATTGGAAAAGTCGAAGCTTTTGAGCGACCACTAAATATCCATTGACCGGCTAGACCTTTCGGGAGCTTAATTTAAATATTGTAAAGCGTAAAATTCATGGGTGAGAAGTGCACGCGAAAAATCGATTTTTTAATGAAAATTTGAATTTTTGGGAGACTTGAGCGACCTCTAAATATTTTTTGACCGCTCGCAGCTTTCGCGATAATTTTTTTTTCTTTAAAGAAGGTAACTGGTTGGTGAGAAAAAGGGAAAATAGAGATTAAAATTCTGCCACCCTAATATATATACAGTTCCGGTCAAAAGTTTTCTATCACTTTGGATAATTGCCAAAATTTCGATCACTATGGATAGTTGTGAGATTATTTTTGAATAATATAATTTATTTGATTTCTTATTTTACGATGATACTATATAGCTATGTGAAATAGATCATATTATTCGAATAGAATTTCGCAACTATCCAAAAACATCGAAAATTTTGCTACTATCCAAAGTGATGGAAAACTTTCGGCCGTTATTGCATGTGCGTGTGGGCATGTGTGTGTATGTGTGCGCGATCTTGTAAAAATCAGCGCAGCGAGAAAGGCGCCAGCGGTTGTGCGGAAAAACGGCTTTTAAGGGAGGTTTCAACTTTGTTGGGCCAAAAAGTCCGGTTTTTCACCAATTTGTTATTCGAAAAATATTAAATATAGAATATTGAAATTTGGTATGTTTACTAAGCGGTCTTTATTTAAGATGATAATATTTTTTTAAAGTTTGACAAATTATGGTATTGGGAGTGGAAGGAGTCACGTATGTCGGTGCGCCGGCGATGATATTCTTCGGTTGCGGATGTCCTAAGTCCTGAATAAGTTATCTGAAGCAAAAAAATCAAACATATTTTTACTTTGTACGATATTGTGTATAACCCAAACTAGAATCAGGACGAAAAGTTGAAGAATAAAAAAATAGTGAGCGATCGAAGGGGAAGTTTAGTTTTTTACCAAACATTTTTTCAGTTTTTTGTTCATAAAATAAAAATGTTTGAATATTTTTGGATAGTTCTAATTCAACTAATGAAGATGTTTGTTGTACACGTGCTGGTCAAATTTCATAACGATTGCTTATCTAGGCCGTGTAGGAGCACTCCCGCAAGCGAAGAATATAATCGCCAGCTCGCCGACATACCGACACGCCGACAGCTCCTTCCACTCCCAGTACCAACCATGTTTTGTCAAACTTTAAAAAATATTATCATTTTCAATGAAGACAGCAGCAAGAGTGCAATATCCGAGGCGCCAAGATTTGACGGTGAATTTAGGGTTATCGAGCATAGGGTTATCGACAAATTTAGGGTTATCGACAAAATATGATGAAAGCTAAAAGTTAACATTTCGCTTATTTTGCGTTGAAATTAGAATTTTTCGTTACTTATCGAAAATGACGATTTTTTCGAATTTGAAAAATTCAAGGAACATCAGGCAAGGTAACTTGAAAAAATAGACTTTCAACAGTGTCTCAAAAGCCAAAAATGTATTTTAAATACCACTATCATGTTTTCCTCGCATGTAGGTGCGACTAGACAGAGAGTAAAGTAGTACCTTTAATCACTAGGAGTCCGAAGAATTGTAAGGCTCCAAGTTTATGTAGAATATATCGTTTAGTAATTTGCCCCCATGGAAATTTATGTATGTAAAATATATACAGAAAATATATGCTACATATATATATATCGGTCGCATATATAGTGACGAAAAATAGAATAATACGTATATATTCAGTATATATGCACCAAATATATGACGCATATATGACCCATATATTTTCGATATATTTTCAATGTATTTTTTTGTCAGATAAATATATCAAAAATGTATGCGTCATATATGACTCATATATGTGTCATTTATGCGCCATATATGACGCATACATTTTTGATACATATTCCTGACAAAAAATATATGCTGTGTATAAACACTATTACAGTTAAAGTTAATAAAACTTAAAACTTAAACTTAAAAAAACTTAACTTACAGTTAAAGTACGCTATTACATTTAAACACTATATACAGATATGCTACGCATATCTGTATATATGTGGCATATATGTACCATTTATGCAGTATATATGAGGTATGTACGCAGTGTGTATGCTCCATATATCATTGATATATGATACATTGATATACAGTAATACCACGCATATACATCTCATATATAAAAACGTTACGAACATTAGAATTTGCCACATATATGCAACATATATTTTCAATATATGGCATACATTTCACATATATTACAATTATTAATAAAATAAATTTGCCGTATTTTTTTGCGTAGATAAATGTCCATGGGAGTGGGGTAGTAATTATGTGGAACAATTCTTATTCTTATCAATAAACAAAGAATATAAACAAGTAAAGCATCATAATCTCGGAATTCATGTTTAAAATCATGTAATACTACGTTTAGTTCCCCCCACCCCAACCCCACGAGGCTCTCTGCCCCTTCACCCTTTATCAGAGCCAGGTATACTGAGCAGACAACCTCTACGTGGTGTATTTTAGGCAACTTAAATGACCCACATGCATCGAATTGGGTCTTGGCCAAATAAGGGAATAACTTTTTGTCCTTGAGGCAATACTACACAAATACTTTTCCAAGCTCACCCGGTCAATTTCCATGATTTATGATAAAATAAAGATATTATACCAATGAGCCAACAAAAATCGTTGAATTTCGGCGTATTTACAATTACCGCTAAAAGCGCCGATAATTCCTCAAGGAAGCTGAAACGGCAATTTTTTTATTCTCAAAATTCTCATTATTTCGGTTCAAATATTAAGAATCAACGGTCAAAATTCGGAGCCTCGGATATCGTACTATCTCCAAGACCGCTTACTAAACATACCAAATTTCAACAGTATATTTAATATTTTTCGCAAAAAAATAGTGAATAATCGAACATTTTTTGGCCCAACAAAGTAGAAACTTCCCTTAGGCCGTATTCTAGTGTGAACACTTATTTTTAAGGTGATTTTTCGAGAATTCAATTTGGAGAAACAGTTAAATCTAGTGTTAGTATTTCACACTTATGTTTACACATGTTTAAAGTAATATCTTGGATTTTTTGAAAGCATTCTATTCGAAGTTGTACATGATATTTGATGTTGGACCGATCATGTCGCCACATTTTTATCGTCGGGCGTTGTGACTGCGGCCGTCCTTGTCATCTGAAAGAAACGACTTTTTTAAAATTCTATTCCTTACAAATGTGGTTATCGTTCGGCCCTCCATCATTCTGATTGCTTTATAATTACGGTAAATATTTACAAGTGGGGCTCCAGCCCTAAGCGGCTCCAATTTTTTTTCGCGTGTTCGGGGCTGTTCTGCAGTATGAAAATATGTTTTTTATGATGGGGGAGGAAACAAACCCAAACAAACGCATGTCATTTGACCCACTTGATGTCACCAAACCCGTTTCGTCCATGCCTTTAAAAAGGTAAAAAAAGCGTTTGGGGATTGAAATAAGGGTTGAAATTGTCTTCCCCCGACTTAAATATTATAAACAAAGTGTCCTGAAATACATCGACTCGGTACAACATTTCTAAACCGCTTTTCTAGCTGGAGCACCACTTGTACATATTTACCATAATTACTATTTCTCCGGGCCCGTGGAAGTGCAAATTTTATCATAAAAATCAGAGTACTCTTTTTCAAACGCCGCCAATGTGTACATTTTTCCTAAATTTTTTTTTGCGAAGGATAACCACATTCGTAAAGAATTGAATTTTTAAACATTGTTCGCTTCAAAAGACAAGGAAGGCCGCAATTATAACGCCCGAAGATAACAAAATGTTCGCGACCTGACCAGCGCAACATCAAATATCATGTAGAATTTCGAATAAAATGTTTTGACAAAAATGTGAGATGTTACTTCAAACATGTATAAATATAACTGTAAAATACCCACACTGTAGAGTCAACCGTTTTCCTAAATATAATTCCCAAAAATTCACTTTGCAAAAGGGAGTTCACAAGAGAATACGGCCTGAAATCGGGGAACGATGGTGATAGTCATCGTTGCCGATAAACAGAATACAATGACTATCGATGCTTGCTTTTATAGATTCAATTCTTTCCTTTTGAGGATTTCAGTTTGTTTTTTATAGATTGATGTATGGTCGCTCTTGCAATATTCGGTTTGTTGCCCAGCTACAATTTCTGGATCGAAATTTACGAGTAAGAAAATATTTAAGGCGTTACCCCCACTTGTAGCGCAAAAAAGGCCTTTTTCATGAATTTTTTTAAAGAAAACTACAAAACTTTTTTAATCGATCAATATACCATCTTAAAGAACACATCTTGAAGAACTTTCAGTAATTTTTTTATTGAAAAATATTACATTGTTTAGTGGCAAATGGCCGTCAATGAAATAATGTTTTTATATACACGGTTTGCGGTGACCAACATTGCGGCGTAGTCGATCATCTGAAAAAAAAATGCGGATGGAAATAGTCAAATATAAGTATAAACTAGTCTTTAATCGAAGGATTTTAAAAAATATTCATTTTTCACAAAATGGCGGACAGTCAAAGTTAATGGTTCGATTTTAACGAAAAAACGGCCGTTTTTGGGCCATAAAACGGCCATTTTTTTTCGAAAAAAAAATCGAACGATTAAAGACTATATTTTTATGTATTAAATAAGGCTGCAAAATTTCAAGAAGATCGGTTCATTAGTGTTCGAGTAATCTTGGTCACCGACTTCAGAAATGCCATTTTGAAAAAAAACGCGTTTAAAGTTTCAATTTCAGTTTACACGAAGAAAATATTTTTTTTTTGTAAACTTACATAGAGTCATCTATTCCGGGCCCATACTTCTGTATGGGCCCGGATACTTATACTTAAAAAAAATGCAATAAAAAAATCGATTTTTTCCAAATCGCAAGTGGGGTTAACGCCTTAAACGAATTTAAATAAGTGTTAGGTTAAAACACGTTTCCGATCTATTTAAAAGTATATGTTATTGCCACATCGTGAGAATGAATGCCATTTTTATGAAGTTCGGAAAGTACAAAAGATACAATGTTTAATTCTTTACCATCAGCACGAAATTACGTATACCGAGGAAGGTGTCCGTAGGAGTGAACCTGAAAGAGCTACATTAGACGAATGGTAAAAATACACTGTGTACCTCGTGAGCTCTTCATGATGAAGTACCGTAAGCCGTACATTTTTACGTCACCATTGCGGTCCGTAAATGGCGTACACAGTTGCGATACAATACGATACAAAGTTAACGAAACCATACTATCGTTAAGATTGTAATGCGAACATTTTTTAATGCAAAACGGAGACATTTGCGATGGGATATAGGAGATATTTGAAAAGACATTTAAACCGTGGTAATGCACGAGATAGCACGACGTCGATGTTTGATTGTACCGCGTGTGCTTCATTGCATAAGTTTTTATGAGCTATTGAAACCACGTTCAAATCTTGAAAAAATCGAAAGTAACTTATGCCTGTCATCCTATGTGATAGGTCCAAAAAATCGAAAACTTTTGTTTTGCACAAATTTCCAAACATGGGTGCGTGTTATATGGGCCCGGCATAACAGATTAATGGTGAACATTTTCTTTGTGCAAATCGTACTTGAACTTTTGAACGCATTTTCATCAAAACGGTTTTCAAATTGGCTTCCACAATATGTCAAAAACTATTGAACGGAATCCGCTCAAATTTTTATGGTATAGTCAGCACATCTATATTTCTCATCCGAACTAGAATATTTCTGACATCTGCCATAGTTTCGTTTCAAGCTGAAAAAGTCGAAAAAAATGCCGAAACTTGGAACTTAACTTTTAAAATCGTGCCAAAAATTCAGTTTTCGATATTTTTACTTTAGTTCCGGCGATAGCCTCAGGGCTACAAATTAAAATGCCGTTTGATTTTTTTATTTCAGATGAGCAAAATCTTCGGAATCGTCGCAGCCGTCAACCACCTTTTTTTACACATTAGCGTCTTCCAAACGGTGTAAAGTCGATATAACCCATTATTTTTATGTGATAACATTCTAAGGGACTGTAAAAATGTCATTAAATGTGTTGTAAAAGTTAAAAGAGAGGGTGCTTTAATGATTCAACGAAAAAAAAATAGCTGTCACATGGGATGTCCCCGTTAACAAGCCTAATCAATTCCGGAAAACCTAAACATCAAGAAATAACGGTAGAATATTTCTATGCCAGTGCGAAATAATGCTATTAGATAGCGCTAGAATAATGCATCTTGCTCTTATCATATCAGCACAGGATAGCACCATGTTGGTGCCAATACGGCTTACTGCTTTACCGTTTTCTTTTGCAACAATAAAGTTCGATGGTAATATCAGGCCAGAAGTATAACTCTTCGCGGTCACATGGGGTCCAGGGGACCCCACGCGCGACTTTGAGCCGAAATTACTAAAAGTTGTAGACGGCCAAGAGGGCCGACACAAAAAAAAATCGGGTGCGCGCTGGGGTCGTTTTTACCCCCATGTGATCTACACGTACATTTTTTTTTCGTCAAAATTGGTATTTTTTTTCTGCGTGGGATTACTCTACGTAATGAAAGTACGAATATGAGAACGACAAAAAAAAATTCTATCAAGTTTATGTGAATAATGTGAATTACTCCGAAATGCGTATTCTTTGCGACGTGCGTCTACGTAATTTAACACTCATCACAATACTATCTGGAAAAGCATAAAACCATTTAGAATGTGCAACAAGCACAGAGTTTTCATCTGTGTCGACTGTGGGGGACAAACTGAATTTATTTACGATTTTTTAAATATTTTGTGTTTTCAATGTATTTTTTCATTTTTTTTTCATATCTTTCATATATATTGTGTTTACACTATGATCTCATTATTTTTCCAGCCGCTGTTGGAAATAAATTGCTCTTTTCTACGATTGTCGTTCTTTTTTACTCCCAAACGGGCCCTCTTCAAATGTCCAAATAAATACCTTTTTTATCACGCCCACTATGGAGCCATTTTTTCCTTAAACTATCATATCTCAAGAGTATTACCCAATTTTTTTTAAATTGAAAATTGCTAGCGTTATGCTATTTTAAGTCAAAAAGGCTTTTTTCACGCATTGACTTATTCCTGATTTTTTCCGCTGTTTTAAATGTTCATTACAATATTATACTGAGAATACCACATTCTAGAGGGTTGAAACTAACATCGTGATTTTTTTCAAGCCATTCGAAACAATAGAATCAACGTGGCAATCGTTCAAACATGGCTGGGGTCACGCGGACCCCATGTGACCAACTAAGTTACAGGCCGCGAGTGTGACCTCTAAGGGTTAATACGTTGCAGCCTGCGAGCGGTGTGACACATTTTTGCCATCACTCACGTGAAAAATAACCTAGCGACGGCACATTTGGTTGTTTGGGGAGAGAAACCCAATTAACTCTGACGTGAAAGCTAAGCTGTCGATGTTATTAGCAAATCGAAATGATGTCAGCAGCTAGCATATTTATCTGATGTTGCAAAATATTTTTATTCTCGTCTGGTATAGTGCAGTGAGTTTTTTTCTTTATTGTTTTTAATCCACTGGATTTATTGTCAGTCGCTAATGTCTTTATTATCTGCCCGTATCATCTCTCGGCCTTGTCACTGACGATGTAGGTGGGAATTCTACAATTTGCTTTTAGTTTGCCTATATATACATGTATATGTGTATTACCTAGTCGACAATTACGTACACGCGATACCTCGATTCGACCGCTTCCTGATTTTCCGTACCGCGATATCGTTTCCGCGACAGTGCACTGTTATAATTACGAAGTAGCAATCAATTACTGCACCAATCATGCGTTGATTAAGGGGCCGATTGGACCGTAATGGGACTGTAGGTGGTCAGTGATAATTAACGTTTGTGGAAATCGCCTCGGTCTTCCGTACACGTATATACGTGTATATGCGCGCGAGAATGCGTATTGGTTCTGCATAAAATGAAATACCGTCCACTTTCGACCAGGAAGCGAAAACGTTGACGCAGCACAATCCAAATCGATCATGCGTTTATTCTCTCGGTGTAACGCCCTTTTTTCCTCGCGAAGAACAAATCGTATCAATATTTCTAACTACTAGTTGATCTAAATGAATATTTATTGTTTTGAATAAAACAATTACCGAGGAAATTGATTCTGTTTTTTTGCGAAACTGGTTTTTGTTTAACCTTTCGCGGTCACAAGTTCTGGCTATAACACGCTGGTCACAGGGGGTCAAAATGACCCCAGCCATGTTTCAAACGATTGCCGCGTTGACCGTATCTTTCCGAATGACTCATAAAAATGCAGGATATTAGTTTGAACATCCTAGAATGTGGCATTCTTGGTATTATATTTTAATCGAATTCAAAAATGGCGGAGAAAATCAGCAGGGGGTCAATGAGTGAAAAAAGCCCTTTTCCACTAAAAAAGTCGTAGCTCTAGCCATTTTTATTTATTTTTCATAACATTTTAGGATGATACTCTTGCGATATGATAATTTGAGAAAAAACAGCTCCATAGTGGGAAATAGTTTAACTTTATACACTGTTCCACTAAAATAGGTGTGACTTCGACAATTTTTAGAATTTCACGGTCCGGTTGGTCCTAAAATATTCTTGAAAGTTCACACTATAACAATATGCAAAAACGATTTTTTGAAGGTTCCAGAGAGGGATACCACCGTGAAGCATCTAAGAGAACAACAGAGTGAAAAATATCAAAATAGATGATTTTGGAATACGTCGCAAAATGGACACAATAATTACAGAAATCACTCACGCAACAGATGCCAAAACGTGCAACAAGACTCACGAAACGGCTACCAACATTTTTATCAGAACAGACAAGACAATTCACGAAGTGATTATTAAAATTTCTACAAGAATGAGTAAGACAATTCAAGAAATAATTACCGACGAAGACAACGATCCCCGAATAAACCTGAAAATTAGAATCGTTATGATGCACATCCCGACAGTTCGCATGACAGTGCAAACGACGGTCATCGCAGTAATTCGCAAAACAGATCTCACGATCACTCTAAGGATTGAAAATGTGAAAAAAACACCTACAGAACCCCGAGGTACAAGTACGGATGGACAAAATTGATCAGTGGAAACCTCCGTCTACTCACAAAATTAGTAACGGAATTAGTACAAAAGAACTTGAGTATGACGTCGCGGGACAGCGCGACGCAAAGCAAATCACAAGAGCGCTTGCTGTCAAACGATTACACAAAAAAGTCGCAACAATAGACAAATGACGTTTTATTAATCGTTGAAACAAAACAAAATGCGAGAAAAGTTTTCTGCATCGCAAATCTTTGAGCGATGAAAACTTCACGCTTACAAACTCAACCTGAATTATATTTCGTAATTTATTATTAGAAATGATTTAGAACTGCTGATTTGAATCGGTTACGATAAACTGTAAGCAGTTATACGAGGGTGGGGTGAAAAGTTTCCGGCCTGACCAAGAAAAACGATATTTAAAAAAATTTTTTTGCTTTATTTTTCAACATAATCTCCATCAACACTGATACATTTCTCATAACTCTCGCATCCCAAAAAACAGTAGCCATAACCTTGTTTGCCGATAAAATTGTTTTTGCCTTCTTTGGGATTGGTTCCCCTTTTCCAACCCACTGTTTTGACTGTTCTTTACTTTCAGGAATGTAGTGGTGGACTCATGTCTCATCAACAGTTATGAATCGACGCAAAAATTCGTTTATATTACGTCTATACAGCGCCAAATTGTCAGTAGCGTCGAGCGTTAGCAAACGGGGCACCCACCTTGCACACAGCTTTTCCATGTTCAAATGGTTGTGCAAAATATTTCGCACACGTTCAGCTGACATCCTACAGGTCTCAGCTATCTCATGCACTTTCAACCTGCGGTCTTCCAACACTATTTTATGGATTTTTTCAATCATCTCTGAAGTTGTGACTTCAACGGGCCGTCCTGAGCGAAGCTCGTCAGAGGTGCTCACACGACCAATTTTAAATTCAGAAACCCACTGATTAATAGTTGAATATGATGGGGAGGAGTCTCCTAGTGCTGAATCCATCTCTTCTTTTATTTGTTTTGGTGTAAAACCTTTCAAATGGAAGTATTTGATGACAGCACGTTTTTCCAATTTTTCCATTTTTACGAAAACAACGGAAGCGTCTCGCGCAATGTGCTCTCAAACGCAAACTAACGTAGCGATTGGGCTGAAACTGTACATACAAGCTCGGTAGGAATGGTGCTGTAGGACGCCGCTCCAAAACTAGACCTAGTGGCACCATCTCTTGGTCAGGCCGGAAACTTTTCACCCCACCCTCGTATATATGCGAGTTTCCTGGTATGACGTTGATCTGGCAGCGCTGAATTTTGCAATATTGTATATATGTATATTCGTCGCTACCGAATAGCAACCGTAACCTCTCTGTACTCGCCGGTTGTATTGTTGTTGGTGCATGAGTTTACGACGGTTATCTGCAAATGGAGCTACACAATGTTCGGTGCGAACACGGCATTGACAAAGGAGAGTTTATTTTTCGAAAAAGAAAGCCTGGCGGGAAAATGTTCTCGCATCGAAAAAAAAGTCGTGGATACGACGGAAAAGTACACTTTTTCAGGTCGTCGAGTAGTTGAATTTGGGTACCTTGCGGAAGAACTATAGTGCATACTATGTTTTATAAATTTTTGTTTTTTGTGTGTTATGTACAAATTATTATGTTTTATAAATAAAATATATGCAATTAAATTGCAATTAAATACTTGGGTTTTCAATTGTACTTTGAGAGTGCAATTTGCTTCATTCACATAATAAATAACATTAATTTCTGCAGAATAATAAATAATAAGAAAAAAAATGTATATTCTTGCTCAGAGCAAAACAACATATAATCTACTTCGGGCATTCTCGGTAATATATATAAATATATTAGGTGCGCAACTAAGTTCCCGCTGTTTTTCAAGAGATGGCTCCACTAGTAAGTGCTGGTCGATTGTGACATAACCAAAACGTCATGAACCAAGCTTAGACATATGGTAAACAAACCGCTTTGACACATTAGTTATTTTGTTTTTGCGTCGTATACTTTTGGTTGTGTGAAAATGTCTGATTTTGTGCCAAATAATCGTCATTTGCGGGAAGTGTTGCTTTTCTTCTTTCATTCGAAGAAAACGGCGGCTGAAGCGCATCAAGAACTCCAAAAAGTTTCCGGAGATGCTGCTCTAAGTGATACAACGCGCCGTGATTGGTTCCGTCGCTTCAAAGACGGTGATTTCGATGTTGACGACCGTCCACGTGAAGGAAGGCCAAAAACCTTCGAAGACGCTGAATTGGAGGCATTGCTCGATGAGGATCCGTGCCAAAAGCAAAAAGAGCTTGCTTCAGCATTAGGGGTTACCGGCCAAGCCATTTCCAAGCGATTGCATGCGTTGGGAATCATTAAAAAACAAGGAACTTGGGTTCCTTATTATTTGAAGCCGAGAGACGTTGAGCGTCGTTTTTTCGCCTGTGTACAACTGCTCCAGCGGCAAAAAGGAAGGGTTTTCTTCATCGCATCGTTACGGGTGATGAAAAATGCGAAATTTCAAATAGTTTTCCTTGAAATTTTCGAATCCGAAGTTTCAAATAGTTTTCCTTGAAAAAATTCACAAAAATGACCTTTTTCCGCCTCCTTGGTGTATATCTCCCCTTAACAGAACAAGAGGAGTTTCTCTTATTTTTTCCGAAATATCAGCCACCTTTTTTAGCATTCATGACCGCTCGGTCCCTCGAAAAATCCGCCTCAAGCAAAATTGGTATGAATACGACCGAAGCTTTTTCTCTGAACCTCTGGTGCATCTAAATAAGTGCTTTTAGAATTTTTCTCTCCTTTGTATTATCTGGATCTGTCAGGTAGAACCTGTTAAAATACATTTTATTTTCTAAAACAACATTATGGAACAATGCAGTCGCTTTTGCATTTATACAAAAGCTATTCAGTAAATATTTCAAATAATACAAAATGACCAGCTTCAATTATGATCTGCCTGAATATATTGTATGTTTTCCTGTTGATGTGAATGTGAGTATGTTTCAAACTATATAGATGGCGGGTTGATAAATGTTCACAAAATGACCCCCACCTCAGAGGGGGGTGGATTTATAGAAAACGACGCCCTAAAGACGATGGTGAAGAGTAATCGCGGTGGTACCCCCCCCCCCCTCCCATAAAAAGTTACGGGGTTTTGAAGTTTGAAAAAATGTGTCGCAGAATAACGGACCCGAAGACCGGCGAGGGGCCCAGAGGGGTGAAACCGCCCTGGCGGGGTCAAGGGGTGGGGGTTGGGCGGGCGGAGCTCCACCAATACAGAAAAAAAATAGATTTTAAATGAATAAAAATACCACACACACACACATGCACTCTGGAAGTGGGAGGTAGCGGGATTTGTCAAAAAAGCTCTCCTGAGCACGATGCCGTAGAAAAAACGGCGCGGTGACTTCCCTCTCCCCCTGCCTTTGTTGGAAGTTTGTCAAAATGTATCATTTCAAAGGCGAGATTGGAAATTGGAAAAGGCATGTTATTTATTCTTTGAAAGTATTGCTGATTTTAAGACAAAGGAAGAAAAGGTTCGGAAGATTCGGAAGAAAAGATTCTGTAGCTCAACAACAACACAGATATGGCAGTTTGAAGTTTTTGCAAATATCGCATGCCATTTCCGTATCCTCGGCGGCTTCCATTTGTGCAATGCTTCGTACGCTCCCCACTCGGATGTACGGGCCACGTTGGATGCACACAGCAGGCCCCATACCATTTATGCATCTCGTATCCATCGATGGAATTATGTTGCTCCGAAAATTTTGCGATCCAGTCGTTCCGATTGAAGGAGAGTTTAGTTCGCCTGTTCAAAACGGTCTCTCGCAGAATAGATCCCTATCCGCCTGGACGATGCCCTATTACGGTCCTAATAAAATGTTCAATATTCTCTTGGCTCTCTGAGCATATCGACAGAATTACAGGCGAGCGGCGATCAGCTATCACTTAGGTTACGCAGATCGGCAGCATCCCAATGCTGTCATTACATCAACCATCGAACAAAGAGCTTGGCGTGCTCAATTGATTCGCTAAAGACAGCGCCGAGATCTCGTCAATGTCCATGAAGTTGATACTCGTCCCATCGCTGTGTTGGCAAGGTACACAATGATCCACAGTTCAGCCTTTGCCGGATCGAATGGGAGTTGCGGGTATATCGATCAACTGCCTCTCGAATTCTGGGGCATTCTCGGTATCACCCATATGATATCATGCTCGTCCAATACCTCTCTGAGCAGGATATGGTAAATCGGATTATGTTTTACCGATGGGCGCTCCGACAAATTCGAGATCACCTTGATTTTTTTACTACCTCTTTTTAGCGATGAGGCCACATATCATACTTGAGTAGAAAGTCTGAGTCACCTGAGTTAAAGTCTGAGGCCACATTTCATACCTGTGCTAGCCAGTCTGAGTTACAATCTAGTAACTGGCTCGCCCAATTGAGCTTATACGAATTGACCAATGGTTGGCTCGCTATGAGCTAGTGATATTCTGAATGGTTTGTTGTCGAGCCCTTGTCTAGTCACTGGCCAGCCGATCTTGGTCGCAAATGACAAAGCGAGGATATGTGACTACGTGTAGTTCCATCGAGCGAATGACTCATGGTTGGCTAGCCAACTTGAGTTTCAGATGGATTTGCAAAAGAAAACAATTCTCAAGTGGGCATGTCACCATGACCTAGCCAACACTAGCTAACTGCGGCTAAGCACCCCTTGGCTAGTCGCTGCACAGCCGATATTGGTCACAAATGGCAAAGTGTGGCTATGTGACTAGGTGTAGTTCCATCGAGCGATTGGCTCATGGCTGGCTAAGCAACTTGAGTTACAGATGGCGGTGCGGATGAAAAAAATTCTCAAGCACGTATTTCACCATGACGTAACCAACACTAGCTAACTGTGGCTATGCACCCGTTGGCTAGTCACTGCTCAGCCGATCTTGGTCACAAATGACAAAGTGTGGTTATGTGACTACGTGTAGTTCCATCGAAAGATTGGCTCATGGTTGGCCAAGTAACTTCAGTTACAGATGACGTTGCGAATGAAAAAAAAATCCTCTAGTCGGTATTTCGCGATGACCTAGCCAACACGAGCCAACTGCGGCCGCACTAGCCGGAATAAATGATCGGACAAGTACAATTTAAGGTTATGCAATTCTATGCGTTTATCGCTCTCAATGCGAACGCAATTAAGTCATTGATCCGATAATGGTATTTACATTTGTTAATCCACCGATTTTTCAATTATCTAACATTGTGTATTATAACATATATAGATGATACGAAAATCCAGAAATTGAACAAGTAAAACTGGCTCATGGACAACGTCACAACTCATCACCGAAAGGTCCCGAGATCGAAACCACGTTACAGCGTAACCGTTTGTCCGATATAATTTAAAATTGAACCATTTAGATGTTTATAACGCAAATATTATGACCGTAATAAAGAACAATGAAGAATATCGCAAAGGGGGTGCAATTATGTAAATAATGTGCAAAAAAATATATATATATAGCCGCACATTTTTTTGATATTGTTGTCACCTAATTTTTTGTTCCCAGTCACTAGCTGCAAAAACTACGTCACGGCTAGGTCCGGAATATTATACAGCCGTGAGATATTTCTTTCTATGTAGTCACCATCTAATTTTTTGTATTCAGTCACTAGAGGAACAAACCGTTACACGGCTGTGTAGTCAAAAGCTAAAACGGCTAGCTAATGGCGATACGAAACATAACTTTACTAGCTTGTGGCTAGGCGGTGAAGAGTTGGGTTTTCACTCGGGTAGCAACGTGACTATTAACCGTCACAACTGCGATTACTCGACCGCACAGAATCTACATTGGACGCGTCAACTCTACAACCAGCATAGGTGGAAGTTAAATGTGTCGTGTGGAATTATGAACTGGTATCTGATTGGACCTTTTTCCGGGTGTATTCGTCTATGGTTAGCGGTATTTGGTCTAAAATGACCTGCCGCGGCTTTTGGAAGAAGTCGATTTATATACCAAGCGGTGGATGTGGTTCTAGCTAGATAGTGCGTCTCCACATTTTGCACGTTCTGTGAGGGTTCACTCAAATGAAACATTCGCAAATTGGTGGACTGCTCGTGGAAGTCCGGTCTCCTGGCCTCCCAGGTCTTCCCATTGGACATGCTCGGACTTTTTTCTGTGGGGGCTCCTCAAAGACGTTGTCTACCGCGAACAATCAACGACAATACTCGACATGATGGACCGCAACGGGACTGCCTGCCGAAGAATTTCTGCATACACTCAGAACACTAAAAGCCGCCGTATTGAGGTAAATGGCGACAATTTCGAACAATTGCTGTGAGGGACGTGGTTGAAAAGTGGTATGGAGTCACAAAATACCGCAGTAATGACGAGCCGTGGGGTCGTCATTTCACACACACACCTTGGGTAATGCTAATGCAGGCGGTAGGATTTCGGTGGCACATTTTAGGTTTGATTAAAGGTTGAGTTTTGTTCATGTACATACACTATTTTAAAAATATAGCTCGACACAGAGTCACTATAAAGTCAGTAGCGTAGGATATTTACGAAAATTTTAAACCGACATAACTATCTTTATTTTTGAGTTGGTGAATTTCTCTTTTCTGTTGAATTCGTCTCAATATCAGCTTTTTTTCTAAAAAATACAAACTATGACATTCCAATTAAAAAACTGAACAGCGGATTTCCCCCTCAAAACTAGGAAACTTTTGTAGAAAACATTTTTTGTATCACCTCATCTTTTCGTTTTATTTCCATGCTTTTTTAAATGGGACACCCTGGTAGGCTGACCCAAACCAAGGTTTGTAAATCGTTCAACCCTTCGACTGCACACTGGGTCGTTTTGGCCCCATTTTTTTCAACTAATTGTATCGCACAACGGAGTTATCTATTCGGCCGCAGTGTGGCGCCCGAATCTTCCATCACTCCTACCCTATAGGTGGACACTCGGCCCCCATCCTACATCCTAGCCGTGTACTGACGACAGCTGTCAAAATAGGACCTGGGGTCGAGCCCACCCCGTTTATGCAGTAGTGCAGTAAAAGTGAAACAAATTTTATTTTGGAAATTTCGTGTTTCATTGCTACATGTAAGTGAGTTACGATAGAAAATGCTCATAGATAGATTTTATTTAACGCTCCTATAATAAATTATGTATTTAGAATGCTGATCATAAAACTAAAAGCAAGTGTCCGTTATCCGGGAGGGCTATGTGCAACGAGCACCAAATGTACTTATGCGTCGATAGCGGTAAATGTGAATAATAATAGGTCATTGAAGTAAAAAAAAAGTGGAAAATAATAAATGTTTTCAACAATTAATTTACCGAAGGAGTAGATTTTTTCCATTTTACCTTATCCTGAAAATGCTCCACTTCAAGCCTCCGGATAAATGTACTTTTTGGAAAGACGGTTAACACGGTTTTTTTCGTATCTACAAACCTTCCTTTTTAAAAACCTCAAAGGATTTTTTTAATATTAAAAAAAAATTATAATCTTTTTCGTGCATCTCCCACTTCGAACGAACGTTTGGGCACTTAATTTTTGTTTTTCATATAAATACAATTTTTCCGCCATAAAATAAGGATCATTGACTACAAATAGTACAGTGGTGCTGTATATTGAAATCGAAAAGAAATAGAAGTTTTTTTGACAGATGATTTTGTAGGTGCCGCGGGTGCTGAATCCTAGTTTGCCTACAAATCTGGGTGCAGGGTTTTTAGGGGATGAAGGGGATGGGGGCGGATTAATACCGAAGTACAATCCCTACGAGGTCGGCGCCAGAAAACAAAATGTTCAGAAAAATCCGGGCTTTATTTTTTTTCACAGCGCCGAAGTCGTGGAAGTTCATTTTGGGGGTGAAAATGTGGGGTGAAGTTTTGAAAAATTAGTTTTAATTCGATAACTGTTTAGGAAAAATTCACACAATTTTTGTTCAAATGGAACTTTGTAGCCCTCGAAAAGACGCGTCGATCGAGTATTTGATCATCCCTCTCCGATAATATCGTCACCACCAAAAAAATTGTTGAAATATATAAAAAAACAGTGTATTGAAAAACTCAAAAACAATCGATTTTTCGGGGATAGTTGAAATGCACGAAATGTAGAGAATAATTTTCTCTATGTTTTCGTTTCTATGGATCCCCCTTGAATTTGGCTTTTTCCAACCCTTCTCGGAGGTTGAAAATTCAAAATGAAATTCTGGGATAACTATTGACTGAAAATTAAGAGATACGAGTTTGGCGTTGTGGAGAAAAATGTAGCTCAGGGTTCAAGCTACAAATTGTTCCACGGCAGCGAATTCGTGCGGTTTTCCCCGAATTTCATTTTTCATTTTCAACCCCCGAGAAAGGTTAGAAAAAGCAAAATTCGAGGGTAGTCCATAGACTCGAAAATATAGAGAAAATTATTCTCTACATTTCGTATATTTAAATCATACCCGAAAAATCGATTGTTTTTGAGTTATTCAATAAACCATTTTTTTGTTGGCATTTTGACAATTTTTTGGGGGGGTCAAGAAATTATTGGAGAGTGATGATCAAATGCTCGATCGACGCGTCTTTTCAAGGGCTACAATGTTCCCATTTAAACAAAAAGTGTACGAATTCATCCTAAAGAGTTATTGAATGAAAACTAATTTTTCAAAATTTCACCCCACTTTTTCACCCTCAAAATGAACTCTCACAACTTCGGCGCTGCGGACAAAACTAAAGCCCGGAGTTTTTTGAACATTTTGGCTCACGCCGCCGACCTCGTAAAAGTTGTAGTTTGGCATCAATCCACCTCCATCGCCCTTCATCCCCTAAAAAAACCCTGCATCCCGATTTTTAGGCAAACTTGGATCCAACACCCGCGGCAGTTACAGAATCACCCGTCAAAAAACTGGCCTTCTTCTATTTTTTTCCGATTACGGAGTTTTCTAGCACGACTGTACTAAAAAAACGTCTCTACAAAAAAAAAACATGCATACTTACCGCAATACAACTATCTGAATCCGATCGGTCCGATCGACCCATATGCAGTCAGAGGTTCGTGGCGGTAGTGTGCAGTCGACGGGTTAAAAGGGATTATTCCGATTTGATTCGTATTTTCGACTATTTTCAGACATTTCGTGACTACCATAACTAATAATTATACTAAATACCTACAAAATAAAACTAATAATTATATTGTAGGTCACTGAACTCGTCGCAACGTCACTAATGATGTCATGAAAAACACAATACGCGGTTGGATTTAAAAAAGTGGAGTTCACGAACACTTGATGTAGCTATGCCATCTCCACCAAAAAAATTGCGATGGTCCCGTATGACGTCCCCCTCGAACAACACAACTTTCATCCGAAACTTTTTTAGATATCATCAATAGCTTGAGTGCCATTTCCCTGTAACACTTTAAATGCCCCACCCTGTATATATATGAGCGATGACGTTCAGCAAACGAATATACAATTAACCAACAATAAATTTAACACTCATTAAATAAGGTAATTGGTTAGTCGTATTAAAAAGACGCTTGCACTTTCTGTGCAAGTCTTTTTGTGGGTGCAATCGCTTTGCAATTTATAGGATAAGGCAACTTTTATAGAGCCTTCTGTTCATTAATACCTCGGAAGTATTAACACTGCCATATGAGACGAGAATTAGGATGGAAATTCGATCGACTATGAATGTGCAGAATGTTTTTTTCTTTATTTAACAGAGATAGTAGAGTGCGACTCTTTGAAGTGTAAATCGCAATCACATTTTCGGTTTCCTCGCGGATCGGATCAATGCACTGCCAGAAAACCGACAATCAACAGCAATAAAAAAAAAACCCACAAGCACAGATTGCAATTAGTGGGATGACAAGGATTCGAATATTTGCCGGATACTCATTTCCCGACTTTAGCTGTTTTCGTCGAACAGTGCCGTGTGGCGTTTTTTTCCCCGGAGATCCACGATTCGTTTGAGTGAATTTTGCCTGGATCAGACGAGCCCTCTTTTTCACACGAATATACGCACACAAACGCACACCTACTCAAAATTCCTTTTCTATGTTCGGACTACGACCGAACGTCATTAACTCGCCAAAATTTTTTTTTGGCTTTGACAAAACGAGAATTATGAATATCAATAAATCGGCACCAAAAAGGAACCTTTAGATTTTTTAGTATCAATGGCCTGTAAGGATCGTGCATATGATGTCATAATATTATAATCAACCAATGCTTTCTGACAATCGAAGATGTCCATGGGCGTGGAAAGAATTATTTGCGATTTCAACAAAAAAATCATATTTCAATGACTATGACTCCAAATTGATTGCAAATGTGTTAGTACTCGAACAAATCGTAGCAATTTGAATTTGGTAGGCCAAATCCTAACTTTTTTCCATCAAGATTTTTTTCGATTAAGAAGGCCAAATCAATTACTAAATGGTTTAAGATGGAGTAGGACTCTTGAATATGAAAAACAAATTCGATATTTCAAAGCCAAAGAAGTGCAAAATTTGTTCACGAAAAAAATGTACGGTCAAAATCCAGGTCTGCGCCAATGTAATCTAAATTGTGAGAATGCCTTCGTGATTAAAAAACTACAAAAAATTCCGTCTGATCCAGAACGGAGGTCTACTTTCGAATCGACAAGTTAGTTTTGTCTGAATCGGATTAGCCCACTAAACATCAAGGGAAATGACTAAGCAAATCACGAATTAATATAATAAAAAAAGTCATTCTTATGGAAACTATGTCTGGGAACGATCATTTTACTCGCATTATTCGAATAAATAGATTTGGGCTAGGGCGTCATGCATCAGGAGCATGATTATTTATAATAATTGATGATAAGATACGTGTTTTATATTTTGGAAATACTATAAACATATGCTTCCATATAGCAGCGCAATCGATATTTAAAAACATGGTTTTTTCGAATAATCCATTTGAAAACCCGAAAGTTTTGTTTTCCATTGATCTGAGAGGCGATGTTTCTTCAAACAATATGATCGGTATTTGTATAAAAATTAATGTTATCCGCCAGTTAGTTCCTGAGGTATATTTACACAATTGAAGCTATGTCTAAAAGATGAGGATGTCATTTTATATATTTTGTTTCGAACCTTTGGTACTTTGTTGCGATAGCTATAATCATGGTGTTGAAAACGATATTAAAAAATAATATAGAATGCATATATACACACAAATAGGATAAACAGAATCTCCCTATCAATATCATTTGGAAAGAACGTTACAGGAAGGGAGAGAATAACTTAGATAATTGAGTGTTTTAAATTTACACGATATGTTTCGTCTCAACATTGTTCTATTTCAAGGGGCCTGCATAAGCTTGAAGTTTCAAAAACATGATTTGTTATGTTGCATTTTTGTTAAGGGTCAAATCGCCTAATGCGTTGCGGCGAACCGTCCCGCTGCAATAGGGGGTACAGTTGTAACAGTCCTTCATGCGGAATAACCTTCTCTGAACTATACATAACGGTATACATCATATTGAATCTAATAACACGTTCTACTAATGATGCGAATAATGGGATTGACAATTGGGTCCAATTCCTGTACAAAGTGCCACAAAATCGATGACGAGCGCTCAGAGACGGCTGACGAATGTGGACTGAAAGCATCGAAAGGAAAGCGACAACATCGTCGAGTAGCCCACACAAAAGTTGCAGACAAAGAGTTTGAATAGAAATGGTTTCTTCGTCCATTTACACTGAAAAAAGGTTCAATTAACTTCTTTGCTAGCTCTTATTACTAATGGAGATATAAAAAACGAATGTTTATCTCGTCATCTATCCCACGTCGTTTAATCTTCCTCCCCAATTAAAGTTTTCTTTCTCCCTTATTAAAGATTAGAGTTTACTATTATAACGGTTCTAATTTCGTTATATTTAAAGTTATAGATGCTGGACTCGATCAGGTAGTAAATTAATGTAGGCTCTGAAAGGTTGTCGAGACTTTGAACCTTGAATTTATTAATTGTTTTCTTGTTCCGCAATATAGTGATAATATCTATAATTTGCTCTGTAAATGTATACAAATACAAATTGTAGAGTGCGTTGTTTGTGTAGTACGCTGTGTTTTTTGTTTTGAAAATATGCTGCAACCCTAAAGACTCGATGGGTAAATATCCTTGATCGTCGGTCGATAATTTTGTCGGCGATTTTCTCCCATCGATCAGTTATCACGCGTCGCTAACGCTTCCTCCCTCTCTCTCTCTCTCTCTCTCTCTCTCTCTCTCTCTCTCTCTCTCTCTCTCTCTCTCTCTCCTAAGCTGGCGATCACTCGCTCGATTAATTATCGCATGTTACCAAGCCTCCTCTCCCCCGCCTACTCTCGATATCGATCGCTCGGTCCGAAATCTTTCCAGCTCAGTGACCTCGATGTACCGTGTTTACGGTAATTATCCGGAAAATGACCCCCACCCTGGAGGTGGAGGGGTAATAGATTTTGACCTCCTGAACACGATGGTGAAGATAAATCCCCCCCCCCCCCCCGCCATGAAAAGTTATGGGGTTTTGAAGTTTAACAAAGTGCGTCGCAGAATAGCGGACTCGAAGACGGGCGAGGGGTCCAGGGGGGTCCGGGGGGAGGGTGAAACCCCCTGGCGGGGTGAAGGGGCAGTCGCTCGTCGGCCTTGTTTATGCTTCAGCGTTTGTCCGTTGCATCTCCTTGCGCTATATGTGGTGATATGTGACAAGCTCTCGAACGAAGGTCACCTTAAAACTAAACCAAGCAGGTTACCGTTGAGACCTTCTGCGATTATAATATTCCCACAGGCGAAAGCCAAACGAGTCCTTTCGGTAGCTTGTACATTGATGTGAATAATATCTTATTTCCGTTAGAGCTACTTATTTCAAGGACAACATATTCTAGTCGGTTTGTAAACTGTCGTGGAGAGTGGGCTAATGTAAGACCTTGACTTAAAAATATTTATGCACATAGCATGCCACACCTCCTACCCTCTTCCCCTCTTTGTCATTACGGATTAGCAAGTAATTTTGCAGATATATTAGGAGTACAACTTTGCAGTGACCGTTTTACTTAGAGAGCCACTGCGGCCGAAGTAGTGGCCCTAGCTCAATAAAAAAGTGGCATTTTAAGCTAGAGGCTCTGCCAATGTAAACAATTTAAAAAAGCTAACGGATACGTGTATGCATTATAAAGTTATAGGCACTCAAACATGGCTACCTACGAACCGAATTCTCAGCATTTGCGGGAGGTTATGATTTACTTCTTCAACATCAAGAAATCTGCGGCTGAGGCCCACCGCTTGCTTGTAGATGCTTACGGGGAGGATTCTATACGCCGAAAATCATGGGGACTGCCTGGTCATATTCCGTCATCGACGCCCAAACCGAATATTCACGGATCCAAAGTGATGCTGTGTATCTGGTGGGACCAGCTGGGTGTTGTGTACTATGAGCTGCTCAAACCATCCGAAACCATCACAGGGGAACTCTACCGACGTCAGTTGATGCGCTTGAGTAAGGCACTCAAAGAGAAACGGCCACAATTCAACGAAAGACATGACAAGGTGATACTGCAGCATGACAATGCCCGACCCCATGTTCCAAATGTCGTGAAAAAGTACTTGGAAACGCTGAAATGGGAGGTTTTATCCCACCAGCCGTATTCTCCAGACATTTCCCCTTCCGACTATCACTTGTTCCGGTCAATGGCACACGATTTGGCTGACCAGTACTTCGGTACTTACGAAGAAGTCAAAAATTTGGTCGATTCCTGGATTGCCTCCAAGGACCAAGACTTTTATCGACGTGGGATTCGAATGCTACCTGGAAGATGGGCCGAGGTCGTAGCTAGCGACGGGAAGTACTTTGATTAAAAAATATGTAGCCACTTTTTTATAATAAAGCCTTAAACTTTTGAAAAAAACGGTCACTGCAAAGTTGTACTCCTTATAGAAGATCATGGGATATGAGAAAGTAAAGCCACCTTTCAGGCACCGAAAGAACATGGTATAAGTCCGATTCTAAATGAATTCGCACAAGCTGAATGTGGCCTAGTAAAGGATTTCCATTAAATTGCCCTGTTTTAATATGATTAGTGGATTGTGATGAGCTCGGTCGAATTTTGGGGTTGGGAATATCGACGATTGCTCCGATGAAAGTCACGCCAGCTTTTCCAGATCAGTGCTATGAGCTAATAGCTATGATTTAGACATCGTCAATTTTACGGGCATACATTTTGTCCGATTTAGCCCCGACACATTCGTAATTTATTTATTTGGCCTCAACCTTCGCGGAATAGACTGTACAGAGCAGTTGGCGAAAGCGCACTAATAAAGATATTACTCACAATCAGACTATTTAGTGCGAAGAGCTCTCTCACTGATAGATGGCGTTTTTCTCGTTTTTTTGGAAAGTGTGTAGTTACGGACTCTTGTTAATTTTAACTTGACAATTAGCGATTTCCGGACGACGAGGCCTGAGATTGCCGAGCAAGATCATGAATGTGGTAGTGGTTTCCCTCGATAATTGACGAAAACTTGAAACGTCACTCAGAAGTTCAGGTGTGTGAAGCGCTTGGAATACTTTTTTAATCATACTTCGCGGAGATTCGCGGAAGTTAAAATGATGTCCTTCAACGAGTACTGTGATTCGATATTCACTACACGGGTGGTCATTTTCATCATTTGAGTTTTGGGTGTACAATTTTCTTACCCAATTTCAGCCAATTTGGAGTGAACGTTTACATTGTTTGCTTGTAGGGTCACTAGATGATCAGCTAGAGCGATTTGCGCAATAGACAGGTCAGAGAGGTTTGCACGTAATTCGGTGATGCTCCCCTGGATAGTGGTCAGTGAACTCTCAATTCGTGTCAATAATGTGATGTGGAATTGGTTTCATTAATGTGGATGCGCTATGATCGCATCCAAATTAATAGTGCTAGATTGCTCAGGACGTTCAAAGTCACTTTTCGATAAAGAGCGAGCAGGGAGGGAAGGAGAGAGAGAGAGAGAGAGAGAGAGAGAGAGAGAGAGGGAGAGAGAGAGGGACAGGGAGAGAGATGAGCCACAAGTTTCTCCGTACCCGACTACAGACGTACAGGCCCCCGCATCAGGACTTTACCGAGCGTGAAACGCTTTTTTGCATCCGGCCATGACGCGGATTCCGGTCACGTCACTGATCCGTATATCTTTTCAGACCCTCATTCGGTTGCTGTATCTATGCCTGAAATGAAAAATGAGAAAATCCAAAAATAACGAATAAAAGAATTCCGGTCGTATTTTTTGTTACCATATGCGTCATTTATGATCCTGCCTATATGATAATTGCAATAAAACTCAAGAAAATTATTCTGCTCCAAACGAGAACGCTGCATGCAGTGAAGAGCACTTGAGTGATATAGAGGCAAACAGAACCTCACCTCCGAATATTTGCGTAAAAGAACTTGATCTCATCAACCTTTTTTCACACAAGAAAGCAATAAATTTAAGGTGATTTTTATTCTCTACAGAAGGAACATATTGGAGCAGATAGAGATGAATCTAGTACCGATGATGAATCTAATGAAGCAGAGTCTACAACAATTCTGAAGATAGTAGAAATGAAGGTAAAAATCATTCATCATATTTAATTTCAACGTTATTGTTAAATTTAATTGAAAAAAATGCGTAGAGTTATTGACGTCGAAGCTCGGAACGCGGGTTGGACGGAATTATTTATTAATACCGCGTTTGTCGCGTCAAATATTGTGGCTTCGGTGTGCAAGATGCAGAAAACGACCGGCCACTTCCCGGCTTTCCTACGCTGCAGGATCGTTTCGCGGCGTCTTTCTGTAGTCCAAGTTGATCTGTGAACCGGGAGGGAAAGCCAAGCGAACGAAAGCCAAAGTGTTAGCCACGATGAACAGATTTTTATTATATTTTTCCCAAATGAATACTGGAAAGTGAGATTGGGATACAAGAACTACGTACGTGGCAAAAAAAACGAAATAAATGTTTACAATGACTGGACTCGTATTTACATGGATAACGTATTATAATTAAAACTCTACTAAAAATAATGTGAGGGGGGATGACTACGCAACGAAGAATTGAAAGAACCGCTTAATACCGGGGTTGAAGAATTATGTGGCTAGGCCGCGGTGAGGTGGGAGCGGGGTCTCGTCCCCTCCCTGGCGTTACTTCCCCGTGGGGGTGGGAGAGGTTTACCACTTCTTCAGTGAGCGTTGGAGGGGTTGTCGCTTCTTCAGCGGCAGGGTGGCGCTTTTCAGCGCGGGGGGTAAGGGGGGAACCACCTTTCGGCGATGAGGATCCGCTTCTTCAGCGTGTAGGAGGGGTTGTCGCTTCTTCAGCGGCAGGGTATCGCTTTTCAGCGTAGGAGGTAAGGGGGGAACCACCTTTCGGCGATGAGGATCCGCTTCTTCGGCGTGTTGGAGAGGGTGTCGCTTCTTCAGCGGGAGGCTTACCTTTCGGGATCGGGCCGAAGAGAAACTGAGAGAAATTCGGTCCGCGCTCCGAGTCTTATTGACTAGCGCGTACCAGGAGGAGAGTCCGGCACCTCGAGCGCGGCGGCTAGGGCCCGAAACTTCGGCGAGTTAAAGCGGGAACCGGAGCTTGCACTCCAGTGCGCGGGTCTCCCACCGCGGCGCTGGAGTGGTCGACTCTTCCGGAAAAAATTGCGCTACGCGGATATCCCGCCGCGGCGCTGTAATCGCTCGGGTATAAATGGTGTATAAATGTTGTACGCAGGGTGTGTCAGTGTACGCAAGGTGTGCGAATGGTGTGTGAGTGTACGCAAGGTGTGCGAATGGTGTATTTTATATATTTAATGAAATCAAATGATTTGGACGTTTTTTCAGGTTCAAAGAATACGCAGGAGCGAAGACGGCAGCATAAAATTTAGTGTATGTCAGGATGGCGTACAACAGAGTTCTTCGATGCACGTGATGATGATGATAATGGCGATTTTGGAGCGAACAATCGCAACGAAAATGGCAGTGACAATGAAATCGAATCTGACATTGAACCCGACATTGAAGATGATCACGCAGATCTTCCAAGAGGCAGAGATGAACGTGATCGTATCATCGAGGATATAGATCTGCCTCTTTATGATGGTTCTCCAATAACAGTTGCAGAAAGTTTACTCAGTATTCTTACATTTATGTTGACATACTCATTAAGCGGAAAATGCATTGGTGATCTATTGCAGTTAATATCACTCCATTTCATTCCAACAAGACGGTTTAGGAATACCCTATATAAATTTTTGCAATATTTTCGTGACATCAAATCCCCATTGATCAGGCACTATTATTGTTCACTATGCTTGACCACTTTAGAAAATAATGATGTAAAATGTGATTGCGGTACCAGTGCTCCTAATTCGTATTTTATCGAAATTCCAGTCGCAGATCAGTTGCAAAATCCTTTTTTGAAACCGGGATTTATTGATCATCTTAATCATCGTTTTCAACCGAGAGATAAACAGCCAGAAGACATATGTGACGTGTATGACGGTCGTTTATATAAAATGCATTCGGGGACAAATGGTTTTCTTCGTGATCCTAATAATATTTCTTTTATGTGGTATACAGACGGTGCGCCAGTTTTTAAATCACGTAAATATAGTATATGGCCTCTCTGTCTTACGATTAACGAACTGCCGTATAGTGAACGTGTCAAAAATGAAAATATAATTGTCGCAGGACTTTGGTTTGGCCCGAGTGACCCAAATGCAAATATTTTTTTGCTACCTATTTACAATGCCTTCCGAGCGCTTTATAATGGTATCCAGGTGCGAGTTCCAGGTTTTCCAGAATTGCGAACAGTAAAAGCTTTACTTTTGTGTGGAACATGCGATAGCCCAGCTAAATCCGATATATTCAATCATACCCGATTTAATGGGTTTTTCGGATGCTTAAAATGTAAATCAAAAGGATTAAATATTAGAGGAGAGAATTACGGCAATACACATATTTATCTCTACGAAGAAAACTTAGAACTACGGTCGAAAATTGAGCATGAGAACCACGCAAGGGAGGCAACTGAAACAGGGCAACCACAATTTGGGGTTAAAAGTGTATCGTTAATAACGAAAATGATGCCTGATGCGATACGTGGATGTGCTATCGACATAATGCACTTTGTTTATTTTGGGGGTCGTTAAGACATTGGCATTACTGTGGCTTGAATCTTCTACCCGGTTTGAATCATTTTCTTTGTATGCATGCAAAAATATCGTGGACAGTCGTCTCATTAAAATAAAACCGCTAGCTTCAACGCCACGTAATCCAAAAACTTTGACCGAACACTCGAAGCATTGGAAGGCTAGTGAATGGAGAACGTGGTTTTTTTTATTATTCTGTGCCAATTTTACGCGATTTAATGAAACCAGAGTATCTTCACCACTATTTACAATTGGTACTTGGAGTTTATATTCTCAATTGCGATAAAATATCTCAAAATATGATACAAACAGCTGATCAACTACTCACAGCATTCGTGCTCAATATTGAGAATTTATATGACCGTCGGTACATGTCATTTAATGTGCATCTTCTTAGGCATCTACCTGACGTTGTTAGAGATACAGGACCATTATGGGTGACGTCCTGTTTTCCTTTCGAAGACCTTAATGGAAAATTATTGCAATTTGTTCATGGGACGAGCCACGTCGGATTACAAATCTATACAAGTGTTGCACATAGTAGAATTATTTCTAGTATGTTAACTTGAAAAAACAAAAGATATTATCAATTTGATGCTTCTATCGAAAAATTATGTTGAACTGGATAACATAATTCTTTTTTAAGATCAAATATATGGAAATGTTAAAAATTGAAATAAAATTGAAAAAACTGAATGTCGAAAAATAATGTAAACATTGTAAAGTAAAAAAAATACACTAAAAGGAAATACAGAACCTGTTCTTTATTATAAGCAGAATTTTTATGCCGGTGATAGTAAATAAAAAATCAATTTAAACACTTATCTATAACAATAATTATGTGGTTGTGCATCGACAGAACAAATGCAAATGTATAGAGTTTTACAATAAATTAGGTTTAAGTTTTTTAAATTTTCAATGTTTGGCACTGACATAACTTTTCTTGTATATAATGAAGAATAATATAAATATTAAAAATATTCGAGGGTCGAATATTAAAAATATTCGACCCTCGACCCTCTCTCACGCGCAACGACATTTTGCAAAATACTCCTTCGAATAGGAAAAAGATATACGAATGCACGGCAAATTGGGGATAAAATGTACACTATAGGAACTATTAAATATCTACAAAATATACCGGAGAATTTGGAAGGCATTTTGACATAAGCTGAAGTGTTAATACCGGGCATGAAAGTCGGCATCTTTGCGAGATTAAAGAAAAACTCAAATATGATTTACGCTCTCAACTATACTCGGTCTACGAAATTTGCCTCTTTTTGTATTTCTTTTAAAGATGAAGAACAGACCAAATTTGACTTTGTTCAATCGTTTTTAAGGCTATGTCGCTGTGAAAATAGTTGTGGTATCGAGTGTGAGGCTCAATGTTGTGCAGTTATTAATGAACAGCAGACGACCAGTCCCTTCTATATTTCACCGAGTCTGATAAGTGAGAATAATGTAAATAGAATAACAGTGGCATATTTGTCTAAAATAATAATCCCTGATGATCATCGCCGAGAAAACTTACGGCTTATAAAAGTTGAAAATATTGAAAAAGTTTGTTTCCTTATCGAAATTGGAGACACAAAATATATAGAAAGGCTTGTCAATAATCATCATATTGAATGAAATAAAATATGTTACGTTTAAACTGATAAAGCCTAAATGTTTTTATTTCAATGTTTCTAGTTTCCCATCTATAGTTTATTTGTAATTTTTAATTAGTTGAATATATATCGAAATATTAAGTTTCGGCGTATTTTCAGCCTGTAACCTGCAACGTCGATCAGTAGGCCGAAAAAATGAGTATCGGCATATTTTCGGCTTGAGCAGAACGACTGATATAAGCTGTAAGCCCAAGTTTCGGCGTACTTTCAGTCTGCAACCCGTTAAGCCTTATAAACCGGAACGTACCGAAAATGCGCCGGAAAAATACGTGTTGTTACACGTATTTTTCCGGCGCATTTTCGGTACGTTCCGGTTTATAAGTCGCCTGAATTATCACGATTTTAAAAGATTCGCCGTTTTTTCGGTCTAAGTCACCAGCCGTAGGCCAACTTTTACACTTTCGGCCGAATCGAATAAAGTTTTCGGCCTTAGTTTTCGACTCGGGATGTCAATAATTCTAAAGAATGTCAATAATTTTATTGATGGGGTTGAAGATTGCATCGCAATGCAACAATAATTTTTTTGTCGGGCCTTTTTCTGCTTATATAGGCTGTGCAAATAACTCACACGTGTTTACATATTCTCATAACAGTGTTATGACCGGAATTTCCAAAAAAGACTTCTGATGATGATTTTGTAACAGAAGATCTTTAAGTTGTGCCAATAAACTGTAATTTTATTGTTTTGATTGATTACCTTTTAATGATAAAAATAAACGAATGAAAAGTGATTAAAAAAAGTGTTGCATTCCCACGATGCAAACTTCAAATTTATTTTCATTCGTTTTTTGATTTGATGATGACGGCGTCCGCATGGACGCCATATTACTTTAATTAGAAATTTGCCGAAATAATGCACGCAACATCTCAGTTGTTTACTTTGATGGCCCAGAATAAGGTTATCCGGTAGACATCCGGTGCAAATCAGATACACACTTGTAAGTGCATGGCGGATCGGCACCGGATGTCTATTGGAGTAGCCAATCTCGGAGCACGGATGGAAAAAGGAAAATCGATCAGGCCTTGGACAGGTAACCTTAACAGAGCCTCGTGAGGGACGCGTTGCGGTTCGTCTGATGTGGACCTGAACAATGCTGCCTCCTTACATCGGTATCTGGGTACTACTGATCCGGCAGACATACGGCGCCGATCAGGCACGGACTTCGGCATCCTAACGAGGTCCTCGCAAGATTACATGATTCAGGACTGATCAGTTTGTCTTTATTACACCCGTTCTCCAGATTCGCTGATCCAGTAAATATCCAGCACAGATCAGGCGGGCGCTTCTACGGTATTCCGGGACGTATCTTCAAACTTGCCTGATCGGTGATCCGGCTGTTGGAACAACATTTCCAGTCGGGTAGTTGCATTCACGCTTAACTCAACTTTAGTGGAACTTGACAAAAACCCTCCGCGATCGTCAACCCCCATTACGAGGGGGGACCCATAAGTTCCAGGAATTACGCTGTGGTGGGGAGGACGAGTGGGGGAACCTATTCTTTGACCACATGTCCGTTAGTGTCACGCCACCTGCGTCAGTGTGCAAAGTTGTGTCGCTGTGAGTGCATCGGTTCGGCTGTAAGATTTTTTTTAGTAAAATAACTGTTTGCATTTCGGCAAAAACGTAATGGCAGATTGTCGAGAACAACGCGCGGCTGTGAAATTTTGTTTCCTGTTGGGGAAATCGGCCGCGGAAACTATTGTAATGCTTAAGACTGCTTATGGGGATGCTGCCTTAAGTAAAACCAGAGTTTACGATTGGTTTTCACGTTTTAAAAATGGAGAAGTGTCTATTGAAGACCAACCTCGTTCAGGACGCCCCTCAACCTCAAGAACTGATGAAAACGTCGACAAAATCAATGCCCTCGTTCGTGAAGACCGTCGCCGAACCATTGATCAACTCTGTGAGATGTCGGGAATGTCATGGAGTTCAATTCAGAGAATTTTATCCGAAGATTTGCACATTAGAAGGGTTGCAGCCAAATTGGTTCTTCCATCATGACAACGCGCCGGTACACACCGCCCTTTCCGTGAAGCAATTTTTGACCAAAAACGCCATGACGCCGATTGTCCACCCCCCATACTCACCCGATCTAGCCCCCTGTGACTTCTTTTTGTTCCCCAGACTCAAAAGGAATATGAAAGGAAAGCGTTTTGCCACTGTGGAGGAGGTGAAACAAAAATCGCTGGGGGGCTTAAAGGACATCCCGGTGAGTGAATTTAAAAACTGTTTTGAACAATGGAAGAATCGTTTGGAGAAGTGCGTTGTGGTCAATGGCGAATACTTTGAAGGTGATCAAAATTTGGTGTAAAAATATTGAGAAATAAAGAAGTTATGACGAAATTCCCGTTTTTTTTGGGTCCCCCCTCGTATAAGCATCACTCCTAGCTTATTCGTAGCGATTCCAGGCGTGGGTAGCATAAAAATGAACCCAAAGCGTTACTATTCCAGTTTTCGTATTCAATTCTCAGCTTGATGGAGGGCGTTCACGGAAGGGACTGGAAGGACAGAGAAAGTGGCGTGGAGGGAGGAAAGGGACTGGAGAGGAAAGGCTCCGTGGTTATTTTAATGAGAATCCGGCTCGTTTCTGGCGTTTGCCATCTTTTAGCGGACGCCCGCTCGCTTTTCCACTACTAGCAGCAGTCAACCGCCTCCCACTTGGTCTCTTCATCAAGAGCGCATCCTCCCACATTCGTCTGACTCGCGCCCACCACGCGCGGGTATCCTCTAATGAACGCCGAGTAAATATTATTTCTGCTTATGTACGCGCCAACTTAGTGTGTCTTTGGCCTTAATTAATAATGCTAAACAGCCTTTGTGGTACTATAGCTCAGCCTCCATGCTCAACGTACCCTCTTTCTGCCGCCAACGCTATGCGCCATCCGTGCTTAAACGGTGTATTTTGCGGCATGCATATCCTAACCGGCAGACTCGTCACCCGTACGGTTCCTAAGCGTAGCGCGGATTACGCTATTTAATTACCGTTTAATATAGATCGTGGCCCAGCTAGAACTGCATCAGTTTACAGGCTTTTTTTATGTGCACGGAATGAAGTTCTCATATAGAATGGCAATCAGTTTGCAAAAAAGCGATTTTTGCGACGACCGTGTATCGATTTGGTCAAC
This sequence comes from Ophion slaviceki, assembly GCA_944452715.1. NCBI lineage: Eukaryota > Metazoa > Arthropoda > Insecta > Hymenoptera > Ichneumonidae > Ophion > Ophion slaviceki. The sequence continues at coordinate 34,635,182 of OX101784.1, forward strand.
ACAAACAACAGTGCGGCTTAAGGCGTCTTCTCACTTCACAATTTTCAAATACATATCCAAAAGTATCATACTAAAATTGTATGAAGATCAAAGGAGTCTAACTGTATTTTTGTGTGACCTTTACTTTACTACCTGAGCACGTTCATGTGCTCATTAAAATCTTTAAAAGCGTTTTTTTCGAAACAACATTTTTCGACGGCTTGTTGATAAAATCTTCGAAACTACTGAACCGATCGTTATGAAATTTTAACCACATTCTTTACAACTATAGCTGTAGTGCATATCAAAGATTTTTTCATATTTCGATATCTACTATTTTTTTGTCAAAAACGGTGAAAAAACACGGTTTTTTTATTTTCCAAAAATGCCCGCCATTTCGTTATTTTTGCATATATCAAAATTCGTATGATATGCGCTATAGCCATTAACATGCGGAATCTAAAACCGTTTGATTTTTTTGTTTCGGATGATCCATCTCCGAGATTTCATCAACAGCGCAGAACTACAATTTTTTAGGACATTTTTTAACTACCTTTTTCGTCTATAAATAGTGACTGAAATAAATTAAAAAAAAAAATGTATTTCGAAAGTGTTTTTGAGATTTCGAAAATGTTTATTGAGTGTAACAGCTTTTATATCAATATCTATAATACAAACGTATAAAAAAATCATGAAAATAGCCTTTTTTAGCGTCTAAAGTGAGAAGACGCCTTAATCTATAGGTGTATATATCTCTAGCACAGCAGTGTATGTACTTTTTCTTCGTGCCGTTACCGCGGGGTGTCGCTGCTATCGACCCTATATTGGGGCGCTCCTCACGCCATGAAATAAACGACCCGCGTCGGTCCCGGCTCGGAGTTTAGTGTAATTCATACAAGGTTACCGTGCGTAAAGGCCGTAGCGCAGTGGGTGATCTGGCCTTTCACAAAAATCCCCGTAAATCGGTCAATTTTTTAACTTAATCCAAAATCTTTATTGCCAAATATATTTTAGACACTAGACTACAAAACTGTGCAATAAAGGCATCGTATTTGGTAAATTTTAAGCTTATGCAGGTCTCTTAATAATATACATCTGGCTGACACGAGTTAACAACATTTTTTCGGTTGTGCCATTCAGCAAAGCCGGCGGTTTTACTACGACACTACATTCGATTGCAGCGATATCAGCCTTCATTGGATAACATCTTAACTTCGATTGATATACTAATTTATACGGCGGATATAAATTACAGTTACCTTCTCTGCTTATATTACGGAGTCAACGATACTGGATTCTTGACCATTTTTATTCAACTGAAAGCGATAGAGGGACACCACCAGCAAGAGTGGTTCCTGAAATCGCATTCGGAGTTCTTTATAGTTTGTAGCTTTTGATAAAGATTCTGATACCATATCTTGAACTACTTTTGAATTATCTAATTTTCCAGATGCCCGAAATCTGTTGAGAGTGGCATATTACAATTTGGGAACATTTGTCTCTCTCCGTTTTGTCCGGTCACAAGATTCAGCGAATTCTAAGAAGGGCGACCTCCCTTGCAGGAATTCCCTAAAGCTTTGTCGGTTTTTCCGAGGGTAAAAAACATAGCCCAAACATCCAAATTTTTTTCAATCCTTGCTGCTTGTTGCTATTTTGTTTTTAAACTATGCAATACAACAAATTTCACTTTCTCGCATAAAGTAAAAGAGCGTCGTAATTTACACGACGTAAACTTGTTTATTCCTCGATTTCCAGTCGACGCATTATCATTCCTTATTTGAATACAAGAAAAATGGCCTTTCTTAAGAAACCCTTTACGGGAGGGTCAACACCGGCAATTTTCTAAATTTTAAGGGACTATACGTATGGATATATCAAGGATCACATATTCACTCGTATGTTTAGGTATTTTAATTTATTCGGAAACAATATTTTAAAAAAATTCTTTGAGGAAGTAAACCGCACATCTTGGAACTCAATATGATAAAGAAAATTAGAAAAAGATACAAAGAAATCAATTATTTTTATTTAAAAAATACTTTTCCCAAAACCAAAGGGCTCAACACTTTAGGCCTTTCAGCGATGCTCAGTAGAGTTTGGTAAAATATCATTTGATAATAAATATTCCTATTATAAAGCAGAGCTTAAACCCGCAATAAAAAGTACAACTTGGCTCCGAATACACCACGCTTTGCTCGACCGAGTATGACTGTAGAACAGGCCTATCGGAGCATGTGCGAAGGATGCAACCTTCTCTAGTCTGCAATTCGATCTTCTCACGATTGCCCAAGCAAACTAACCACTTCGAATGCCCAGAATTAAAACTTTATTTTCTTACGTTTGGCCAACTTTTTATGACTCGGCCATGCGATGCAATGAAGTTCCACATTTTCAGCTTTTTGTTATTTTGTGTAACAAAATATTAAATGCAAAGTGTTATACAAATTTTTGTTGGTCTATATTTAGAGAGTGAATTTGTATTGTTCCCTTTAAATTATGGAACTAATAATGGATAAGTATAGATAATTCTTTACTTACTGTAGAAATTACGGATGTTGAATTGGACGTGAATAATAAATTATGTACGGTTTCTTTTGCACGCACCAAAACTTCGACGGGAACAGATCGTCTAATTATTCAACTGGAGCTTTTCAATATATATATATATATATATATACACACAGGGTGTCCCAAAAGTAACGTACGCCTTTCTAGCATCTGGTAGGGAAAAAAATTTTGAGACGAAAAGTCCTCAGTCATTTTTTGATCAGACGCATAGATAATGAATTATGAATTGAAATAAATAGCTAATCAGGTGCGCGCTACAGCTGAGAGGCAGCGCAGAGGGGAGGGATAGAGGAATGCGTTGTAATTGCGTGCGCCTGAAAATGTGTGAGGAGGGAAAATTCCGAAATGAAATTTCGGAAAATTTGAGAAAAAAATGTAGATTGGCTTATCATAAGCCAATCTACATTTTTTTTTCTCAAATTCGGAAAATGTAAGGGGCAGACAGCTGTTTATCTAATTGACGTCGTTTCGCAAAGTTTCGACGGGATCTGAAGAGCCGTTTCAGAGATTTTTGGGTATCTATAATTGTTCTACCATATCGATCGCGATGAGGTGTCATTCCGTCTTAAGACGAGGCTCCTTTCTCAATTTTGAAAACAAAAATTGCAGGTTCCCTTACTACGTGAGGCCGAGATACATTGTTGCGAACCCATTGCACTATTACCTCTGTAACGTTTTGTAAAATGGAAAAAGAAAAAAAGAATTTTGTGCTTCACCTAGACGATTAACAAAATCCTTTCTTTCCTCGAATGGAAAGAAAGGAACGTGTTGCCAACTGACAATTAGTCGATCAAACGAACTTACGTGAAGGGAAGTTCGATCGAAATTATATGATGCTCGAGTCGTGGTCGTAGTATCGTTATGTTCATTGAGGTGCTATATCCCCTTTACCCCTCTCTATTCTGTAATCCCTGGGTAATATTTTTTTTGTTGACATATTTGAAATGAGAAAATTAACAAATTCAATCCGACAAGGCTCCTTTTTCAGGGAGCAATGTTTGTGGTGGGTTGTAATGCTTTGTACGAGACCATCATATACGTTCGATTGGACTTTACGTTAGGTAAGTCGGTTTGATCGACTAATCATATTTCGTTAGCTTGACAGGATTACAAATGTACATGTTTAGAGATACTTTTAGTTTATCATTGCAATCTTATAACATGTAGAAACTTTTTTATGAGTGAAACCGCATTTGTAAACTATCAACGACCTAGTTTGACAGGCCGAGTATACAGTTTGGCGAAGACCTTCAAAGATTTTGATCATCCCACACATGGTTCAATTACATTGATGTCCAATCCTTTCTGTAAAGCTACCGACGTTGCAGCATGCCTGGTGTAGTGTGCCGTGAAGGTCTGACTTGTCCCGCTGTTCGACAAAGCTGACCTGATCTATCTATCGATGGACTGCGAAGAGGCCGTTCTATTCAGTTTTTTTCTCGGTGATTATGAACTGCTCGAAAACTTTTCTCAAGTTTTTTTGCTGCTTCCAAATAAGCGTTGATGGTGCTTGCTATGGATAACTTTGGCTTTTCCTTGAAAGTGGTAGGTCTAGTGAGAGCTGACCAGCTCCTATTTTCGAAGGCCTTGGTGAGGTCCCCGATCTTTACACCTCAGGCATTAGCGGCCTTCACAATCTGACTTGTCTTTATGAGCGAAAAAGTCTGGATTCTATGTGATGTTACCATCTTGACTGTGAGCACTGGTATGGCTAATGTTTTTCAAGGCATTCTTTAGGCATATGGTGTTAAGTTCACCAGGTAGCTTAGTACTATTGCTGGCTCTTACGTTTCATCATACTTTGATCTCGAAGGATCGGACGGTCCGAAGATCCTTGTAAATTATCTATAAAGAACGAGAGCTTCGCTGAATAATTGTATTTGCCTAACAACGATATTGCAATTCCTATCGAGTTTACCAGGTGTGTAAGTATGAAACCGGAATTTTTGTACAGAAAAAACACGTTTATTGTAATGATATGATACAAATAACTGGAGATGGCTTCTCGGGTCACCTTTAACTGATCCGCCAGTTGTTGTTGTGTTTGAGCGTCGTCTTCGTCCAACAAGGCTTGCAGGTCAGCGTCTTCAAACATTTTCGGTGGTCTTCCACGTTCTTCGTTCCTCACGTCAAAATCGCCACTTTTGAACCGTTTGAACCACTCGAAACACTGTGTTTTACTGAGAGCATGCTCACCAAACGCCTCCACAAGCATTCGATGCGATTCGGCTGCGGTTTTCTTCAGATGAAAACAGAAACGTAGTGCTGTCGGCAAATCGTGATTTGTTGGCACAAAACTCGACATGTTTATCTCTAATAAACTAATGCTACTGAATGAAACTCGTGTTATTGTGAGTTGGAAATCTTTGTCGGATATCAATACAATAACAAGACACCGCTGACGTGATGTGTCGGTAACTGCATCGACATCTAGCGCCACCTATGGCCAAATTCTGGTTTCATACTTACACACCTGGTAGGGTTACATATGAGACTGAGTCCTTAAGCGTGTCTGAGAAAAATTCCAGTAGATCGCACCTTTGAAGTCTTACATATAAATATGTTGAGCCTTGCAATGGTGGTACCAGGTTTTGACGGAATCAGTGCACTGTCGTATGGTTGTCTCTGATAGAGAGGCCATCGTCATATCAGTTCCAGCCGGCGATGACTGTTTTCATCAGACCCGCAGACCTAATGATTTGGCAACCAGCGGAAACTCGTTGGCCAGTGAATAAACTATTATTCCACGATGCGACAATAATTTTTTTTCGTTTGTAGAATCAGCAGTCCTCAATCAATGGCCGAAATATGGGAATCTATATTCACAATCTATATTATCCAGTTCTGATGCTTTATCCGTTTTCCTATTTTCCTTGAGAGAATATCTGACGCGAAAACTCTGAGATTGCTGTGTCAGCACCATATATATCGTACCGTACGGTTTACATACACTATTAACGAGGTCTTGTTCAGTTCGAGAAGGATCGCAATTCACTAGTTCTGAAGCAAGGGTTTCAAATGCTAGGAACATAACCAACCACTCTAAATAAATAATTAATGTGAGCGTCGCTTTCCTTACTTGATCACAAGCCATGCACGCTCCCTCCCTTATAAAAAGCTCCGAACCCGGCAGGACAATCCACCAAGTCCATCAGAATAAAATTTGTGAAGTCCTGTACCGTAATCGAGTTTGCTGTTCTGATCTTCTCTTGTCATCATCGCAAATCTTGCTGTATCTTTCCGGTAAGGTTCATATGCGCCTCATAGTTACCGCCATTTACCAGGAGTGCTAGAAACTTGGCTATTTCTAATTATTTAGTATACAGCCATACGTATTTAGTTGCTGAAAACGCCACAATGAGAATTCCAATAAACTACGCCAAAGATCTTACCTTGCAATGTTTTGTTGTGAGTTAATTGTCGAAACCTAAGATCTTTACTTTTCGACTTAGGTGTTAAGCTGCTTTCTTTCTAGTTGAGGTTTTTATGGAATTAGTGCGAAATGCTACCACCGAGCTGAATTTTTTTCCGAATGTTTATAATCTCTTTCCTGATCATTCTGTGCATTTTGGATACGATTCACAGTACCGTTATTTAGAGAAAAAAATCGCATACTCGACGTATGTCGTGGGCTAATTACATTACGCTTATGGAAAACTTCCGATCATTTTTCAGTAGATTATTAATATCTGCTAAAAAAATGTTACCATGGAGCTGAAAGATAGTACGGTTCGACCAATTATCGTACTAACCCGTGGTGCCGTGAAAATGAGGATTCATAGTACCGTTACAAAAATTAATCTTTTTAATAGCGTATTTGTGCGAAAATCAAACACACAATATATTACGCTGTAAAATCATTGCAACGTGATAGACGGCACAAATGCTACCTATTTTATCCGTATTCGGTGATTACGCCCGAGAACCTCAAACTACTCGGCCAGGATAATTAACAACGAATATCATTCGTTCTTATTCTCTTAATTAGTAACAATTACACAATATTGATTTGATAACTATGTTCTGAAATTATATTTTTCTCGAAATGTATAGGCAGCCGCAAAATAAAGCGGACTTTTTTGCATACATTAAATTCTTTATAGTACATCAGAAAATTTTAAAAAAAATTCTTTTCAGCGATTTTTTTTCTACTGGGACCGATATTCCTTGTTGACACCTCCTGGAACCGATATAGAGGTTACAAACGGGGTGCGTATGTCTCAAACTTCGCGACACATCTGCCAACCTGGGCAATATCATATACCACGATTTACGACGTTGCCAATTCGTCGAGCATTAATTGAGCGAGAAAAAGTTATAGAAAATAGTTATACGACGTAATAAAAACATTGAATGTAATCACCGAATGTTTAAAAATGCATATTTTTACTAATAGATGTAGAAAAATAGTTCGTGAACGTACATTTAATGTGACGATTGTTTGATAGCTAACAGTTGGTAACAGCCAATCGGCTCGATGCACAAGCATAGGGCGCTCCCCTCGCACTTCACCCCCGACGGCTAGACCCCATAACAACCCTAATGAGAGTGTTCTCTCATTAACCTTCAAAACGGTACTTCTACTGCGTTTTTTATAGCTACGTTCATGTCGTAGCTATAAGACTGGAATTCGGGAATTTGTCTCGTATGTCGAAGTACGAGATATTATTGCAGTTGTCTTGCATTAAGATCAGAAAACATGCATACCTACTGCAAATCTATATGAGCCACGAATGCCACTTCTAAATCTAGCTTAATCGCCGATTTTGTATTCTCTAACTTAAAGTGTTTTCTAGCATTGAGTCCTTTTAGCCGTTTCAAATTAAGTACGAACCTCTTCGAGCCGTCTGGTTTATCTATCAAAAAATAGGGGGATAGGAATTGCCCCGACACTTGCGTCCAAGCATTGACCATGTCAACGTCCAGCAACTGCTTTACCGCTTGTTTGTATTCACTCAGGTATGATTCTGAACTTGCCCTTGGGGGCTCTGACTTTTGATACTGGGTTTCCCCAGGAACTCGATCATGTACCCTTGTACGCAACTAAAAATAAAGCTACTTCCATCCATTACCGACTTCCCGTCTGGTGTGAAGAATTTGAATGTACCGGCTATTTTGTTTACCTCAAATCCCTCCGGTGGCTTTCTGTCCTGCAATCGGTTGACTTGCTCTGTCCTTGTGTGCGTGCATACTTTCGACCGTACCTGCATTTCTTAATCCGGTTGTTCGTGGGGCATCTAGGACTGTAGCGCAGTCCCCTGGTCCTTCTAGTGTGGGGTTTTCCAATTAAAAATAGTACATTGTTTCATTTTGCCGACTTAATTTGATCCATTAAATAATCCCTAAAGAGGAATTCTTCCAGTTCGGTATTTTGCAGGATTTTTCGATGAACTTTCCTAACCTGGGAGTATGAAGCATCATCTTGTAAGAGCAGCCTTATGATGTGGATTTACTAATAGTTTGCCTGCGTTGCATAAGTATCTCAACAGGTTGATCTTATCGACACCCTCCTCTCCATTTTTGTTCAGTAAAAGTGTGACAGCCAAACAGAGGGCGACCAAAGCAGAGTGCGTTGAAATGTTGACCTCTGCCGCGTACTCTTCTCTTTTAAACCTGTTGTATGCATAATCGCAGCCACTTGGGATTCTGTTTTCCATTGCCCTTTGTCTTTTTCCTTTTTCTTGATGCTTTAGCCTAGAATTCACTCTCATTCATCTCTTTCGACTCCTCTGTTCTTAGTCTGATCAAGCAATGAAGTTGTACGTGAGCACAGCCGGTCATCTCGATTCTGTCTTATGCTTGGCGAAACGGCGCGAGTTTGGACAATACAGCTATACGGCAACTTGCGTTCAGGGAAAACACCCCGACTGGAATTTTCAATCCGGCAGCCTGAACCCTGATCGGGTTGCTATCAAGCCGCGGTTCGGAATACCGTAGTGAGGCACGCCTGATTTGGGCGGGATGTCAACCGGATCAGTGAAACCGTAGTACGACACCAACATAAGAAGGCTATCCTGCTTCGGTCTGATCGGGGTACCTTCTTCCCCCCGCACTACGGTTTTACCGATTCGGTGGACATATGGCACAGATCGGGCGACCCTTACTACGATATTCCGGACCACAGCTTGATAGCTGCCTGATCATTATTGAAGCGGCCTTCGTCTAGGCCATGGGTGGCCAACTGGCGGCCCGCCGGAGGTCGTGTTGTAGCCCGCGGAGCTGGATCAAATAAACATAAATGTTAACTTTTATTGTAAGGGAACTCGGGGCAAGACGAATACCCGGCGTAAGATGAATCGTAAGCCTAGCCACTAAACAGCGTGTGCGAGCACAGTGCTCCCATTGGAGTATGGAGAGGTGGCGGTGAGGTGAATGAGTGTGAAAGTATCAACTGTAGTGGAAGCATGCGACTTGAGTGAGAAAACAATGTCGATTTTTTGACAAAACGATGTAATTTTTGGTAAAGTTTAACATCGTTGCAGTTTATTTGGGTTGCTGATATTAATTAGAGACAGGTGGCTAAACACAATAAAAGTACCAATTATTAATATAAGAAGAACGGATTGTCAGAAATTTTCAGGGTTATTGCGTGATTTTTTGTTAGTCGTTAACCGTCTAATGGGGCAAGATGAATACAAGCTATCGCAAATCCGGAATATTTTACAACGTACCACTATTTACGTTAGAAAGGGTGAAATGAAACTAGTACAGCATTCGGTTCCTCTTCAATCAGTGTTTTTACCAGGGGAAGAAAAAGAACTTACAAATGATCAAAATGATATGGAAGCAAGATTATTCGGACTAATCCTACAAAACTTAGACGACTGGCTCATCAAATTGATGGTATTGAGAATGAAACCACTTTTATATGCAAAAAATGCCAATAATTCGTGTCCCATCATTATCCCAGCACTGTTTCATCTTGCCCCGCATACGGGGTAAGATGGGAAAAATAAAGGTTTAATTAAAAATATACATTGTATGGTACAAACCAGAAAGAATAATTTTTTGCTTCCAAAATTAAAAGGTCAATGAATGTTGATTAGTTTAAAAAATAATTAAAGTTGACTGACTCATGTATGTATTGTTTTGTTTGAACATGACCGTTATCATCTTGCCCCGACTTCCCCTACATATTACCAAAAGAACATGACATCATGAGGCGTATCATATAACATTACTATGTGAGTATGGGAAATATTATTTCGGAAATTCGGCCCGCACGCTGAAAAGGTTGGCCACCCATGGTCTAGGCGGTATAGCGTGTGAGCATAGTTTTGTCAATCTCCAGACCAAAATAATAGTGCTTAATGAATCGTAAGATCCGATGACTATAATCGACTGTCTAAATAATATAAGAATTAAAATACATTACGACGTGATACCGAAGTATATTTAAATTGAATTTTAGGATACTAAGTTTAAAACGACTATCTGGTACGACATCAAAGCCTGGCACACATTCGTACAGGCATCATGATTAGCAGATTATTAATTATTCTTTGATACAAAGTGCAGAACGTTTCAAAAAGCTTGGCTGTTGTTTGTAAAGGCTGTCTCAAAATGATCTGACATTTTAATTTATTGATAAAACGTATTATTTATTTGAAAAGTACGAATATTTTCATTCCAATGTAAGGTACAAATATGGAGGTTATGTGTGGAACACAATATCCGATAAATAGCCGCCTCGTCCCTGTATGAAAACGTTCACTCTTTTGTTGAAATTTTCAATAACACTTGGCACAATTGCGCACTAATTTAATTAATGGTGCGTCCAATTGCTTCCTGCAGCTCCGGAATGGTCTGTGGATCATTGGCATACACTTTTCCTGTCAGAAAACCGCAAAGAAAGAAGTCCAATGGCGTCAAATCGCACGATCTTGGTGACCAATTCCCGTCGCTGCGGCACGAGATAACATGACAATGAAACTTCGTCTGCAATAACTGCATTGTTTCGCCCACAGTGTGGCGAGTTGCGGACTTTTCGAACCGTCTCTGGAAAATTTTCACCATTTTTGTAGTCAATTTTCACAATTTCTATGCGTTGCTTAATCGTGTAATTCTCCATGACTAAACCTCAATGCTTCCTGATGCCAGTTGCCAAAGAATAGTACTCTATGTTCGTCACAAAAAAAATGGCGCGCAATTTAAAATGTCAGGTAATTTTGAGACACCCTTCAATTAGTAGCATCGCTTGCGAAATAAAAACTAGTCCATGGTTAAACAGTGCGCAATCGCGCCCCACGTTGCGTAGTACGCGATAGCGCATTCCGGATCTAGCCTCAGTCTGTCCTGTAGCGAAAATTCTAGTCAGGATACTATATAGACTATATGACTCTCATGTTCCTTCGGGAACGCCTTACTCTCGAGGGATACTCTCGAGGGATACACTATACCGATTTAATAATCTCGCCATTTCCGTTCCAATATTTATACCCTTAAATCGCTGAACCGACCGGTGGCGACGGATGTCCGTTTCTCTTTTCTCATCCCGCCACGTTTACGTCGTATCCAATCCTCTTACATCGTTTTATTTTTGTTCTATTTATTTATTGTTCGCTCGCTTATTTGTCTCAAATTCTTATTACGGTCTCGTCGACTGTTCCATCGATTTCGTTGAACAAACAGTGTACGTAGCGGCGCAGCGGTATCTCGATGCCGTTTAAGGGGTAACACCACTGTGGAATTTTCAAAAATATTATTTTCCGAATTTGTTTTTGATAAGGCGAAAATTGCTTTTAGAAACTGTTTTTGAAAATATGAAAATTCTTTTTCGAATTAGTTTTTGAAAATTTGAAAATATCTTTTTGAATTTGTTTTTGAAAATTTGAAAATTTCTTTTAGAATTTGTTTTCAAAAATTTCTCTTTGAATCTGTTTTTGAAAATTTGAAAATTCATTTTTGCATTTGTTTTGAAAATTTGAAAATTTATTTTTGAATTTTCAAAAAAAAATTATTTTTATTTGAAAAAAAATATTTATTGAAAATTGGCTTAAGAGATGCTCTGAACCATTTAGAATGAGGGAAAGAAGTTTGGTCCCTGTAAAAAAGGCCTATGGGAGCAATGGTTGGCCAGTGTGCGAGACGTCGACCATTCTTCTCGGAACACAACTTTTCAAAACGGCACGTAACATAATTCCAAAAATTTTCATTCTATTCACTACAAATTTTGAGCACATCTTCAAAATAACATTATTAAATTATAACATCATTTATTAACAAATGATTGTCCTTTTTTCGGTCGAAAATTGAGTTTTTACTTCAAATGCTTGCCAATTACACGAAAATGAATATTTCCAAAAACCCCTACGTATTTCTCTAGCTATACTTATGAAAATTAATACAAATAAAATAAAAAGAAATTCCACATTCACATTTGCGCCAGTTATATTGCGCGCCGCGGAGCGTCTCAAATTCAACATGCCTCGCGAAAATGGCTCCAGCGTCACCATTTTGCATATTTGTTTAATATCATTTTTTTTGTCCACTTGCAGATATGACTAATAACATCCTAGAATATTATTATCCTCTTACTTGGCCTTCCACCCAAAAAAATCGCGAAAAATTAATTAATTTTAGACGTTTACAGTGGTGTGAGCCCGCTTCCCTTTCATGGCGCTTTACTTGTTCTTCCATGTAGTACAGTCGTGATGTCGCTGAAAACCTCGTAATCGGAAAAAATTAGAAGCAGGCCAGTTTTTTGACAGGTGATTCTGTGGGTGCCCTGGAGACTAAATCCAAGTTTGCCTAAAAACTGGGGTGCAGGGTTTCTTTTAGGGGATGAAGGGGGATGGGGGTGGATTGATGCCAAACTACAACCCCTACGAAGTCGGCGACGTGAGACAAAATGTGCAGAAAAATCCGAACTTTAGTTTTGTCCACAGCGCCGAAGTCGTGAAAGTTCATTTTGGGGGTAAAACATTGTCACGTTTTTGCTCAGGAAACGTGACAATCAGTAGAAAAAAATATGTTTTTTGTTTACTTTTGTTTTTTATTTTTGTTTTTAAGGTTGTACTTTTATTTATTTGGCAATTTCTCATTGAAAAATCACAATTATACCCTCTCACAGTAAAAAAAACCATTTCATACATCTTTTTTCTGTTTTAAAATCAACTTTGTTTTAAAAGTTGTATACCCCTTTGAATTTCCTGTACTTTTTTTGATACGGTATGCCAAATGCCAAATTGGTATATCGTGAATTTATGCGTTTAAAAACAGTACTATTTAGTACTGTAACATTTTTCTGAAAAAATTTATGCAGAAAATAGTTTCTAATTTCTAAATTGGTTATGGCTTGGCTGCATTTGACTGACAATAAGGCGAAAGTTGCTCGTCTTGCAACCCTGGTTGAAGAAGGCTACTGTTACTGCTTAATACAGGGGGATATACAACTTTTAAAACCAAGTTAATTTGGAGACAGAAAAAAGCGTTAAGCAATGGCATTTTTTTACTTCATGAGGGTAAGATGGTTATTTTTTAATGAGAAGTTGGCCAGCCACTAAAATTACAGCTCCAAACATGCAAAGATTTTTTTTTTCACTAAGAGAAGCAAAAATAAATGAAAATCAATTTTTTTCTTCTATTGATTGTCACTTTACATGAGCGAAAACACTGATAAATCTCTAAAAACTATTTTTTTAACCTAAAAGCGAGTTGATCATGGTTCAATACGATAATGACGTTCCTTCAATTGTTTTTACAAAAAGTTCAAATTTGATCATGCGGACCACCGACAATAAAAAATCGGCGCGACTTAACGATACGCATACTTTTTGAAAACACTATGAACTTAGAAAAAATTCCGCAACATGATAGTTGCCATTGTTATTTGCGAAAAAATCGTAACTTTTGTGATTTAAGAAACAAACGCCATATTTTTACATCGATATCTCATATCGAATTTGTTATTTATTACAAATTCGTTTTTTCCCTTAAAGGGCATACCTTCAGCTTTCCGGAACTGCTCGTCGACTTGTTGTATGATGATTGATTCATGAGATACTGATTATAAAAGTCAAAAGCGTCACTTTTGCTTTACTAGGCCATAACTGTGCGAAAAGAATCATCGTGCTGACCTCTTTCAATGTTCAAATTAAATAGGAAGAATCAAGGAAAAGGGATCTGATTGCGTTATTAATCCAAATAAACATTCCTTCTTTGTAGACGTTTTTGGAAAAAAAATCAAAAAAATTCCTTCGCGATTTATCTTTGAATTCATTGGTAACAAAGAGTTGAATAGATTCGGAAGTCAAAGGTCGAAAACTATACATTTTAAGCTGTAAAAGGCTTTTTTAAGTTTTCCCCTATGATGATTTTTCGCGCAGATAGAGCAATTTGAAAAGTACCTAAAAATTATGGAAATTTCTGTTCTCTCAACTTTTGTCGGTACTGTATGATATCGTGCTTGCGAGGGATATTGGGATTTGTAAACTAGGATATTCGATGTTCCCCTCATTTCTTCGACGACTTTCATTAACCATGTACCATAGCTACAGCGACTAAAAATGGCCGGCCAATTTTTTATTACCTCAGACTACTACGTATTGACTGGTGATTTTATTTTCATCTAAATTATTTTTGACAAAAGCACGTATAAGGATTGTAAAGAGCAGGATGGTAGGCCAACTTTTAAGTACTTGCAAGGAACATCCCTCAGGTGACACCCTTCGATTTAGTTGAAATTTGGATATGTAATAAAGCACCGAAACGTAAGCGATACGTATTTTTTTATCGGCGGAAGAACTGTTTTAAAGCCTGAAACGCACCCTAAAAATGGGGATGTTTTTCGTTTTTCGTCGATAACGTTTTAATGGTACGAGATATTAAAAAATTTCAAATTGCAACAATTTTTATCTTTTTGTGCACTATACATCGGAGATGAGAACGATAACGTTATCGACGAAAACCGAAAAACACCCCTATTTTCGAGAGTTCGTTTCACCCCTTAAAACCGTTTTTCCGCCGATAAAAAAAATACATATCGCTTACTTTATAACATTACATTATAACCCTACTTTATAACATATCTAAATTTCAACAAAATCGAAGGGTGTCACCTGAGGGATGTTCCTTGTTAGCATAAGTTTTCATCTTTGCAAAAAAAAATTTCATATATAAGCGAGATTACAATTACTCGTACCTATGTTCCAAAAATAATCCATAGTCCGTACCTGACATTTACTCTTCTTTACTTATTGGTGCTTACCTGTGTGACTTATAGTAGCTACTGGGTGGAATGTGATATGCCATTTTTTAATATGTATTAATCTCAATCTGTAAAATCGTCCAATTGATACGTGTAACAGTACTGTTCAGCTATAGAAGTGGAATCATTTAATACCTATAACTTTACCCTCTTATTCATAGAACTTAACTGAAGTCGTCATATTATGATATTACAAAGCCAAGCGATTATAATATAAATTTTATCGATAGGCACTCGTGAGATAATAAAGATTTTAGCATATTTGGGACGAACCGCTGTGCAACCAATTCGGCCGATATGCATAACCAATGTTTCATTATAAATAAACCAGAATTAGGTCTTCCATGGAATACACATTTAATTTAATTATTACTGCACGAATGGGTTAGAAGGAAACTCTTATTCGTCCACTCACCGAAACCTTTTTCTCCGTGTAGTATAATCGCTCCTTCCTCGTATATTCGCTATATTGATCTTAGGAGCTAGAAGCGCAAAGCGGCCATAGTACGCACGGACTAGAATTCCTACGCCCGCGCTCGCATGGTTAACTTCCACAAACAGAAATTACCATTTTATTGGGTGAGTTTTGGCTCTTAAGCCACTATGATTCCTCCTTCTGCCCATTTTACTCGTCTCGCTCTGTTCTCATCCCGCATCTCTCCTTCTTTGTTCCGCCATTCCGTCTATCCACAGTACTCACACACGAACACACACACGCACACACACACACACACACACACACACACACGCACACACACACACACACACACACACACACACACACACACACACACACACACACACACACACACGCACACACACGCGCGCACACACACACACACACACACACACACACACACACACGCACACACACACACACACACACACACACACACACACACACACACACACACACACACACACACACGCGCGCGCACACACACACACGCGCGCACACACACACACACACACACACACACACACGCACACACGCACACACACACATTCCGATTCCCTTTCTACTCTGCAGAAACAAACGCTCCCCCATTCGCGTTTCTCGATGCTCACCCTGTCAGCACTTCACTGTCACCCTTCAATCGAGCGAGCTTCGGAATACCCAATCGTTCTTGTGACCATTTTAAATCTATCGTTTTTGGTCCATCCCTTTATGTGTGTGTGTGTGTGTATATACATAACGTAAGTGTATATGTGCATGCTTGCACGTCGGCAGCTTGGGCGCTCTGTCTATGCTTATCCACCTACGGTTGTCAGATATGTTCTTCTATATCTTCGGTCTATCATGAAAAAAATCGAGAAAACGTTAATGTATTTACTTTTAAAGAATCCAAGAATATCCTTCAAATGTATTGGGATGTTCAATAAAATCTCGTTGTATTTTCGTGAAAATTAATGCCTTATTTTTAAAAATCATTCCTAATGGTATGAAACTTTTCGAAACTGCTGCGTGATGATCTCCTAATGATTCTGCAAGTTCAGCTAGCGTCTGATGTGAGTCTTCATGAAGTACTGCCTCCAATTCGACAGATCAAAATCATTATTTTTTAAGCGACTCAGCCAATCTTTGCATGTTGTTTGCGACAGGGCATGGTCGATGTGAGTCTCAACAAGACTTATGTGCTTCAGCTGCAGATTAAAAAAAAACGAAGTAGTGCAGTTAAATTCCCCGCACATACTCTTTTTTGGCACGAAATTTGACATGTTCAACACTATGAAACATACAGTTGTTTACACTTCGGCGAAATGACATCCACTTGATTTCAAGCTTGCTTGTAGTACTTCTTTATGGATGCGTGGCCATCTTGCACGCACGTAGTGCTGATAACGCGAACTGTTGGAAAACAGCGAGAACTTATTCAACGTGCTAATAATAATCTCCAAATAGGTTTGCGCATCACGATTCACTAACGTAATAAAAGAAAAAACTAAACAGTGCTGTGAATGGGACACTGTTTGTATGTAGCAATCTTAGCAATGCATGTAATGGCTCCTTCCGGTTTACCTGTAGATAATAAGTACCTTTTTTAGTCGCTCCTATCGAGCTGATCCTTTTTGATCGTGTGGCCTGAATTGGTTGGTAACTTGCAAAGTTGCTGCTGCCGACAAATGAGGATCATTTGATATTTCATGAGAGGAACAAGTGTCGATTGAACTGTATGATTTTCCGGCCTACGCATGCACTAAAAAATTAACGCACTCACTGGATCAGCCCGGTGTCTTTCGCCACTTTGCCGACGTTCCTCGAAGTATATTGACCTTCGTATTCGGTTTGAACAATATAGTCATATTTTGTGATGTTTGTGCGACAGACAAATCGCCGTTAATTCATGTTACAAAATAACTGCTGTGGGTTGACTATGTTAAGTTTATGATGTCCGATAATGGAGGTATAGTCAGGGAACTTTGAGCAATATCACTTTCGCCCACTTGGCAAGATTTTACGCTGCTTTAGTTCGGACGTAGCTGTTTTATTTTAACTTTATACAGACAATTATCAATTCGCCAACGAGAGTTCGGAAATTTTCTAAATGTTGAGTTAACAAGTAAAGCACACACACCATTTGTGCCTAATTGATTTAAAATTGTGATTCATTTTGGCACGAAAACACTTAAATATTGAGTGATTCTCTATTTTTTTAATATGGATTTGCGTCGCACAGTGTTTTGTATCGGCAGTTCTACGATTTTAATTACGCCGAAAGAAAGTCGAATAATTGAATGCTTGGGTGAACCTCCCTTCCATCATTCCTCCCGGCTGTCCTCGCATACCGTTTATGCTAGACGAAATTAATTAAGGTTTAATTAAAACGGTTCTTTGAGATGCTAATTCGTTAACAAACACAGCACGCCACTGGTGAACGCCATCGAGATATATATATATATATCTCGATGGCGTTCGAGAATATATATATATATATATATATATATATATATATATATATATATATATACACCCATACACAAACGGTTTTTCGTATTGCAAAATCGTTTTCTGTCGGTGGCCTCCTTCGTGATACCGATAGTCTGTCAAAGAAATGACAAAAAATAACACTTTCCACCTTATAACGATTTTGCAACAAATATCATGTTTTTTCATGATGGAGATTCGAAAAGAAAGGATTTCCAGTAAAATATGTACATCAAATTTTTATTTAGTGATGGTCAATTTATATACAAACTTATGAGTGTCGGATGGGTGGGACATTTTTTATTTTTTGGCCAAGGAATATCCCCGTTTACGTGCTTCATTGATTTTTTTTCCACCACGCTTCGTTCGTTCTTAAGTTGTTCGTTCACAGAGCACACGCGAATCAACGTGATTGGAAATGTCGCCGAATCGCATATTACTAGATGATTGGGGGGATATACAAGACGATGAAACAACAGAGCTCACGAACGAAACGTTTCTATCTAAACTATATATATTATGATTCGTCGCGTGTTCATTGTGATTCTCGCTCCGTGTCGATTTTTCGAGAATTTCGCGTTACAGAGATAACTCCTTCATCGCCTTAACTTATTAATACTGGGTGATCATCGTCTTACATATCCGTTACGTGTTTTCCACTGTACTTTTGTTTTTATCCCTTTCGATTTTTTTTTTTCGTCTCGTTGGCTCCCGGAACGGACGGGATGAATTGGAAAAGTTGAAGTTAATCGGATTCGACATATCAACACAAAGGAGCTTTCCAATTTGACGGACTATTACTTTTCTTTGCCGATAACTTTTCATTTGCCGCTGAGAAAATCAACAGTATCAGTCCTAAATTGTCGCAGCGATACTACGCCGCATTTTCATCTTGTTCTTTTCTAGCCAATCGCTGAATTTCATTTATCTTCTACATAAAAATTTATATATATATATATATGTATTTATATATATATATATATATATATATATATATATATATATATATTCATTAATTTATTTATACTCAATACATCTCCAACGGCACTGACGACGATCCGTTCTATGGGAAAGAGTTTTCGAATTACGGCCTGTTATTTTTGCGCACTGCACATTTTTGGAATGTCCCAAAAAAAAAACGAGAACCGTCAAATTCACTTACACGTTAATTGCACCCTCATTCACGTTGGATTTACGACCGACGAGTCTGATGCACCGAATAAATCGGTGTACAGTCTAAGTGTTTCACGTTGACACAACTCGTGTTCGAATACGAACATCAGGAAGATTCACAATACCGGTAGATAAAAGCATCCGTTTCGTGACTTTCTTCTTCGGGCTTTGCGATACTCGAAATTGTATTGCGATCCGGATCATCGTCATCTATGAGGATGGAGTAATATCGGGCTCAAACCATTTGAAGACCTTTCGTGATGCTTTCCACGTGTTCCTTGGCTCTCATTCTTAATGCTTGGATGCTTGATGTTCGAGGATCGTGACCCGGCGGACTTGGCGACGACTGTACGTGTCCACCGTTGCTGCTGATTCCGGGGATTCCCCCGCTCATTGTGCCTAGGGCGCATAGAAGCAGACTGTCATTACTAAGTGATTGCACTCAACCGTTAACTCGCAAGGATTGATAACAAGATTTATTCGTCATTAAAAGAATGCGGAAAAGATACGCGAAACGATGCACGTTTTTTGGTAAAAGCCTATTTAGTTTATCGGTATTGCTTCCAACTACGAAAAGCTGTGACATGACGCTTCGCGAAAATGTGATACTGTTAAGGGGCCAGTCCACTTTGAAAATTAAAAAAAATCGAAAGCAAGCGAGACTTGAAGACATCGACGATGATGAGCAATCAGAAGGGATTTTGTACGGTGCAGGAATTGCCCATTGAGTTTAGGTAAGAGTTTTTTATAGTATAAACTTCAAACGCGTTTTGAACAACAACGTTTTCAAAATCTAGCTCCATCGTATCTCTAAAACTAATAAACCGATTCTCTTGAAATTGGAACCACATATTGTAAACATGATTCGCAACAAGATGACCCTCGATGGTTTAAAAATTTTGATTTTTACTCTTTTTTTTTGCGAAAAACTGCGAAAAAACGCGTGTTTAAAAACTTTTTTCGTTTTTCATTTGCCATTTTTCTATTTTTTGATAAAACTTTATATCCGAGGGTCATTTTGTAGCTGGTGTCATACTGAATCTAATGGACTTTGATTTTTTTATTTCAGACAAGCCGTTTCCGAGTTGTGATGGAGCTACCTAGCCCACCTATTTTTGAGGCGTTACGTTAAACTGTAGTTTTTGTACTTAAAAATGAATAAAAAAATTTTTTGATGCATTTCAAGACTATTCATCAAGCCCAACAACTTTTATATTCATATCTTTTATAAAATCCTCAAAAAAAATCGCGAAAATAGCCTTTTTGTAGCTCTAAAGTGGACTGGCCCCTTAAGTTGGCAATTATTCGCGCATGTGTGGACTGCTTGGGGCGGTTGGTTTGCGCATGTGTAAACGGGTCAACCATATAAAAACTTGCATTTTACTTGGTCATTAAGGGGTCTTCTCACTACATACGCTAAAAAAGGTTATTTCATGAGTTTTTTGATAGGTTTATATTATAGATATTGCTGTAAAAGTTGTTAAACTTAATAAATACACTTTCGAAATACATTACGTTTTTTTAAAAATGTATTTATGTAACCCAAACAAACTTTAAACGCGTTTTTCTCCAAACAACGTTTTTCGACGGCTTGTTGATAAAACCTTCGAACTACTGATCGTTATGAGATTTTAACCACATATTCTTTACAACTATTGCTATAGCGCATACAAGGATTTTTTTAAATTTTGATATTTACAATTTTTTTTGGCCAAAAACGGTGAAAAAAAAACACGTTGTTTTTTCGAAAAATATCTGCCATTTAGTTATTTTCGCATATATCAAAAATCGTATGATATGCGCTATAGTCATTAGCACACTGAATTTAAAACCATTTGATTTTTTTTGTTTCGGATGATCCATCTCCGAGATTTCATCTACAGCGCAGACCTACAATTTTTAGGACATTTTTTTAACTACCATTTTCGTCTATAAATAGAGACTTGAATACATTTAAAAAAAAATGTATTTCGAAAGTGTATTTATTAAGTGTAACAACTTTTATATCAATATCAATAATATAAACCTATCAAAAAAATTCATGAAAATAACCGTTTTGCAGAGTTGAGAGTAAGAATTCCCCTTAATTTATTTCGTTCTTGAAGCTGGCCATGGGAGCAAGTTCGTTTTTCCTTACACACCTACCCCTTTGCGCAAGCCTGAATTTTAATAATCAATCCCATAAGTAGGTCTGCCTTTTCTGTTTAGCATACGAATAGAGGAAGCTTTAAAGCGGGAGCCTGAATTAGAAGGTCCGAAAAATCGTTTTTTTTAATTGCTTAAATCTATAGATAAACTATCCAAGAATATATTTACAAAGTTACAGAGGCCAATTGTAAATATTTTCGAAGATACAAGGCCAAAAGCAGAGAAGCGACTGACATTGATATTTCCTCCTATTGAAAACTTTCAAGCGCGTTTTCATCAGTTTCCATTTTTACACTTTTTCCGAATGGGCGGGCGCGATAGCAAAAAAACTAAACGACCTATTGAGTCAAACAAAAGTTTATTTTTTTCAGTATGAAAATCGCTTCAAAGTGAATTAAAAGAGTCGTTGAAAAAGTCTTTTTTAATTATTTTTATAGCACGTTAAAGTGTTTTTTTACACATTTTTTTTCAACCTGAGAAAAGTTGCATTTTCATGATTTTTTCTGCTTTTTCTTAATTCACTCAAAAAAGTTGATAATTGAACATTTTATTGGTATATTTGGTTCAGTCAAGAATTACGAGCTGTATCTTTCCTGCCGATTGGGGATTGCAGTCGCAAGACGCACATGGAATAGGCTGATAAATCTGCAGTCATTTATTGTTTCATGTTGAACATTTTTTTATACATTTAAAATATACATGAAATGATACCTCAATCTTTCCTAGGATCATTTGTTTTTTTCCTTCTAAAAAAATTCCCGAAAAAACGCTTTTTCGGACCTTCTAATTCAGGCTACCGCCTTAATTAAAAAACAAAATTTGCTCATATAGTTAGCTTCGAAAGCGAAATGAATTAATAAGAAAGTAATGTTGAAGGTATAAATCTACATGATATTATTTTGTATAATGAAATTTAATTTTTTTTATACGAACTATTTTCACCATTACTTTTCCTTTCAATCTCAAATCGTTCAAAAATACAATCAATGACAATTGCATCTTCGTTGATTTATTTCGTTCCCAATGCTGAGCTTATTGGCAAGTTTTTTTGTACATAAAGATTCTTCTGAATCGAGGAACGGGTGGAATGACAGACGTACTCACAAATTTGCTCATATAGTTAGCTTTGAAACCGAAATAAAATAATAAAAAAGTAATATTTAAGGTTTAAAGCTACATGATATTATTTTGTATTATGAAATTTAATTTTCTTTATGCGAACTATTTTCACCATAACTTTTCCTTTCGATCTCAAATCATTCAAAAATACAATCAATGACAATTGCATCCTCGTTGATTTGTTTCGTTCCCAATGCAGAGCTTATTGGCAAGTTTGTTTGTACATAAAGATTCTTCTAAAGGGTGGAAGGGGTGGCACGACAGACGTACTCACGCCACTGACGTACTGACAATTTAAACTTACTAAAAGGAGTAGCTTTTCCCGAAAAAAAAACAACAAAAATGGTCAGTTTCCAGAGCAAAAGAAGTTGATACGGATGCAACGTACAAGCTTCTTCTTTTCAGAAAGAAGTGAAAGAAGCTTTCTCTGGCGAATATTTTTTTTGTGCAGAAAATGTAAATAGCCAATATTTAGACAATAACGACCAGGAAATTGCCTTCGCTCGTTAAAGGTCACGTTTTGGAAAATTTTCAGTGGTGAATATGAAAAATTGTACACAGAAGCAATGTTCTGTTATGACATCTGGTATCAGCTAAAAAGATCAGATTTTATGAAACTTTCAATTTTCAGAAATTGGTCACGCCGTAACTATTGTAAAATTGCAAATATCCAGCTACAGTCTTATGTTAGAATGGAGTACCGATTGATGCTTGATATTGATTGGAAGACTTGGTTAGAGCGTTCAGATTTAGACACAGTTGGATTTTTCGAAAAAAAAGTTGTTCAATTTTGCACAAATGGACATATTGGACAAAGTGATTGTACAAGAATAGAGTATTATTGAAGGCTGAATAGTATTGAACTCAATAGGACTGGGTGAGAGATATATTTTATAACAAATTAAATTGTTAGAAATTAACAGATATATCATAAACTTGCGGATTTTATTTTCATGATTGTACTTTGCGAGCAAATATTTTTCTAATTGTAAGTTTTACTATGCACGCTGGTTTAGCATTTTTCATATTTTATAAACATGTTTCAAATTATGTATTTTTTTCTTTTCACCAAAATATATTCATTCGATTGGTAGATTGACTTTAGCAGTTACGTGAAAAAGTAACGATGTATAATACGAATGCTGCCATATATGTTTCTCACTTGGAATTCCACTGCCAACTGCTCCAAGTTTCGACGGTGATGGTAAACGTCTGGGGGAGGTTAGATAGCTGGGATATCCTGTATGGGCTGCCGGCAAAAAACCTGGAAGCGCGCTCAAAAGTCCAGGTGGCGTGAGCCACGGATCACCGGGTAAACCGAGTCCAGGACCACCGACGTTTCTGCGCAAAAAATAAAATTTGTAACTTGTTAATTGATTCCTGTCGTTTCACGCAGTTGATGATAAAAACTCTCTCAGGTCATAGTAGCGAAGGAAAAATGAAAATACAAGC
Source organism: Ophion slaviceki (assembly GCA_944452715.1). Taxonomy (NCBI): domain Eukaryota; kingdom Metazoa; phylum Arthropoda; class Insecta; order Hymenoptera; family Ichneumonidae; genus Ophion; species Ophion slaviceki. Next base: position 34,658,755 of record OX101784.1, read on the forward strand.
ACAAGTTTCGAGAGTCGTAGAAAAAAAGGAAGTTAATCCACAATCCGTGAAGGCATTTGAGACACCTTAATCCCGCGAACATGGGTCGTTTTCGTTTTTGCACTACCAAACCAACAATTGTCAATGAAAAAATCTGAAAAAATTCATGGTCAATCTTTAGGCCGTACTTCTCAAGGGAAAAAAGGGTATTCTTCCTTCTTATTTTTAATTTTTTTTTTCATTATATATTCAGCAACCTGCGAAGAAAATGATTTTGAGCAGGACGCAAACAACCCAGGTTCACGGATAGAGGGTTAATAAGGCAAGGTAAAGCTATGCGGGGGAATATGGCGCTTAAGGTGGAAGACAACTTTTGGCTTTTGGCCCATTTTTATGATTTTTTTTTCAAAGGAAGATCGCTTCACCATTTTGGTGACTGAGTATTTTTTGTATTGGTATTTAAAAATGGCGGCGGTATGGCACGGTCTTTTAAACGGCATATCCAAAACTGGCGTGACGTATAGCTAAAAATCGAATCTACCGATTCTGATGTATCATAGTATAAATCTTTCTAACCTTATGATCTAAAAGATGACCCTAAATGTTCTTGAAGGTAAAAAAAAGTTTCTTTTTTATAGCAAAATGAAGCCATTTTTTTCAGAAAATTCAACATTTTTGTTTCAAAGCGTACTATTTCATCGATTTTGAACATTTCTCACTTTTTCTTGGTTCATATTCTGCGCATGAGTGGCAATGAAAGAACCATTTTCTTTGTTTTTTTTTCATATCAATCCCGCCGACGCTACGTATCACGCCGTCTGACAATATCCGCCGCAACCGATTTAAAAGGCCGTGCCATATCTCTGCCATTTTTAAAGATTGATAAATAAAAAAATACCACGTAACAGCCAAAAGTGGTAATAAAACATACCCGAAGGCTCGAAAATGATGAAGAAATCTTTGCCTCTAAAAAAAAATCATGAAAATCAGCAATTCATTCCTCGCCTAAAGGTCCCCCTTAACTTAGCTTAAGGTGAAAGCCGTCGGTCAAAATCCTATTATGTACTTTTCGCCAAGACGCTTGATCTTCGGAAACTCTGCTCAGTGCACGTTGTCATTTGTTTGTGCTTATTCAAGGCATCAATGTTTAACTAATGAGTAGTTATTATTATTGTGTATATTAGACCACAATCATTCATCGGGTGGATACACATGAAGAAGTTACCAGGGTTACGCGTTCAACTGCGGAACCCTGAAAAGAAAAGTGTCACTTTATTGTTCTTTTGTTAGAGTGCAAAATGCGTCTTCTGTTTTCCGAAATGTCAGTCCTCTTGGAGAAAAGTGAGAAACAGATTTTCAGCTATTCCTCTCGCACTTACAAGTCTCGTGGTATATATTTTACTTCATTTTATGGGCAACTTCTCTCATGCTATTCGCTTGTTCTAATGGTTTTGAGTAGAAAATTATAAATTCTCCTTTGATGAGTTTTGTCGTTATGTGAAACCGCTGGTGGTAAATGCAGTGAGTGGAAGTTCATTTGTTCATTTATAGAATAAGATGTAATTTTACAAACGTAACTTAACGTTAATCGACGTCTGTGTGTAGTCTGGAAATACTTTCAGCAAATGTTTTTTTGCGAGCACGAAAAACGGAAATTAAGGAGCGATGTACACCTAGATGGTCGAGGTCGAGGATTTAGAAGTTATGAACAAACCGTCGACCGTAGAAGACCTACACTGTGGGCCTGGTATCGATGATTTCATGTAAGTTGACAAATTTCATGATTTATTCATTCCCAAATTTTCAAACGCATTTTTCTCAAAACTATGTTTTTCAAATCGGTACCCAAAATATCTCGAAAACCAATGAACCGATTTTTGTCATAGGATTTTCTTTCCGTTACTTAGTTTTCGTTTTATAGGCAAAATAATAACTAATTTTTGGCCCAAAAATCACTATTTATGTTCAAACGTCCGCCATTTTGTCATGAATAGATATTTTCAAAATCGACTATGACAAGTACTAGATTATAGTATCTAATTTAATAATCTTTTTGGTTTTTTTTCAGATGATTTTTAAAGAAACGCCAGTGGGTACCGTATAGGCAGATTTTTTTACGACGCTCCAAGGATCATACGATATCCTTGTATATTTTTGATATTTTTAAATAAAGAAAATTAAACATATTTTTGAATGTATATATTTTTAGATAATTAAAACCCCAATCCGAAATTTCAAATAGTTTACCTTGAAAAAATTCACAACAATGACCTTTTTTCCGGCTCCTAGGTATATATCTCCCCTTTAATTAATCACAAATTAAGTGATGCTGTTCGCTGATGCAGATTAATATCTTCACGTGAATTCGTGGCATTTTGGTAGCGGTGAAAAAATATACAATATGGTTACTTGATTTGTTAATTGTCGGGTGTTTTTGTCTTGGCAAAATAACGACTAAGATTACACTCCGTCCTGAACTCTTTTTGAGGTCATTAGATAAAATCATAATTTGATTGCGATAAAGAACAAATGTCACGGCACTTTCACCACACCAATCAACAACAAAGTTTTCAACATATCAGATGCAGTTGATACCGAATTCGATCTTTTTTCCCCTAACGTATCGTTTACATAACATCGATAACGATAAAAGCATTCGTATATGCAAACCTGATACTCGCTGGATGACGATACTCCGTTATACCAAGCCTGGCTGCATCCATTTTTTCTTGTCTACGCCACTTGGCTCGTCGGTTCTGAAACCAGACCTACAGCGAAAAATGAAAATTTAAAAATTAGTAGAAATCCACATTTATAATAATTTGATCGTTTATGTACTTTTGTTCGATGACAATTGTTTCGGTAATATTATTCTATCATTTATTTTGAATCCATGTATAGGGGACCAAGGCTCACACGTTTTCGCGGACCTGCGGGCAGGGGGGTGGTTATGTGTTTGCAAATAATGCAAATATACAGGAATAAAGGTGAAAGTAGAATCCGAAAGATCGGAATGGCAGTAGAAAATCTGAAAAAAAAATAATCTTTGGTGTTGGTGGGGTCCAGTTCGCACTCACTGAGTGGGTGTCACTGAATGCAACCCAAAGACTGTTCAGCCAATTACTATAAGGGGGTATTACGAACGCTTCCAATTATCTTCCTATAAGATTTTCTTATGAATTTTCGCTTCTACAAAATCTTCTATAATTTCAATACGGTCGATGGTGTTCAAGACAAAATATGCAATGCAGCAAACGGACAGTCTTGTTTGTCAATCATTCTCCACACAAATACCGTACTTATTTTTCAAGAAAGCAAAGTTTGTTTGGGTTTGTTTCGATGTGAATTTCCCAATAGAAATTATCAAATATGACCTTAAGGTAGAACGAGCGCACGCCCTTGATTTCCATAGATTTTGTTCAAATTTTAATCAGACATTGTTCATATCATTATGCATGTTTGAGTGAAATTTCAGAACAGTCGACTATTTAGATTAGGAGATAAGGGGTTTTATAATGGCAAATTTTAACACTGCAGGGTCTGCATTGACTGAAAGTCAGGTTACATAATTAGTCGTGCCATTCTGTTGAGTTTAAAAATGTTGAGAAAATATTATGTTTAGATAGCAATCTCGTTAGGGAAAGAGTGAAAAAAGTTTGGGTTGCCGTTAATATTCAGTTTTGCTGAAAACGTTCAGTGAAGACAGAATAATTCTCCATAAAAAATATTTGTCCCCTACAATAAGAAGACATATGGCAACACCGCAGAACAGTATTGTTCAATGTTTCGAGAAAAAAATTATCGTGTTCCTAAAGTTAAAAAACTTTTATCGCACAGAAATGTTTGCGTTATAAATGTTAATATTTTGTATTGTTTATGTTATCTTTATTAACAAACAAAAGTGTTAGTTAAGTCATAACAAATGAAAAAACCCACCCCCAAAATGGCGGAATTTTTCGTGAAAAATAGCACTTTTCACTTTACATGACCACCAAAAATTTATAAATGAAAAAAAAAATATCAAAGACCGTTGGGGGGAGGATTTGATGATACTTTGACTAAATTTTAATGGTACTTGATTTCAGATAATTGCTAGCTGAGATACAGTGAACATCGCAAATCGTGTTTTTCCAAAGGCGTTCTTGGAAAAGCTTTGTCACCGGCTTGTTTGTGGATATTTTCGCGTACAAATTTCACGGAACGTTCTTGAAATGACACTCAACAATGTACAAAAGGTTTCAATAAATTTACTCTATCCATATAGATGAAAAAAAAATCGCAAAAAAGTGTTTTTTTTTACGCTGAAACCCCTACCCTCCCCTTAATAAACGATTATTAGAAGTATCAAAAACCCTATAATACAAATTCATATTTTGCATGTTAATATTTCCAATTGTCAATTAAAAATCTGTAACAGTTTTGACTATTTTGTCCGTATCTGCAGAATACGAAAAATGCATCGATTAAGTTTCTGTATACTTTGCAGTTATTCGATGAACCGGTTTGAAAAGACCGTAAAGAACTCATTATGTTGAAGAAGCTCTTGAGGGCCCTCGAGTCTGCTAGACCCGGCGCCGTGACGTCTGCAGCCCCACCCCCCAAAATCTGCTTCGTTAGAAATTGTCGATAAACTTTGCGTGCCGATGCAATAAACAAGACTCCGAGACTTTAGGGGCAAAAAGGTCCAGGCTAGCTCGGAACCACGTATTATTCTAAAACACACAAGGTCCGCTTATCTTCGACGTAAAATCTGAAGCTGCTACGCACTAATTAGTGGTTTTTAAAACCACTCATGGGTCGTTCTGCTACCGTGCTACGTTGTCGATTAGCCATCAGACTATATACTTTACAATTTGAGTAACGTAGTAAGCCGTTGGAATCCTGTAGGCTAGAAAAACGTCCATTAGAGGAATCTACTACGTTGTATTCAGCACATTTCCTCTTTGTAATCAGTGATGTGTACCGCGACCCCATTCTCCTTCGATATTAATATTTATCACCGAAGACGAGAAAGACTTTGAGAGAAAAAAACCGGTCAGAATTATCAACGGGACTTAGTAAAAGTGCCTGTGCACGGTGAGAAAAAAAGAATATTGAGTGTGAAAGAGGGGTGAGTAGCGGGCAGCGCTTTATATTTTTTTCCGACTCCTATACAGAAAGAACGAGCAATGTTGAAAGTTGTGTTATGTGAGACGAGAAGCACTACGTATGGTGAGCCATAATTGTTAATGCTTTGTCATGCAAAAATGAATTGGAACATTTGTCGTTCTTGGCCAAAATATGAAAACTAACCTCATCTTGCGAAGCTAGGCTTATGATGACAAGAATGTACAGGGTGTTAGGAAGGTCGATTCAAAGTCTTAAGGGGGTTTTAGGTCACCTCGTTAAGAACCTATCTAACCTAGGCTACTTAGACCAAAGTCTAAGGATTTCGAGTTATGGTAAGCATGATTTTTGGAAAATTTCCCAAAATTAAGGCGTTACCCCCACTTGTAGCGCAAAAAAGGCCTTTTTCATGATTTTTTTTAAAGAAAACTACAAAACTTTTTTAATCGATCAATGTACCATCTTAAAGAACACATCTTGAAGAACTTTCAGTAATTTTTTTATTGAAAAATATTACATTGTTTAGTGGCAAATGACCGTCAATGAAATAATGTTTTTATATACACGGTTTGCGGTGACCAACATTGCGGCGAAGTGGATCATCTGAAAAAAAATGCGGATGGATTTAGTCAAATATAAGTATAAACTAGTCTTTAATCGAAGGATTTTAAAAAATATTCATTTTTCACCAAATGGCGGACGGTCAAAGTTAATGGTTCGATTTTAACGAAAAAAATCGGCCGTTTTTTGGCTATAAAACGGCCATTTTTTTTTTTTCGAAAAAAAAAATCGAACGATTAAAGACTACATTTTTATGTATTAAATAAGCCTGCAAAATTTCAAGAAGATCGGTTCATTAGTGTTCGAGTAATCTTGGTCACCGACTTAAGAAATGCCATTTTGAGAAAAACGCGTTTAAAGTTTCAATTTCAATTTACACGAAGAAAATATTTTTTTTTTGTAAACTTACATAGAGTCATCTATTCCGGGCATCAAAAAAAACTGCACATCAAATTGCACTTCAAAAAAATGCAATAAAAAAAATCGATTTTTTCAAAATCGCGAGTGGGGGTAACCCATTAAGTACTAACTCGTTTACCTCATATGAGGTATTTTATTTTTTGACACGTTTTTAATTATTCAGCACGTCCCATTTAGTTAGTTGTGTGGATACAGATGATTGTATTGGTGTTTGTCGATTGAATACACATTAAGCTAAGGCGCAAATAAGTTTTTAGTTACCAATAATTGTCTGTTTGAACATTATGAACGAGTTAGTACCTAATTTTGGGAAATTTTCCATAAATCATACTTGCCATGAATACTGGAAATCCTTAAGTTCTGACCGAACGTATCAATTTCCACCAAAAAGTTTTTATGTCGTTATGTCGACGGTAGGGATAAATCCGCGTGAAAATTTTGATACAGTCCGATTTAGGACGCTTTCAGGTGGTCTGGCTGCCCTAGTATGGCACGTTTTAAGTAACCTGATACAATTATTGCAAAGCCTAGTATGCATTGGTCAGCATTTTTTTTATTGAACACAGTTATAAGGAAAGTTATAATTAGATTAATTCTAAACAGTTTGTTTTGCTTTAGAATAATTGTGTTTCTCTTAGAAACATTTTTATGGGTCTTCTCAGTTAAACGCTAAAAAAGGCTATTTTCATGAATTTTTTTGATAGGTTTATATTATAGATATTGATATAAAAGTTGTTACACTTAATAAATACACTTTTGAAATACATTACGTTTTTTTTAAATGTATTTATGTAACCCAAACGAACGTTAAATGCGTTTTTCTCGAAAAAACGTTTTTCGACGGCTTGTTGATGAAACCTTCGAAACTACTGAACCGATCGTTATGAAATTTTTACCACATATTCTTTACAACTATAGCTATAGCGCATGCAATAATTTTTTTTTAATTTTGATATTTACTATTTTTTTGCCAAAAACTGTGCCAGAATTTGTTTGCCAAAAAAAGGTTTTTTTCGACAAATGTCCGCCATTTTGTTATTTTTGCATATATAAAAAATCGTATGATATGCGCTATAGCCATTAGCACACTGAATCTAAAACCGTTTGATTTTTTTGTCTCGGATGATCCATCTCCGAGATTTCACCAACAGCGCAGACCTACAATTTTTTAGGACATTTTTTTAACTACCATTTTCGTCTATGAATAGTGACAAACTAATTTAAAAAAAAGTTTAATGTATTTCGAAAGTGTATTTATTAAGTGTAACAACTTTTATATTCATCAAAAAAAATCATGAAAATAGCCTTTTTAGCATCTAAAGTGAGAAGGCCCCTTAATGGAAAATAAACGAAAATAGAAGTTTTTTTTAGATAACTTTACAATATTCTTGGTAAAGGGAACAATTTGAAAACTGAATCGATTCTACTTCTACACGGAATATATAATTCGGCCTAAAACAGTCAGAAACATGGAATCCGCGATAAGATATAAAATCTTGAACATTAAATAGCTATCAAAATAGTTAAATGTGTGTGACTATGGCCCACCCTTAAGTACCAATTTTATCGGATATATTTTCGATGTCGAGGTTTTACAAAATTCATTTCGAATTCTGCCAAGCGAAAAGACAATTTATGAAAGTGCGACAAGCAAGCGAATTATCAGCTGCTGATATGAAAACCTCTATAACGGTGCTCCAGTGCGACAGTAAGTCGTGTACAGTTGAGAATGTGGGATTATAAAAAAGGATGGGTAAATGGCGGTCTTTTCTCTTGGAAAGGCAGGGGGGAGGGGCTCCGAACACAGAACGGATCACATCGCCGGATATGGAAGCGAGAAAAGCTACGGGCTGTGAGAAAAGGGATAAAAAGGGTGAGTGGAATGATAGAGAGGGAGAGAAAAAAGTGCAATAAGAATACTGCTGGAAGGTAATAGGTATGAGGACACGGCAGGAGGAGTGTGCGATGAGGGAGAGGGGCGGATCCACCCCTAAAAGTAGCTTGTAAGAAAAGGCAAGGGGCTGTCGGAGAGGTCCACCCTTATTTCTCAGCATCAAGAGGGTAACAAGCTCGAGGGGCAAAATCGAAAGTGAAAGCGTGTTAGAGAGAGAGAGAGAGAGAGAGAGAGAGAGAGAGGGGGGGTAGGAGAGTAACAGAGACAGACAGAGAAAGAGCAAGACGTAGCAGGGAAGCCAAAAGAGATGAAAGAAGAAGAAACGAACATCTCGTGAACCCTCGAGGCGAGATCCAACCGCGGCCATGTTGATTTCTTCATTGTAACATGGCTGCTGTTGGCAGGCCTTCAAACTCCTTTGCGTTCGTAAAAGTTGCTACACGCACTGCGATATAGTAGTCTCAGTTCGATGTACCATAAAAAAGCTGATTAGTAGAGGGGAAAGGTGTACGAGATGATCCCTCTAAGGGAGAATGCTCGTAATTTGAAAGATATTCAATATAATTAAAATCTGAAAGCGTTTACTACTGGCATATTTATCTATCTTAAGATTGGCATATTCAAAATATTCAATTTATCAGGGTTTCCATAGAAAGATTTCCTTTTTTTCAAAACCTTACGTAAGGATCATCTTGGACACCCCGGTGTTCAAAATGATCCCTAGGGTATTGGCAAGATGACCCCCGGATCATCTTGCTCCTATTTTAGGGATTAGTTTATTTTAGAGAAATTAGGTAAATGTAAATAAACATTTGCTCGAGTTTACAACACCTTTATGTATATTAATCATAGGTATACAACATAAACTGAACTTACAAGTTAAATGACCTTTATATTAAAAGTTTCATCTCACCCAACTAGAATTAAACTGAACCAGCCTTCTACAGCCAGTCTTAAATCAATTAGGTGCGTTAATTATTATTTGTGAGATCAATTATGCATTAGTAGTGTAGTTTGAACATAAGTAGACAATCTATTACCAAAAATAAATAAATGTTTTACCAAAGAATATCACTGGATAACGTTAATAGTTTCGTCGCTATTAAAAATGATCATCTTACGTCATGAGATCTACTCGTACACCTTTTCCCTACGTATATGGGACCATTCGGAAAAGGCAACATTTTATATTCCGCAATGTCCAGTTGGGCCCTTAAAACACTCTTACAAATTGTCCCGTATTTTCTCGAAATTATCCACTTTTAGCGGAGCGCTACTTCAGAAAATGTGAATAAAATAATCAATACTATTGGTAGAATTTTCCAGCTGGCGCAATTTTTGGGATCTCCATATCAGGAAGTGATTCATATTGTCTTGCAATTATATTCATATTCTGTACGCCACTTTGCTCTGAATATGAAAAATTCGTTGGATTACTGTCGGTGGGAACGGATATTCATTGTTAGTTTTGTTGTATAGTAACGCCTAAAAAGTATTCATCCCACCTTAAGAATTTACTCGGCTTTTCTTCACGAGAGAAAAATAGAACAATGGTTCATCTTCATCCGATGTTACAAAAGTCCGGATTTCGTCTTTACAACAGATTACTCAATTGCAATTACCGAAAAGGGGAAACTTAATTTGGTTCATAAAAAATACGCAACAGCTTCGCAGCTGCTGTGAATATATTCGTTTTAAAGGTAAAACATTCATTGGATCTTGAATGCTAATTAATTTCCATGTTCCGTTAGGATGATGGAGAACTGTGCAGCTTGAAGCAGCTATAGATATCCGGACTGGACGATTTTGAAGTTTGCGTCGCTGGAGTGCAACGAAAGTTACTTTTGCTTCTATTGCTCACTTATTTTCTCGTCGATTTTAGGGTACGAAATCGATTCGAACAGTTTTTCGTATGCTCATTGGAAATTCACGACCTTAATCGATATAAAAAAATTGTGGATTATAATAAAAATGTAAAAAATAAGAAAGAACTTTTGTTGCATTCCAACGATGCCAACTTCAACGTCATCCAACTGGAATACCGTGGGTTTGCAATCACAAAATATGTACAAAAATGTTCAGTTCGACAATTCGACTCAAACTAGCAGTAAACTATTTCTTTGACGATACTTTATAACCCAACAAGTACTATTTAAAAAATATCTAATCAAACATGTCTCAAATCGAGTTGAGAATAATACATACGTATTTGCTTTTTCTTTAAACACTAAATAAATGATCCTTCAAGATGTACTTTTCCGATATGATCCTCGAACATCCTCAAAATGCACGATGTTCATTACGACTATCTCCCCTTCAATACTTTTTACAAAACTACACACTACCCGTTACATAACAGTCAATAGAGGGGGGCTGGGTTGAAATTCCCAACTTTGAACGATCAGAACGCTTAAAACTCCGAAAGAATTTTACACGAAAGACCAAAACTCCGAAAATCTGAACACCGTCGAAATAATTCGGCTATGGAAATTTTGAAAGTATCCAAATTTTCAATAAATCGACCAATTATTTCAAGGATTTTTGTTTTATTAAGAAATGATTTTACGTAAATTTTGAAATTTGTCTAGACAATGTTGTACGTTCTGCATCATTTACAGTCAACTGTATAGACTTTCGCTGGCATGATCTTGACGAACCTTGTAATTTCGGAACATTAAAATTAGGAATTTTAAACCGTCGGCACATTCAAAGTTCGGAATTTCACCCCCCCCCCCCCCCCCTCCATGTCAAGATCATGCCAGCGAAAGTCTACACAGTTGACTGTAAATAATGTAGAACGTATAACATTGTCTAGACACATTTTAAAATTGACGCAAAATCATTTCTTAATAAAAAAAAATTCTTGAAATAATTCGTCGATTTATTGAAAATTTTAAAACTTCCATAGCCGAATTGTTTTGCGGGTGTTCAGATTTTCGGAGTTTTGGTCTTTCGTGAGAAAATTCTTTCGGAGTTTTGATCTTTCGGGGTAGTATTCTTTCGGAGATTTGAGCGTTCTGACAATTCAAAGTCCGGAATTTCAACCCGGCCCCATTTTGAATTACGGAATATTAAAATCCGGAATTTTAAACTGTCGGAGCATTCAAAGTTCGGAATTTCAACCCGGCCCCCACAGAGGACATTGGAGATATTTTTTTAAAATATCAGTTGTCACGAAATCTTAAGTGAAATGGCCAACCCCTCGGGAGATCCACTTGAGGTACACAAAGCGATGCTTCAGTAATAAGGGAGTAGATGTACTGGGGCGGTTCTAACTCAAGGGGAGGTGGTGTGTCAAGAGTGGTGAAGCCAAGGTGGCGCCACCGTCGAGGGGAGGTCGCCGGGCGCGTGTGACGTCACAGAGGGGCCTCTGCGGCGGGGGGGGGGGGGGGCATGTGGTCCGTGAAGGGCCAGGCGGGGGGGGGGGGGGGTCGATGAGTGTTTTGTGTGTATGTGCGTGCGTGCGTTAGGAAAGCCAAGGTGGCGCTACGGTCGTGGGGAGGTCGGCGTGCGTGCGTGCGTGCGTGCATGCGTGTAGGGAAGCCAAGGTGGCGCTACGGTCGTGGGGAGGTCGGCGTGTGTGCGTGCGTGCGTGTAGGGAAGCCAAGGTGGCGCTACGGTCGTGGGGAGGTCGGCGTGTGTGCGTGCGTGCGTGTAGGGAAGCCAAGGTGGCGCTACGGTCGTGGGGAGGTCGGGGTGCGTGCGTGCGTGCGTGTAGGGAAGCCAAGGTGGCGCTACGGTCGTGGGGAGGTCGGCGTGTTCGTGCGTGCGTGTAGGGAAGCCAAGGTGGCGCTACGGTCGTGGGGAGGTCGGCGTGTGTGCGTGCGTGCGTGCGTGCATGCGTGTAGGGAAGCCAAGGTGGCGCTACGGTCGTGGGGAGGTCGGCGGGTGTGCGTGCGTGCGTGCGTGCGTGCGTGCGTGCGTGCGTGCGTGCGTGCGTGCGTGCGTGCGTGCGTGCGTGCGTGCGTGCGTGCGTGCGTGCGTGCGTGCGTGCGTGCGTGCGTGCGTGCGTGCGTGCGTGCGTGCGTGCGTGCGTGCGTGCGTGCGTGCGTGTGTGTGTGTGTGTGTGTGTGTGTGTGTGTGTGTGTGTGTGTGTGTGTGTGTGTGTGTGAAGAGCGGCCTTTCAAAGCCCAATATTTATGACATGCAGCTGGTTCCATTCCGAAAGACAATGTCTATTGCATCCGCCTCGTCCCCAAGCTCGCCGACACTCGAGACAGGTCCTGACAGGTTCCTCGGGAAAAAAACTATAATCTTTAGGGATCAAAGGGACCGCGGATGGACCACTTGAGCGCAGCTCTTGAAAAGTCGAGGTCTCCATTCCGAAATATAACGTCAAGATGTTCGCATGTGCGAGTGAGTACGCAGTGCATCCGGCCAAGCACCCCCTGGACTTGACCAAAAACGAGCTCGAACAGGTTCCAAAGGTCTTGCTCTTAAAATATTGGGGTAAATATGTTGGCTTATTGTGGGATCGTTTGCCAGAACATCATCGAAATGACAGTGAAGTGATATCATATCTTCTATGCTTGGAGCATTATAATACGCCACAGATGAAAGATCACATTGATGGCCCTCCACCTCAATGTCGGGAGTGTACAAAATGCTGTGAAAATTCTCCACGTACGAGGTTCTTCGAACGTGTTTGAACCTGTTTTTCGGGAGCATGAAAAAATGTTGGGGGAGGGAAGGGATTCTCACGGTTCTTCGAACGTGTTCAAACCTGTTTTTCACGATTGGAAGGGGGGATTTGAGTGGGAGGCTTACGAGGGAGCTTATAATTTCGTGGACCACGCTCAGACTGCACGATTCCACTGCACCATCAACATCTAAAAAGAACTTTGAAAGTGCGCGGAAAATGGATCTCTCGAGTATCAACAAAGTCGGCCGGATGGCAGAATTCCTCCCAACGAAGAAGCTGTCAGAACTCTCCGTTAAGTCGGAACGACTAATCTCCGACATAAGAGCCGCACAAACCAAATTTGGGAAACGCTACATCGCAGACATCGCGGATGAGTTCTCCGTCTTCTTACCAGCGCGACTTGTGAAGGTCTTCGACCAAGATCCAACAATGTTCGAGAGTATGCTGCAACTGGCGCGCAACGGTCAACTCTACATGAAGTACATTGGTGGAAAATACAACAGCGTCGAGTTCCATCGAGTCTGAGTATAGTGGAAAAGAACGCTCGTGAAGGCCCGGTGGAAACAACGAGTTCAACAGCAGCCAGCATCGTCGCCATCGTAGAGTGCAACGGCTGTTTGCATCACAGTCATCATCATCGTAGAGTTTTCAACGCTCGAGTCTGAGTATGGTGGAAAAGAACGCTCGTGAAGGCGCGGTGGAAACAACGAGTTCAGCGGCGGCTAGTATCGTCACCATCGTAGAGTGCAACGACTGTTTGAATCATCATCGTAGATTTTTCAACGCTTAGTGCTATGTAAAAAATGTACAAAAAAAAGTTTTCATCCAATATAATGTAAAAAAATGTCGTCAAACTGTATTCGCCGTAGATATAGGAAATAAATGGAGAACGATATTTGTTCAAAATGTTTTTATTCATTTAAAAAAATCCCTCGCTCACGCTTCGTACACAGAGAGCCAGCTTTTTAACGACTTTACATTCGCTTTGGCGCAATTGTATTTTGTATTGAAGGAATGATGGGGACATTTAACGTTTGCGATTTTCGGCAACTTCTGCAGCGATGGACAGTCCAGAGTCTCCAGATCGATGACTTTTGTTGGTGAATCCGCGAATCTCGATAGCCATGAGCACTTCTCGAATCCCTTGGCATAGATCGTAGGAGCTCCTTCCAAGATTCCTCGAATTGTCGTTCTAGCTGCCTCGTATGGTATGCCGCTGTGATCCCATCGCATTCCATGATAATTGCGTTCCAGCCACTTGTTTGTCATTTTGTACTTGGCCGGTAAAGCGTCCCAGGTGAATGGTGCATCGAAGAAGAATGTCAGCGGTTCAGCGTTCTTCTCATGGAGTTTGACGATGGACATCTCCTTTAGGACAAATTCGTTGACGGGTCTCTTGAAGCCCTGCACATCGATGATAAGCTCCATGTTGACTGAAGTGGACGCGAATCATCGGCATGATTTTATACCATTTTTTAACTCCATCACTGATTGGATTGTACTCATGGTGAGACGTTCCAGAGACTTCCGAAGACATTCATAAGACGTTCAAAGACATTCAAGAGACGTTCGAAAATATTCATAAGGCGTTTGAAGACATGCATGAGGGGTTCAAAGAGTTTCAAAAGACATTCTACAACGCCATGAGACGTTTGAAGATGTTCGTGAGACCTTCAAGAGACTTTCGAAAACGTTTAAAGACTTTCATGAGAGGTTCGAAGACGTTCAAAAGATCTGTGACGATATTCATAATATGTTTGAAGACATCGATGAGGGGTTCGAAGACGTTTAAGAGACTTTCAAAGACATTCACGCGGGGGTGGGAAGATGTTCAAAAAACTTTCGAATTCGTTCAACAGACATTTAACGACATTCATAATACGTTTGAAGACATTCATGAGGGGTTCGAAGATGCTTAAGAGAGACTTTCAAAGACATTCACGAGGGGTTTATCCGAAGACATATATAAGACGTTTGAAGACAATCAAGAGACGTTCGAAAACATTCATAAGGCGTTTGAAGACATGCATGAGGGGTTCAAAGAGTTTCAAGAGACTTTCTACGACGTTCATGAGACGCTTGAAGATGTTCGTGAGACGTTCAAGAGATCTTTAACGACATTCATAATACGTGTGAAGACATCGATGAGGGGTTCGAAGATGTTTTAGAGACTTTCAAAGACATTCACGAGGGGTTTGAAGACGTTCAAGAAACTTTCGGATCCGTTCGAGAGCCTTTTGACGACATTCATAATACGTTTGAAGACATTCTTGTGGGGTTCGAAGACGCTTGAGAGACTTTCAAAGGCATCCACGAGGGTTTCGAATACGTCCGAGAGACTTTCGAATACGTTCAAGAGACTTTCAGAGACATTCGCGAGAGGTGCGAAGACGTTCAGAGACTTTCGAAGACATTCAAGAGATCTTTGACAATATTCATAATACGTTTGAAGACATCGATGAGGGGTTCGACGACGTTTTAGAGATTTTCAAAGATATTCACGAGGGGCTTGAAGACGTTTAAGAGACATTCGACGACATTCATGATACGTTTGAAGACATTCATAAGGAGTTCCAAGACGCTTGAGAGACTTTCAAAGACATTCACGAGGCGTTCGAAGACGTTCAAGAGAATTTCGATAGCATTCATAATACGATTGAAGACATTCATAAGGGGTTCGAAGACACTCATAATACGTTTGAAGACGTTAAAGAGACTTTCGAATACGTTCAAGAGACTTTCAGAGACATTTGCAAGAGGTGCGAAGACGTTCAGAGACCTTCGAAGACATTCAAGAGATCTTTGACAATATTCATAATACGTTTGAAGACATCGATGAGGGGTTCGAAGACGCTTGAGAGACTTTCAAAGGCATTCACGAGAGTTTCGAAGACGTTCAAGAGACTTTCGACGATATTCATAATACGTTTGAAGCCATTCATGAGGGGTTCGAAGACGCTTGAGAGACTTTCAAAGACATTCACGAGGGGTTTGAAGACGTTTAAAAGACTTTCGAATACGTTCGAGAGACTTTCAGAGACATTCGCGAGAGGTGCGAAGACATTCAGAGACTTCCGAAGACATTCACAAGACTTTCGAATACGTTCAAGAGACTTTCAGAGACATTCATGAGGGGTTCGAAGACGCTTGAGAGACTTTCAAAGGCATTCACGAGGATTTCGAAGACGTTCAAGAGACTTTCAGAGACATTCGCGAGAGGTGCGAAGACGTTCAGAGACTTTCGACGACATTCATGATACGTTTGAGTACATTCATGAGGGGTTCGAAAACGCTTAAGAGAGACTTTCAAAGACATTCAGGAGTGGTTTTAAGACGTTTAGAGGACTTCTGACGACACTCATAATACGTTTGAAGACGTTCAAGAGACTTTGAGAGACATTCATGAGGGGTTCGAAGACTCTTGAGAGACTTTCAAAGGCATTCACGAGGGTTTCGAATACGTTCAAGAGACTTTCAGAGACATTCGCGAGAGGTTCGAAGACGTTCAAGAGATCTGTGACGATATTCGGAATGTGTTTGAACACATCGATGAGGGGTTCGAATACGTGTAAGAGACTTTCAAAGACATTCACGAGGGGTTGGAAGATGTTCAAAAACTTTCGAATTCGTTCATAATACGTTTGAAGACATTCATGAGGGGTTCGAAGACGCTTAAGAGATTTTCAAAGACATTCACGAGAGGTGCGAAGACGTTCAGAGACCTTCGAAGACATTGAAGAGATCTTTGACAATATTCATAATACGTTCGAAGACATGGATGAGAGGTTCGGCGATGTTATAGAGACTTTCAAAGACATTCACGAGGGGTTTGAAGACGTTCAGAGACTTTCGAAGACATTCAAGAGATCTTTGACAATATTCATAATACGTTTGAAGACATCGATGAGGGGTTCGAAGACGTTTGATAGACTTTCAAAGGCATTCACGAGAGTTTCGAAGACGTTCAAGAGACTTTCGACGACTTTCATGATATGTTTAAAGACATTCATGAGGGGTTCGAAGACGTTCAAGATACTTTCGACACCATTCATAATACATTTGAAGACATTCATGAGGGGTTCAAAGACAAGTGTCTTTGAAGACTTGAGAGACTTTCAAAGACATTGACGAGGGGTTCGAAGACGTTTAAAAGACTTTCGACGACACTCATAATACGTTTGAAGGCATTCATGAGGGGTTCGAAGACGCTTAAGAGACTTTCAGAGAGATTCGCGAGAGGTGTGAAGACGTTCAGAGACTTTCGAAGACATTCAAGAGATCTTTGACAATATTCATAATACGTTTGAAGACATCGATGTGGGGTTCGACGACGTTTTAGAGACCTTCAAAAGACTTTCGACGACATTCATGATACGTTTGAAGATGTTCGTGAGGGGTTCGAAGAAGCTTAAGCGAGACTTTCAAAGACATTCACGAGGGGTTCGAAGACGTTCAAAAGACTTTCGACGACACTCATAATACGTTTGAAGACATTCATGAGGGGTTCGAAGACGCTTGAGAGACTTTCAAAGACATTCACGAGGGGTTCGAAGACCTTCAGAGTCCTTCGAAGACATTCAAGAGATCTTTGACAATATTCATAATACGTTCGAAGACATCGATGAGGGGTTCGACGATGTTTTAGAGACTTTCAAAAACATGCACGAGGGGTTTGAAGACGTTCAGAGACTTTCGAAGACATTCAAGAGATCTTTGACAATATACATAATACGTTTGAAGACATCGATGAGGGGTTCGAAGACGTTTGAGAGACTTTCAAAGGCACTCGCGAGGGTTTCGAAGACGTTCGAGAGACTTTCGAATACGTTCAAGAGACTTTCAGAGACATTAGCGCGAGGTGCGAAGACGTTCAGAGACTTTCGAAGACATTCAAGAGATCTTTGACAATATTCATAATACGTTTGAAGACATTCATGAGGGGTTCGAAGACGCTCGAGAGACTTTCAAAGGCATTCACGAGGGTTTCGAAGACGTTCAAGTGACTTTCGAATACGTTCAAGAGACTTTCATAGACATTCGCGAGAGGTGCGAAGACGTTCAGAGACTTTCGAAGACATGCAAGAGATCTTTGACAATATTCATAATACGTTTGAAGACATCGATGAGTGGTTCGACGATGTTTTAGAGACATTCGACGACATTCATAAAACGTTTGAAGACATTCATGCGCGTTTCGAAGACGCTTAACAGACTTTCAAAGACATTCGCGAGCGGTTTGAAGACGTTCAAGGGATTTTCAAAGACATTCACGAGGCGTTCGAAGACGTTCAAGAGACTTTTGGCGACATTCACAATACGTTTGAGGACATTCATGAGCATTTCGACGACGCTTAAGAGACTTTCAAAGACATTCGCGAGCGGTTTGAAGACGTCCAAGAGACTTTTGACGACATTCATAATACGATATTCGACGACATCCATAAAACAAAGATATTCATGACGTTTGAGTTTCGCTGGAATTGTTTGGGTTTGTTTGGGATTTTCACAGTTTTGGTAAAATGTGTTTGGGTTTGTTTGGGATTTTCACAGTTTTGGTAAAATGTGTTTGGGTTTCACGAAACCCTCGTGAATGCCCAAAACACATACCCAAACACATTTTACCAAAACTGTGAAAATCCCAAACAAACCCAAACACATTTTACCAAAACTGTGAAAATCCCAAACAAACCCAAACAATTCCAGCGAAACTCAAACGTCATGAATATCTTTGTTTTATGGATGTCGTCGAATATCGTATTATGAATGTCGTCAAAAGTCTCTTGGACGTCTTCAAACCGCTCGCGAATGTCTTTGAAAGTCTCTTAAGCGTCGTCGAAATGCTCATGAATGTCCTCAAACGTATTGTGAATGTCGCCAAAAGTCTCTTGAACGTCTTCGAACGCCTCGTGAATGTCTTTGAAAATCCCTTGAACGTCTTCAAACCGCTCGCGAATGTCTTTGAAAGTCTGTTAAGCGTCTTCGAAACGCGCATGAATGTCTTCAAACGTTTTATGAATGTCGTCGAATGTCTCTAAAACATCGTCGAACCACTCATCGATGTCTTCAAACGTATTATGAATATTGTCAAAGATCTCTTGCATGTCTTCGAAAGTCTCTGAACGTCTTCGCACCTCTCGCGAATGTCTATGAAAGTCTCTTGAACGTATTCGAAAGTCACTTGAACGTCTTCGAAACCCTCGTGAATGCCTTTGAAAGTCTCTCGAGCGTCTTCGAACCCCTCATGAATGTCTTCAAACGTATTATGAATATTGTCAAAGATCTCTTGAATGTCTTCGAAAGTCTCTGAACGTCTTCGCACCTCGCGCTAATGTCTCTGAAAGTCTCTTGAACGTATTCGAAAGTCTCTCGAACGTCTTCGAAACCCTCGCGAGTGCCTTTGAAAGTCTCTCAAACGTCTTCGAACCCCTCATCGATGTCTTCAAACGTATTATGTATATTGTCAAAGATCTCTTGAATGTCTTCGAAAGTCTCTGAACGTCTTCAAACCCCTCGTGCATGTTTTTGAAAGTCTCTAAAACATCGTCGAACCCCTCATCGATGTCTTCGAACGTATTATGAATATTGTCAAAGATCTCTTGAATGTCTTCGAAGGACTCTGAAGGTCTTCGAACCCCTCGTGAATGTCTTTGAAAGTCTCTCAAGCGTCTTCGAACCCCTCATGAATGTCTTCAAACGTATTATGAGTGTCGTCGAAAGTCTTTTGAACGTCTTCGAACCCCTCGTGAATGTCTTTGAAAGTCTCGCTTAAGCTTCTTCGAACCCCTCACGAACATCTTCAAACGTATCATGAATGTCGTCGAAAGTCTTTTGAAGGTCTCTAAAACGTCGTCGAACCCCACATCGATGTCTTCAAACGTATTATGAATATTGTCAAAGATCTCTTGAATGTCTTCGAAAGTCTCTGAACGTCTTCACACCTCTCGCGAATCTCTCTGAAAGTCTCTTAAGCGTCTTCGAACCCCTCATGAATGCCTTCAAACGTATTATGAGTGTCGTCGAAAGTCTTTTAAACGTCTTCGAACCCCTCGTCAATGTCTTTGAAAGTCTCTCAAGTCTTCAAAGACACTTGTCTTTGAACCCCTCATGAATGTCTTCAAATGTATTATGAATGGTGTCGAAAGTATCTTGAACGTCTTCGAACCCCTCATGAATGTCTTTAAACATATCATGAAAGTCGTCGAAAGTCTCTTGAACGTCTTCGAAACTCTCGTGAATGCCTTTGAAAGTCTATCAAACGTCTTCGAACCCCTCATCGATGTCTTCAAACGTATTATGAATATTGTCAAAGATCTCTTGAATGTCTTCGAAAGTCTCTGAACGTCTTCAAACCCCTCGTGAATGTCTTTGAAAGTCTCTATAACATCGCCGAACCTCTCATCCATGTCTTCGAACGTATTATGAATATTGTCAAAGATCTCTTCAATGTCTTCGAAGGTCTCTGAACGTCTTCGCACCTCTCGTGAATGTCTTTGAAAATCTCTTAAGCGTCTTCGAACCCCTCATGAATGTCTTCAAACGTATTATGAACGAATTCGAAAGTTTTTGAACATCTTCCAACCCCTCGTGAATGTCTTTGAAAGTCTCTTACACGTATTCGAACCCCTCATCGATGTGTTCAAACACATTCCGAATATCGTCACAGATCTCTTGAACGTCTTCGAACCTCTCGCGAATGTCTCTGAAAGTCTCTTGAACGTATTCGAAACCCTCGTGAATGCCTTTGAAAGTCTCTCAAGAGTCTTCGAACCCCTCATGAATGTCTCTCAAAGTCTCTTGAACGTCTTCAAACGTATTATGAGTGTCGTCAGAAGTCCTCTAAACGTCTTAAAACCACTCCTGAATGTCTTTGAAAGTCTCTCTTAAGCGTTTTCGAACCCCTCATGAATGTACTCAAACGTATCATGAATGTCGTCGAAAGTCTCTGAACGTCTTCGCACCTCTCGCGAATGTCTCTGAAAGTCTCTTGAACGTCTTCGAAATCCTCGTGAATGCCTTTGAAAGTCTCTCAAGCGTCTTCGAACCCCTCATGAATGTCTCTGAAAGTCTCTTGAACGTATTCGAAAGTCTTGTGAATGTCTTCGGAAGTCTCTGAATGTCTTCGCACCTCTCGCGAATGTCTCTGAAAGTCTCTCGAACGTATTCGAAAGTCTTTTAAACGTCTTCAAACCCCTCGTGAATGTCTTTGAAAGTCTCTCAAGCGTCTTCGAACCCCTCATGAATGGCTTCAAACGTATTATGAATATCGTCGAAAGTCTCTTGAACGTCTTCGAAACTCTCGTGAATGCCTTTGAAAGTCTATCAAACGTCTTCGAACCCCTCATCGATGTCTTCAAACGTATTATGAATATTGTCAAAGATCTCTTGAATGTCTTCGAAAGTCTCTGAACGTCTTCAAACCCCTCGTGAATGTCTTTGAAAGTCTCTATAACATCGCCGAACCTCTCATCCATGTCTTCGAACGTATTATGAATATTGTCAAAGATCTCTTCAATGTCTTCGAAGGTCTCTGAACGTCTTCGCACCTCTCGTGAATGTCTTTGAAAATCTCTTAAGCGTCTTCGAACCCCTCATGAATGTCTTCAAACGTATTATGAACGAATTCGAAAGTTTTTGAACATCTTCCAACCCCTCGTGAATGTCTTTGAAAGTCTCTTACACGTATTCGAACCCCTCATCGATGTGTTCAAACACATTCCGAATATCGTCACAGATCTCTTGAACGTCTTCGAACCTCTCGCGAATGTCTCTGAAAGTCTCTTGAACGTATTCGAAACCCTCGTGAATGCCTTTGAAAGTCTCTCAAGAGTCTTCGAACCCCTCATGAATGTCTCTCAAAGTCTCTTGAACGTCTTCAAACGTATTATGAGTGTCGTCAGAAGTCCTCTAAACGTCTTAAAACCACTCCTGAATGTCTTTGAAAGTCTCTCTTAAGCGTTTTCGAACCCCTCATGAATGTACTCAAACGTATCATGAATGTCGTCGAAAGTCTCTGAACGTCTTCGCACCTCTCGCGAATGTCTCTGAAAGTCTCTTGAACGTCTTCGAAATCCTCGTGAATGCCTTTGAAAGTCTCTCAAGCGTCTTCGAACCCCTCATGAATGTCTCTGAAAGTCTCTTGAACGTATTCGAAAGTCTTGTGAATGTCTTCGGAAGTCTCTGAATGTCTTCGCACCTCTCGCGAATGTCTCTGAAAGTCTCTCGAACGTATTCGAAAGTCTTTTAAACGTCTTCAAACCCCTCGTGAATGTCTTTGAAAGTCTCTCAAGCGTCTTCGAACCCCTCATGAATGGCTTCAAACGTATTATGAATATCGTCGAAAGTCTCTTGAACGTCTTCGAAACTCTCGTGAATGCCTTTGAAAGTCTCTCAAGCGTCTTCGAACCCCTCATCGATGTCTTCAAACGTATTATGAATATTGTCAAAGATCTCTTGAATGTCTTCGAAGGTCTCTGAACGTCTTCGCACCTCTTGCAAATGTCTCTGAAAGTCTCTTGAACGTATTCGAAAGTCTCTTTAACGTCTTCAAACGTATTATGAGTGTCTTCGAACCCCTTATGAATGTCTTCAATCGTATTATGAATGCTATCGAAATTCTCTTGAACGTCTTCGAACGCCTCGTGAATGTCTTTGAAAGTCTCTCAAGCGTCTTGGAACTCCTTATGAATGTCTTCAAACGTATCATGAATGTCGTCGAATGTCTCTTAAACGTCTTCAAGCCCCTCGTGAATATCTTTGAAAATCTCTAAAACGTCGTCGAACCCCTCATCGATGTCTTCAAACGTATTATGAATATTGTCAAAGATCTCTTGAATGTCTTCGAAAGTCTCTGAACGTCTTCGCACCTCTCGCGAATGTCTCTGAAAGTCTCTTGAACGTATTCGAAAGTCTCTCGGACGTATTCGAAACCCTCGTGGATGCCTTTGAAAGTCTCTCAAGCGTCTTCGAACCCCACAAGAATGTCTTCAAACGTATTATGAATGTCGTCAAAAGGCTCTCGAACGGATCCGAAAGTTTCTTGAACGTCTTCAAACCCCTCGTGAATGTCTTTGAAAGTCTCTAAAACATCTTCGAACCCCTCATCGATGTCTTCACACGTATTATGAATGTCGTTAAAGATCTCTTGAACGTCTCACGAACATCTTCAAGCGTCTCATGAACGTCGTAGAAAGTCTCTTGAAACTCTTTGAACCCCTCATGCATGTCTTCAAACGCCTTATGAATGTTTTCGAACGTCTCTTGAATGTCTTCAAACGTCTTATATATGTCTTCGGATAAACCCCTCGTGAATGTCTTTGAAAGTCTCTCTTAAGCATCTTCGAACCCCTCATGAATGTCTTCAAACGTATTATGAATGTCGTTAAATGTCTGTTGAACGAATTCGAAAGTTTTTTGAACATCTTCCAACCCCCGCGTGAATGTCTTTGAAAGTCTCTTAAACGTCTTCGAACCCCTCATCGATGTCTTCAAACATATTATGAATATCGTCACAGATCTTTTGAACGTCTTCGAACCTCTCATGAAAGTCTTTAAACGTTTTCGAAAGTCTCTTGAAGGTCTCACGAACATCTTCAAACGTCTCATGGCGTTGTAGAATGTCTTTTGAAACTCTTTGAACCCCTCATGCATGTCTTCAAACGCCTTATGAATATTTTCGAACGTCTCTTGAATGTCTTTGAACGTCTTATGAATGTCTTCGGAAGTCTCTGGAACGTCTCACCATGAGTACAATCCAATCAGTGATGGAGTTAAAAAATGGTATAAAATCATGCCGATGATTCGCGTCCACTTCAGTCAACATGGAGCTTATCATCGATGTGCAGGGCTTCAAGAGACCCGTCAACGAATTTGTCCTAAAGGAGATGTCCATCGTCAAACTCCATGAGAAGAACGCTGAACCGCTGACATTCTTCTTCGATGCACCATTCACCTGGGACGCTTTACCGGCCAAGTACAAAATGACAAACAAGTGGCTGGAACGCAATTATCATGGAATGCGATGGGATCACAGCGGCATACCATACGAGGCAGCTAGAACGACAATTCGAGGAATCTTGGAAGGAGCTCCTACGATCTATGCCAAGGGATTCGAGAAGTGCTCATGGCTATCGAGATTCGCGGATTCACCAACAAAAGTCATCGATCTGGAGACTCTGGACTGTCCATCGCTGCAGAAGTTGCCGAAAATCGCAAACGTTAAATGTCCCCATCATTCCTTCAATACAAAATACAATTGCGCCAATGCGAATGTAAAGTCGTTAAAAAGCTGGCTCTCTGTGTACGAAGCGTGAGCGAGGGATTTTTTTAAATGAATAAAAACATTTTGAACAAATATCGTTCTCCATTTATTTCCTATATCTACGGCGAATACAGTTTGACGACATTTTTTTACATTATATTGGATGAAAACTTTTTTTTGTACATTTTTTACATAGCACTAAGCGTTGAAAAATCTACGATGATGATTCAAACAGTCGTTGCACTCTACGATGGTGACGATACTAGCCGCCGCTGAACTCGTTGTTTCCACCGCGCCTTCACGAGCGTTCTTTTCCACCATACTCAGACTCGAGCGTTGAAAACTCTACGATGATGATGACTGTGATGCAAACAGCCGTTGCACTCTACGATGGCGACGATGCTGGCTGCTGTTGAACTCGTTGTTTCCACCGGGCCTTCACGAGCGTTCTTTTCCACTATACTCAGACTCGATGGAACTCGACGCTGTTGTATTTTCCACCAATGTACTTCATGTAGAGTTGACCGTTGCGCGCCAGTTGCAGCATACTCTCGAACATTGTTGGATCTTGGTCGAAGACCTTCACAAGTCGCGCTGGTAAGAAGACGGAGAACTCATCCGCGATGTCTGCGATGTAGCGTTTCCCAAATTTGGTTTGTGCGGCTCTTATGTCGGAGATTAGTCGTTCCGACTTAACGGAGAGTTCTGACAGCTTCTTCGTTGGGAGGAATTCTGCCATCCGGCCGACTTTGTTGATACTCGAGAGATCCATTTTCCGCGCACTTTCAAAGTTCTTTTTAGATGTTGATGGTGCAGTGGAATCGTGCAGTCTGAGCGTGGTCCACGAAATTATAAGCTCCCTCGTAAGCCTCCCACTCAAATCCCCCCTTCCAATCGTGAAAAACAGGTTTGAACACGTTCGAAGAACCGTGAGAATCCCTT
The DNA here is from genome assembly GCA_944452715.1 of Ophion slaviceki. Classification (NCBI taxonomy): domain Eukaryota; kingdom Metazoa; phylum Arthropoda; class Insecta; order Hymenoptera; family Ichneumonidae; genus Ophion; species Ophion slaviceki. The sequence continues at coordinate 34,683,556 of OX101784.1, forward strand.
CCCTCCCCCAACATTTTTTCATGCTCCCGAAAAACAGGTTCAAACACGTTCGAAGAACCTCGTACGTGGAGAATTTTCACAGCATTTTGTACACTCCCGACATTGAGGTGGAGGGCCATCAATGTGATCTTTCATCTGTGGCGTATTATAATGCTCCAGGCATAGAAGATATGATATCACTTCACTGTCATTTCGATGATGTTCTGGCAAACGATCCCACAATAAGCCAACATATTTACCCCAATATTTTAAGAGCAAGACCTTTGGAACCTGTTCGAGCTCGTTTTTGGTCAAGTCCAGGGGGTGCTTGGCCGGATGCACTGCGTACTCACTCGCACATGCGAACATCTTGACGTTATATTTCGGAATGGAGACCTCGACTTTTCAAGAGCTGCGCTCAAGTGGTCCATCCGCGGTCCCTTTGATCCCTAAAGATTATAGTTTTTTTCCCGAGGAACCTGTCAGGACCTGTCTCGAGTGTCGGCGAGCTTGGGGACGAGGCGGATGCAATAGACATTGTCTTTCGGAATGGAACCAGCTGCATGTCATAAATATTGGGCTTTGAAAGGCCGCTCTTCACACACACACACACACACACACACACACACACACACACACACACACACACGCACGCACGCACGCACGCACGCACGCACGCACGCACGCACGCACGCACGCACGCACGCACGCACGCACGCACGCACGCACGCACGCACGCACGCACGCACGCACGCACGCACGCACGCACGCACGCACGCACGCACGCACGCACGCACGCACGCACGCACGCACGCACGCACGCACGCACGCACGCACGCACGCACGCACGCACGCACGCACGCACGCACACCCGCCGACCTCCCCACGACCGTAGCGCCACCTTGGCTTCCCTACACGCATGCACGCACGCACGCACGCACACACGCCGACCTCCCCACGACCGTAGCGCCACCTTGGCTTCCCTACACGCACGCACGAACACGCCGACCTCCCCACGACCGTAGCGCCACCTTGGCTTCCCTACACGCACGCACGCACGCACCCCGACCTCCCCACGACCGTAGCGCCACCTTGGCTTCCCTACACGCACGCACGCACACACGCCGACCTCCCCACGACCGTAGCGCCACCTTGGCTTCCCTACACGCACGCACGCACACACGCCGACCTCCCCACGACCGTAGCGCCACCTTGGCTTCCCTACACGCATGCACGCACGCACGCACGCACGCCGACCTCCCCACGACCGTAGCGCCACCTTGGCTTTCCTAACGCACGCACGCACATACACACAAAACACTCATCGACCCCCCCCCCCCCCCGCCAGGCCCTTCACGGACCACATGCCCCCCCCCCGCCGCAGAGGCCCCTCTGTGACGTCACACGCGCCCGGCGACCTCCCCTCGACGGTGGCGCCACCTTGGCTTCACCACTCTTGACACACCACCTCCCCTTGAGTTAGAACCGCCCCAGTACATCTACTTAAGGGAAGTAAACAATCATTGGCTCAGTATGATACAAGTTATCCTCCTCAAGTCTTCAATCCATACATTGTGCTGAACCCGTTGAAGCTAAATAATGTTGATTAAGGCCTTAGGTCACAGTAACGGGTATAAAGTCATGTGCGAATTAAAAAAAAATCGTATGAAAAGGTGATTTACCTATAAAATTAATTACACATCTATTTAGCATGAATAGCAAGCTGTTAGAAAATACGACGTACAAAATGACCGACTACTAATATTTTCTGTTGTTATCTTTGTTTTTCGGCGCTCCGCGGCGTGACATTTGGCATCCACTATTTTTTACCGAGAACGAAAAACAAAAATTCTCGTCAATCTACATTAGAATACCTAGAGAAGTACGTATGGAATTTAAAAAACATTGTTTTATTCAAAAGTTGTAGGTATTTGAACTTAAGAAATGAATTTTCAGTGAAAAATTTCGTTATAACTGCTCATAAACTGCTCATAAAATGAAAAGTTTTCGATTAATCAGAAATTCCGTGCGTACTTCTCTGCGAAATGCAATTAGGAAAATAACTTTTAAATTTGAAGTAAATCGAGTGAAAATTGTTGAAGTTATTTGTCACGCCAATTGGAAAAAAGCTGTTTCGACAGGTTTCGAGTATTCGGCTATTTTGTACATCGAAAAAAAAAATATATATATTTTCTAACAGCTTGATATTCATACTAAATAGATGTGTAATTCATTTTATGAATGAACACGGAAAAAAAGAAATAGTACAAAATACAGGGGCTACACAGTTCGCATTGGATTCGAGCGATTGCACAGCGACATTTACTAAATCACGGTGCTCAAAATACAGTGTGTTGAAAGTAAATTATTACAGTTCCTATACTGTCCTCTTCGGACTCGAATCGCTCTACAGTATCTTTTACTGGAACACAGTCCAAAATACAGTGTAGTCAAAAGAAAATTTTGATAGTTCAACACTGTAATATAAATTTAACAAAACTTGTAATTTGGCAGTCGGTTAATCTGTATTTGTGTACAATGAATGCGCCAGTTATATCGACAGAGTTTATGTAGACACATAAAAAAAAGTTTATCCATAAAATAAGTTTGAAAAAAATGTGTAGAAAATATAAAAAAATCAGTCACATACACAAGAACGTACCTTTTTGTAAATAATTATCTCTTTTTTATAATTTCTTAAATTATGTCGCACAAATTTCAACGTTCGCATTCTATCAACCACGCACTACTAACTGGCAATCCTTTGTGTCCTGGCCACGTGTCTCACCCCACGCGCGAGACAAGTCCTAATTAGAAAAAAACGGACCTTTTTTTTAAAATTCTCTCTTTCTTTATAATTTCTTGAATTCTGTCGCACGAATTCCGATGTCCGCGTCCCATCAACCACGCACTACTAACTGGTAATCCTTTGTGTCCTGGCCTCGTGCCTCACCTCGTGCCTCATTTGCGTACAGCATAAAAATCAGTGATCGCAATTAAATTTTACAGTTGAATATTTTTACTGAAATCACTGATGTATTCACAATATCAAACTGCAAATAAACCAGTGTAACTGTAAGAATCTCAGAGTGCACCGATAACGTCACGAACTGTCGAAAGCAGAGTAAAACTACCGTGCCACACTGTGAAATTTAATGAATCACTCTGTACTCAATACAGTGTACATTGTAACCCTAGCACTTTACGTACAGTATAAAAATCAGTGACCTCATTTAAATTTTACCGTTGAATATATTTACTGAAATCACTGATTTATTCACAATACCAAACTGTAAATAAATCAGTGTACTGTAAAAATCTCAGAGTGCACAGATTACGTCACGAACTGTCGAAAGAAGAGTAAAACTACCGTGCCACACTGTACAATTTAATGAATCACTCTGTACTCAATACAGTGTGCACTGTAACCCTTGCAGTTTGCGTACAGTATAAAAATAGTGATCTCGTGTAAATTTCACAGTTGAATATTTTTACTGAAAACACTGATGTATTCACAATACCGAACTGTAAATAAGCCAGTGTAACTGTAAAAAACCCAGTGTGTACAGGAAAATTCGTCATTTTTGCATGACAGGATTTACATTACTCTGTTTTACTATAAAATGAAATATGTCACCCTGTTTTTTATGCGGTTTATACTGTGATTTTCGCTGTTTCTTTTGTTCCATGAATCACTTTTTGATAAAAAAAAATGTTAAATTCGGACATGATTTTATACCCGTTAATGTGGCCTAGGCCTTAAATCTTTACTTTTTTGCAAAACGTAAATTCCGTGTGATCCTCTTCATGCCGATGCAGCTGTATAGCAAGTATATCTCGTTATTATAATAGAGCGGAATTTCCGATTCCTCATCAGGATGATATTTGGTTTATGACGAAGCAATTTTCTTCTGCTGTCGCTCATTTTGCTCGTTCGTCAGAGGCACATATAGGAGTAGCGAGACCAGCGTGTACCTACGTATATACATAAACTATGGCGGTCTCGCTACCCCTAGCCATAATAAAAGAGGCTTCGTACCGAAATGCAAGGGGAGGAGGAAACGGGACAGAACGCCACGCTGAAATGACGGGAAAATAAGCGAATTTTCCTTCACCCTCTTATCTGTACCGAGGAAAGACGTGCTTGATGGAAGGAGAGGCGGAGGGGATTGGTCGAGCGATATCGTAACGTTTTCTTGCTGAAGGAAGCTCCCTCTGCGGAGATGGGACAGGGAACAAAGAGAGAGAGAGATGCAAAGACGATGAAGACAGGCAGAAAAAGGAAGAAAGAGAGAGACAAGGCACGCGCGCAAGGGGATGTAAATGACGAGTCGAGGAAGTGAAATGTCGTTCGCCTCCTCACGGAAATATAAAGAACAGGACTAACGTGGTTTAACCTTTATAGGTCGTAAATCTATTAGAGTAGGTACTTGGAAAGCTCGCGTTCCCACTATCCCACTCCATAAAATGTTTCCCTGTGCGGCCCTCCAACATCGCGAATAAGACGCGAGCAGGAGAGCGACGTCGACCTTCGCCGAGGAATGATATTGCCGAGGATAAACTCATTTAGACGGCTTTAACTGCGCGAGAATTGGTGCAAAATAAGAGTAGGAGACGGAAAAAGGACGATGCAAAACGAGAGGAAACTGTAGGAACGGGAAATCTTGACGAAAGTGAATTTTGGATTCATATTATGCGGTAATGAGCTGACGTAATCGAACGCTTCTTTTTTAGTATCTCGTTCATTTCTCATCATCTTCATTTTATATATGTCTGTATATCTATATAGAGGGTGCTTTCTTATCGTGAAAAAGTTGAAATAATGCAGTTATTATCTCGGATTACTGTGATATATAAAGGGTGTCTCAAAATTACCCGACATTTTAATTCATTAATAAAAGGTGTTACTTGTTTAAAAATTACGAATATTCTTATGTTAATGTAAGGTACAAACATGGAGGTTATGTGTGGAAAACAATATCCGATAAATGGTATTAACGGCATGGACTTGGAAGGCATATTCTTTCAACAAGATGGCGCAACCTGCCACAGTACGGGCGAAACAATGCAGTTATTGCAGACAAAATGACATGATCGTGTTATCTCGTGCCGCAGCGACGTGAATTGGCCACCAACATCGTGCGATTTGACGCCATTGGACTTCATTCTTTGAGTTTCTGAAGGTTTGGGAGTTCTTTGAGTTTGGTTTTCTGAAAGGAAAAGTGTATGACAATGATCCACGGACCATTCCGGAGCTCAAGGAAGCAATTAGACGCAGCATTGAGGGAGTACGCCTTCAAAAAATCGTTTTTTTTTTCTTCATATTGTTATAGTGTGAACTTTCAAGAATATTTGAAGGGGTCTTCTCACTTTAGACGCTAAAAAGGCCATGTTCATGATTTTTTTTATAGGTTTATATTATAGATATTAATATGAAAGTTGTTACACTTAATTAATACACCTTCGAAATACATAAAAAAAGTCTAGGTATTTAGGTAACCCAAACAAACTTTAAACGCGTTTTGGAATTAAATCCTTATGAAATTGTAACCACATATTCTTTACAACTTTAGCTATAGCGCATATCAAAGATTCAAAAAAATTTTGATATTTACTTTTTTTGGGAAAAAGGTGAAAAACACTTTTTTTTTGTTTTATCGAAAAATGTCCGCTACTATGTTATTTTTGCATATATCAAAAATCGTATGACATGCGCTATAGCCATTAACACACTGAATCTAAAACCGTTCGATTTTTTTTTGTTTCGGATGATCCATCTCCGAGATTTTATCAACAGCGCAGACCAACAACTTTTTAGGACATTTTTTCAACTACCATTTTCGTCAATTAGTAGTGACTCAAATAAATAATTTTTTAAAATGTATTTCGAAAGTGTATTTATTAAGTGTACAAACATTTATATCAATATCTATAATATATAATATCTATAATATAAACTATATAATACAAATACAGTAAAGTTAAGGATGATTCGCGTGCAACGAAAGCGGATATCGAAGTACAAGAACACTCAAAAGAGGCCCGGACTGCCCGCGGATTGCATACCTTAGGTGTGCAACACGATCTCGATGATGAGGAAGGACACTTAAATGGTTCCGGAATCGCTAACTAGAGGTAAGACGACAATATTTCACATCGTGTAAAATATGTACCAAAACTTTGAACCCGATCATCTCGAAACTACATATTTTGACACGGCGGAATTGATATCTTGAGTAACTTTCACACTACTGACTTCAATTTGCACAGTTAGCGTTCAAACAGTAGTCATTGTCGCTTCACGATCGCATTTTTCAATTGCATGAACCATTTGTTAATAACAATGACTTCAGCATGCTGTTTTTCAAGAGAAAAATGAGGTTTTCTTTGGAGAAGCTGTCATTTTTCGTATTTTTCGAAATTTCGAAAAGTGAATCGTGAACTGATAGCCAGTTGGATATATTTGAAGACGTTTTTTTGTTTTCGTTCCAGATTACATTTGAGCCTGGTAGAGATCCCGCCGTTTGGGGCGTCGCCGCTGGAGAACTGCAACGCCAACTGCAGCACCACGAACACTTTGAAAGATTTTCTTCCGAAAAAAATTACATTGTAACCACAAACATGTGTAACTTATTCCAACCAATGTGTTACCAGAAAAAAATAAATCATTCTGACCCTTCAAATTGGGCTTCCAGAGAGGGATACCCCGTTAATGAAATTAGTCCGCAACTATGCCAAAATGTTATTTAAAATTTCGACAAAAGAATGAACGTTTGCAAACCGGGACGAGGTGGCCATTTATCGGATATTGCATTCCACACATAACCTCCATGCTTCTACCTTTTATTGGAATAAAAATATTCGTACTTTTCGAATAAATAATACGTTCCATTAATAAATAAAAATGCCAGGTCATTTTAAGACACCCTATAGAATTATAAAAACCTACACGGAAAGACCCTGAGCTCGGAGAAACTTTTCATTGTGTCGACAAAACGTGGATTATTCGTGAACACATATTTCTTCAATTTGTAAACGACCCGAAATAAGAATGTGTGGTGCGAACGTCTCGCGAGCTTATTATCGCTAGAGTACGCTTATAAACTTATGAAGGTACTCATGTGGCTTTTCTCATCGCTGAAGAATGTGGGGGAGGGAGGGAGGTAAAATCCCACACGAAAGTAGCTGAAATTAGAAATTCTCGAATATATGTCTTACAAGGAACATCATTTAAGTGTCCGCCTTCGATTTAGTTGAAACTCATATATGTGATAATGCATTGAAAATTGTTAGATACGTTTTTTTTATTGGCGGAAAGACGGTTTTAAGGGGGAAAACCACCTCTTAAAGAAAGGCGTGTCACCCCTTAGTTATATTTTTTTACTTCTATAGTTTTTTACTTATATACTTCTATAGTGGTTTTTTCATCGCTTTACATCAAAAGAATTTTGGTTTTTGTATCATTCGGATCGGTGAACTGCTTGTGGGTGAAACTGCAAAGCACCCCTAGACACGCCTTTCTTTGAGGGGTGGTTTCTCCCTTAAAACCGTTTTTTCACCGATCAAAAAAATATACGTGTCTAATAGTTTTCAATGCTTTATTCCATATATGAGTTTTAACTAAATCGAAGGTGGACACTTAAGGTAATCCTATCGTTTCACACTAGTCATACCACTGATCATGCTTGAGACTTGTACAATTTACATTTTTAACATGTGCAAAAGAAATAATTGGTAATAACTAAAATTTTCCATGTGGAAACTGTTGAATGAATGTTTACATATAATTAGAAAAATGAAAAAATTGTCATTCTAACGATTCGCGCAGTATTTCTAGGTTTGATATTTGGCAACATTGGTTCTATTTCCGTCTCTTTTTACTCAACCAGGCGAGTTCAACCTCCATGCTTTTCAACGTCGATCTGTTAACACAATGTCAGGTGAGGGAAATATAAAGTATTTTATTCGGGCCACAACTGGTAAAAAGTGTGGAAAATTTGTGTCGGCGAAATATCCTGAGTAGAACCCGAGTAGAAATTTCTTAGGGTTAGCCTGACCAAGATCAGGCCCCGATCGGGGTGTGATAGGGGTAACACCTATTGCGGACATCCTGATCCGGCCCCGATCGGGCCGGAAGTATTTAGGCCCTACATCAGGCTATACTAAAATGGCCCTACTAAGGCCGTCCCTTATAAGATCCTACTAAGGCTTTCCCCGATAGGGCCCTACCAAGGCTTGCCCTGATAGGCCCTACCATAGCTTTCCCTGATGAGGCCATAAATAGGCTTGCCGTATGCCTGCCTCAGCATTCGCTAGATGCACATACCCTCTCATTTTTCACATGGAAACTTCGATTTTACAGCATCGTAGCTTCGGAGTTTCGATGTATTCCTGAATTCTATTTAAAAAAAAAGGTGCTATAGACTGTCACGACAAAAAACGTTATGCAACTCGGATGCGTATTAGAAGATTTCGGCAGCTTTGTAAGGCGAAGAGAGAGAGAGAGGAACTATATATATATAAATTTTTTTTAAATTATTTTTATTATATATATAAAATATACACATATAAGGTTGAGTTTCAAAAATCTATAGCATGTTATTCGATAAACCTCTTTAATTGTCACAATGATATTAACTAATTGATATGCTTCGTGTAATACAACAAATAATTATAGGCATTCATTTGATCTGTTATGCCATATCTGGGACCAAGATGTTACAAGCACTCGGTAGTATAGGCCTCCGAAGTAACTCTTGTGGCGCACCCTTGCGGCGAGTTTTGGCAAAACATGGATTGGTTTTCGTCTGCTAGTGCAGTATGTCGGTCGCCATTTAAATCAGGTGTTTGCGTGAATGACAGTACCGCGTGTGATGTTTACGTTGTAAAAACAGCGTAAACATGCATTATAAATTAATAAGTTGTGTTGAGGGTTGTCCCCACACGGAAGCGAGGAATCCAGAACTCCATTTTTATGGTTTTCCGAATCGACGTTGCTTTTAGGGCGAAAGGAAGTCATGAGGATACATTGAAATCCGCAAGTAATCGTTATTACTTCCATCACACTATTTTATTTTATTTACAAGCACATTCCATTTACAATGTAAGATCTCCAATCGATGATGCTTGCTCAAGCCTAGCTCTTTCGTGTTTGTGCCGGTTTGACTTAACCGCCATTCGCCAATCCAAGTTTTGCCACCGGCAGCCGTTACGGGGCGCCACCACGAAAGTTACTTCGGAGGCCTATAGGGGCAGCGTGCCTAACTTTGTGTAGGAAGGTACGAGGTTCGATTCCCATATAGGCGAAATATTTTCTTCGAACAAAAACCTTTCAGCAGGCCAGGGAATGACGAATTATGATACTAAATCATTGTTGTGGAGCTCTAAATTAAGTGGTTAATTCCATTTTGGATTTTTGAAATATTATATGCATTTCTTTCTGATCAGGCAACCTGATAGGGGCCTGATCAGGCAACCAGATCAGGCCCATATGTGACACAACGTTACATTTCCTAGTAGGGCCCTTTCAGGCTGCCTTATTAGTGCCCTACCAGGGCAGTCAGGCAACATGATCGGTCCCTGATCTGGGCCCCATCCAAATTTCTACGCGGGATGTTGGTCAAAAATGAAATATGAGTGGAAATTTGAATAAGTGAGACGAGGTTAGGACTACAGTCAGCTGTTGCCTTGCTGTCACGTCTCTTTATCGTAGCAAGTGGTAATAAATCCAATACCGGAAGTTGAAATTAAATATGATATTAGATAAAATTAGGTAAATAAGCGTATTTTTTTCTAAGAGCATTGGATTACTAAGCGTTGAGTATGCAAATCTGATTATTTTTAAGAATCTGACGGATTCTCACTATTATTTACACTTTTGTAGCGACCGGAAATTGGGTTTTTGCATGTCGTCATGGAATTCCTTGACAACAATGCGCAATTTCAATATATTTTCTTTCTGTAATTAGGTCAACAACCAACCCTGAAATTTTACAGAGACGATTATTTATATATTTAGTGAAGCTCAAAAAAAATTAAAATCCTATTGCTTAACGCCTGGCGATAGGATTACCTCAAGTGATGTTCCTTGTTAGATGTAAAATAAAATCAGTCGTAGGTAGTATAATAATACGAAGCCAAATCACATTTCCAGTTAAACATGTGAATATTTTTTCAATCACAATTTCACTTATATTCGTCAATATTTAATTTAATTAAAATATATAAAACTCAAATTTCGATGGTGAATATGCTGCGTCCTATACTACCGCATTCTTCCGGCTGCTCAACTGCTTATCAAATTGCCATATAGCTTACTAATAATGTTTGGCAGAACCAGATGAGAAAATAAGCAGAATTTCACTTGAGGATTAAGTACTAATGTATCAATTCTTAAATCTTCCAAAAAGTTCCTTCCACGCATCAATTATTCACACAAGAATTAGAAAACATTCTGTACCATTCTTTCATCATACTTTTCCTCATCATAATATCTGACAGTGAAGAAACGTCTCGTAAGAACATATTAGAAATTACTGCAATTCAAAGGTTGTCATAATTATTTAACGTGTCAGTGGATCGATCCGAAATGTTGCATACACGCCTAGAGCAGACGGAGTAATGATGCATTACATTTCTATCGCCACAGTAGCATTTCAGTAAGATTGCTATATTTTCTTCGCAAAATTTTATCAATGAACATGCATGTATTATTCGTTGGCAGCGGTCCTTCGGAAAGTATACACTTCTCTATGAAGATACGCCGTGTGTTTATTTCCAAACGACGATGTTCTCGTTTTTTTTATTTAGTGAAAATTGTTACTGCGTGACAACGCTAATCAAGCAGTGATATCAAAATTCGGCGTTTTTTCTCTCAAAATGCCAATGCCATTATACGTTTTTTTTTCAATCTACTGAAATGGGTATTTTTAACAAACCATTTTATTCAACAACAAATGTAACAAGCACTGTAACTGGATGTTAATAAAAAAACAGCATTTTTTCGAATCGCTTGTTACGTGGTTTCACATTTATATAAAAACATCTAACAAAAAATCATGTGCGGATTTTCGAACACGAACTTCCGATAGATTTACGATTTTACTAAAATTCGTTCATAATGTATCGTGCGATAAGTATCACGAAATATTTTTTTAGCAACTGTGGTTGAGGAGCATTATAGAGATTTCTTCATAGCCCCATGATTCCCTTAGTCTGTAACATTTTCTGCTCCGTCGTTGCCCTTTACATGCAAGATTTCATTATCATAATTTATTCGCCATTTCCCGAAAAAAAGCGTTACTCAATATTTTTGTTTACCTTGCCACTCTTCTTTATGCAACATTCTTACAATCCCGAGCTGTGACGTCACTGTAATTGTATCTCGGCACGGCAACTTACGGAACTTCGAGATCGTTGAGAGACAGAACCTTCTACTCGACAAAAGCGGCGCCTTTAAAGTTTTTTATCGCGAGAAAAATCAGCTCGCTCTTATACTCGAGCAGTCATATGACGTTACAATTTGTATCCTTGCACTCGAAAACTATATGTACAAACGATTCTCACTCCAGTATATCGATGCCGTTTTAGTGTCCTGCAGATTCAGCAAAGATAGACAGAAACCACCCGAATCTCGGGGACCGCGCTTTTACGCTCCGACGATCGTGGCACGACGAATTTGGATTAGCGACGGTAAAAGGTATTCGAGGCGATCACGGAGCAACGAACACATTGTCGTTTCCCCGTCGTATTAACAGATTTCCACTATTGTTCGTTAGATCCGATATACATATATATATATATGTGTGTGTATTTATATGGATTTATATATATGTATATACATATGTATATATATACACATATATAGTTTGTGCGGCATGTAACTTAATATATATAAAAAGGTACTCTCGCTAAAATCATATGAAAAGCGTTTTACCGAATGGCCACATCAATTTGTCGTTAGGATAAATAAAAGAAATAAAAAAGCGATCCATCGTATATTCCTTTCGTATAAACATGATGTTGAAGTTTGCATCGTTGCAACGCAACGGAAATTACTTCTTTCCAATTTAGAATATTTCTTTTTGGTCGATGGGGCTATGAAAATCGCTCGTACATTCTTATGTACCCTCGTTAGAGATTTAGGACTTTAAGGGGAGGGTAGGGGTTTGCACTTTTAAAAACCGATTTTTTTTGTCTTTTCTTATAGTTAAACATTTCAAGAATATAATCCCAAAATTTCAAGTCAATCGGAGCAAAACTCTCGAAGTTATTGACTATTTAGTCCCGCTGCTCTAACACTGTAGCTCCGACTTCTCTAAACTTCAAATGCGTTTTTCTCGAAACCACTTTTTCAAAGTCCGTGTTCACTGCCATTTGAAAACTACGTGACCGATTTATTTCAAACTTGGTACACACTTTCTACATATAAAATACCTCTCCCCAACGGTTAGTTTGAGATTTTTTTTACATTGAGGGGCTTTTCTACCCCCACAATGGCGGAATTTTTCGTGAAAAATAGCACTTTTCACTTTACATGACAACCAAAAATTTAGAAATGAAAAAAAAATTAACATATACTGTTGGGGGGAGGATTTGATGATACTTTGACTAAATTTTAATGGTACTTGATTTCAGATAATTTCTAGCTGAGATACAGTGAACACCCCAAATCGTGTTTTTCCAAAGGCGTTCTTGGAAAAGCTTTGTCACCGGCTTGTTTGTGGATATTTTCGCGTACAAATTTCACGGAATGTTCTTGAAATGATACTTAACAATGTACAAAAGGTTTCAATAAATTTACTTTACCCATATAGATGAAAGAAATTCGCAAAACAGTGTTTTTTTCACGCTGAAACCCCTACCCTCTCATTAAAGAAATAAATAAAATAGATTTTGGATGATAATAAAAATAAAGTAATTTAAAAAATCGTTAAATTCCAACGGTGCAACCTTCAACGTCATGTGTAAACAACGATTTCTTTTAAATATGTTACTTCATCTGTCGAAGATATATTTTTTGTTCGTCGACTTTGTAAAATTGCGCCGCCGGCGAAGAGAATTAATAAAAAATCGCACATCGAGAACTTGCACGTTGTCATTCACTTACTTCGCTCCCGAAGCTGACAATATGAACGAGTTTTCACGAAGCCACCCCTATGACTGAATATAAATTTTTGGTTGGTGTAATTTTGGGTTGCTGATTGAGAAAGCTTTATGTAAAAAATAAACGAACTTACATCGTCAGCTCCAGGAGCGAAATAAATTGATGAGGGAGCAATGGGCAAGTTTTTACCTTGCACAATGTGCATTTTTATAAGTGTAGGTATACATTTTTCTCCTATAGTTCACTGCTTGCATGCAAAGAATTATTCAAGTACCTGACGTTTTGAAAAAGTTACATCGTGAAAACAATTAATTGAAAACATGAATCCACCTAAAGTCTGAAAATATTCACCATTTTTCGCGAAACTAAATCATGACGTTTCTTCCACAATACTCTATTTATGAACAAAAATTATCGCTATAAATGGACTTCAAACAAATTTTCGAGGCCAACCGTGCAAACTTCTTTCTCAAAATTTGACGCCTCTCAAATCTGAACCCTTTTATCGACCTGCCCAAAACTTAACCCAAACATACCGTGTAAGATCCTCTAATTCCGTATCAAAAATGAATCCCATGTCTCAAAATGGTGAAAGTTGTAGTGAAAAACGGAAATTGTTCTAAGAATTACACTCCCTTAAAATCTGCCCGTAGAAGTTTTCCCGCACCCAAAAAAACCACACGTACACTCTCACACACATACACTCACAAATTGTATCTGATTGTAATTTTCCGACGATTCGCAACGTATTTCTATTAGAATGTTGAAGAGAAGATTTTTCACAAAACCGACACTTCGTGTGTAAAGAAGAAAAAAGAATCGTATATGGTGACTTATAAAATTCTAGAAGGGCTGTGGGGTGACGGTTGAATGTGTAGATACTGCAAACATTAAATCCCGCGTGAAGTACCTAATGAATGATATGAGAGCATCGATTGACTGCTCCAAGTCCTACACACGATTTCGTATTCAGGGGGTGCAATTTGTATAGACACACACATATGTATGTATATATATATTTGTATATTCGGGCGCGAACGTCCATTAAAGACCTATCAGTATAATCGCAGGGGTTAGATCGTAGAATAAGCCTAGATACACTGAAGAGGGTGAGAGAACAGGAGAAATGGCACGAGAACCAGCCGTATGAGGGAATTGCGGGGAGAGCGAGAGAGAAAGTGAGACAGAGAGAGATTGAAGTCTGGAGAATCCCCAGGCTCGTGCGGAATGCGCGTTCGATCGAAGGGCAATGTTTTCGAGAGGGTTCGAGTCTATTATTCACCGCTTTTTTTATACATACTCCTCCTCCCCTCCCTCAATTTCACCAATGGCATTGCCACCACCATCATCACCAACCACTACCCTCTGTCAAACTGTCGGGCAAATTCAATCCCGACCAGTTGTTCTCAATCACGATCAGTTGTTCTATCGTCGATTCTCCTCCTCGAATTATTCGACAAAAAGTAATAAATGTTTTATACTTAATGTACAAATTCAATCCCGCAATGACGAGCCTTCAATGCTTGTAGAACAACGGGAAACATTAATCGATTGCACTGGGTATTCACGGAGATATGGGCTCTTTTTCGAGAACATTTTTGCGAGTATTCAAATTTCCGAATATAATTATTTGCACGAGGAATTTGGAGATGAAAGCTCTTCTATTCGTTTGGGGTTTTTTCTAGCGGAAACTTTATTATTTTTGGAATATTTTATCGGGCCTAATATACGGGGTACACTTCAATACGCTTGCATTCGTTACTTTTCAAAACACGAAGATACACTGTAAAAAAAATCTGTATTAAAATTAATATAAAAGTGTAGGAAGTCTTTTTACAGATACCGTTTATGAATTTTAATATTGTCATTTGAAAATCAATGGGCTGCTTTTCGAATGTCTAATAATCGTTCAGTAATATCGCAACACTTAAGTACTGGAAAAATCATATACGTATCGCAAGGTATCTATTGTGAGCGTATTAAAATTAATACGCACAGATTGCATTTTTTAATTAAAAAAAAAGTAAAATTGGCATAGAAAAGTGTATTAATTTTACGGTGCGTATTAAAATTAATATAAAAGTGTAGGAAGTCTTTTTACAGATACCGTTTATGAATTTTAATATTGTCATTTGAAAATCAATGGGCTGCTTTTCGAATGTCTAATAATCGTTCAGTAATATCGCAACACTTAAGTACTGGAAAAATCATATACGTATCGCAAGGTATCTATTGTGAGCGTATTAAAATTAATACGCACAGATTGCATTTTTTAATTAAAAAAAAAGTAAAATTGGCATAGAAAAGTGTATTAATTTTACGGTATTAGGTTAGTGTAATTGTTATTATTTACTTTCTGCGATAAAAATTAATGCGAATCGATTTGGGTTTTTAATTAGACTTGCTGCTTTTGTTCGGTGTTAATTTCTCGCGTTTATTCCTCCTATCCTACCCCTTCATTGTGACCGTTACCCCTCTACTTTCCCCTGTTCTCCTTGCGGCCGCAGGCACTCCCCCCCGCCACTCTGTATTATATTCATCATGACTACAATCGTATTTCTAACTTAGTTGTATTTTCGCCGTGAAATGCCGAAGAAAAACATTTCACGACGAAATGTACGCGACTAGGATTCGAACCCGGGATCTTCCGTCCGCTGGTTCAGTGGCGAGCACGCTAACCACTAGACCATCGCAGCGGGTGTTAATCACTTACTTTAGATTTGGTGTTACTCGATACGTTTTTTTATGATTTGATTTAACATGCTGACCAAAGCACGAATTTGAAGTTTTCTGCACTGAATTATATATTAAATCAGACTATCCGAATAAACACATACTAACAAGGAGAAGGCAGAGCCTGGATGTCGCGAATTGGTTTCTCCTTTCGCGTGGTGAAAGTTGAAGACCTCTGAATTAACGTCGTTTTTTATTTTTGTTCTAATAGGCCTTAGTTGCTGAGATAGCGCGATTTGAAAATTTGGGAGTTTCGGATGGAGCCAAGCAGGTTTCGGCTGGCGCGTAGAGTACGTTGAGCGTTAATGCTTGACACAAGAGCGGCCGTAGCTAATACGGTAAGACGACGGGTTGGCACTTGAAAAGTCACGGTTCGCGTCCCCGTCCTTTTTTTAATTCAATTTTTATTTTATTTTATAATCTCTCATGACTGCATGTGCAGGTAAATAAGAAAATTCGAAAATATGTATTACTAGTTTTATTTATCTATTATATTAAAATAATTAATGTGGTTGCGGTGGTATTGCGTTCATCTTATGTTCGTGGTGTCGTAAGCCTTTGTGCTTCCCTTGCTTTTACGATGGTTTCCTCCCTCCAATTTGTCAGCATACCGATCTGATAGAAGAAGAATCAGAATAATTACCTGCCGCGAAATTTGCAAGTGTGAATTAGATTAATTATTTATTTTTTATACCATATTATTTTGCTTTGTAATTGTGACTTGATTATTAGATTAATTATTTGTTATACAATATTATTTTGCTATGTAATTGTGACTTCATTTTTGGATTAATTATTTTAATATAATAGATAAATAAAACTAGTAATACATATTTTCGAATTTTCTTATTTATCTGCACATGCAAAGTCTTAAAAGAGATTAGAAAGAAAAAAAATTGAATTAAAAAAAAAGCACGGGGACGCGAACCATGAACTTTCAGTGCCAGTCCGTCGTATTACCGTACTAGCTACGGCCGCTCTTGTCTCAAGTATCAACGCTCAACGTACTCTACGCGCGAGCCGAAACCGGCTTGGCTCCGTCCGAAATTCCCAAATTTTCAAATCGCGATATCTCAGCAACTAAGGCCTATTGGAACAAAAATAAAAAACGACGTTAATTCGGAGGTCTTCAACTTTCACCCCGCGAAAGGAGAACCCGATTCGCGAGATCCAGGCTCAGCAGTCTCGTTGTAAATCAGAAAATGTACGTGCCTTCGTATTGTAAATGTCCTATTCATTTCTAAATATTCTCCAGTCTATCAGAATCTACATTGTATATATTCAAAACGCTTGTTGTATTTTTCAACTAAGAATATTCATTTTTCTATTAGATGCCTTGAAAAATTGTAGATATTGTATTAATATTCAATTCGTACGTATTACGAAATGTAAAACCGTATGAAATGTAGGTCCGGTATTGAATTTTACAACACTAAAGCCTAAATATTCATTCATATACTAAGTTTTGAAATTTCATTTGCCATAGTATTGTAAAAGTATTTTAAATTTCATATTTCTTTAAACAGTTTTTTGTAATATTCAATGTACAAGGTATTGTACTTTTCAACAGAATGAAGTTAAAAATAATAGTCATATTGTGATTTTAAAACTTTTTGTGTAAATATGGAAATCATATACGTTTGTTGCATTAATCAAACAAATATTTGTATGATTATGATGCGCGTTGAAAAACTCATACGCAGCATACTAATATTCAATGTCCCATATATTAAAATGTATACGCATCTATGAAAATTCATTTCCATTACTGAAGTTTCCATTACTGAAGTGCGAATTTGCGTTTCATATTCCGAGTTTAGAAATTTTCAATTGTAAAAGTATAGTAAATTTAATGACTTTTTTTACAGTGTAGACGTTTTTGAGAAAAATAGATCGCACCGTTTATCTACTCTGTGTCTTGGGATCATTTACTCGTGTGAGTATGTCGTAAAATGGGCTCATTTTTCATTTTACGTGTACAGGGTGTTCAACGTTCACTTTGGAATTGTCAGTCGAGACGTTTTAATCGTTTGGATGAATATTTTGTTTTTTTGCAAAATTAGAAGGTGCTTTTTAATTTTATTTTTTAGCCAAAAGCGCCGAATTGAAAATGTTTCGAATTTTTTTAAAATATAAATTCTGTTTTTTATATGTAAATTAATGGAAAGCCTTAATGAATTGAGGGCCTCAGTAATATTCGGCATTGACATTTGAGAAAATCAGTTACGCTGTTTCGATGTATAGTATTTTTATGTTTCGATAAATCAATGTGTGCCCATTAAGATTCGAGACTCTCTTGAACTACTGTTCTGCATTCTTGTAGATTATTTTTATAGATTTTTACTTATACGAAAATTTAGTTGCAAGCCATAGCTTTTTAAAAGCACAAAATCGTTGAAGATGTCGATATTTTTTATTAATGGCAAAATCTTCTTTGTGCCGACACAATACAAGGAATTTTTATATTGGGCTGCAAAAGAGGTGCTGCATTCGTCATGAATCGAGATTAGACTTTATAACAGTTCCGACGTACGAAGAAGTGTTAGTAATTAATGTCTAATTAAAACTGGACGAACTATAGTTATCGACCTGCTTGTAGGAGATACAAGTTTAAATCATATATGTATATTAGAGTGGCATAATCTTGGGTTCTGTTTTCCCCCTTTTCTCACCATCGAATTATCTTATTTAAAGAAATAAAAATTGTCGCGAAAGCTGTGAGCAGTTGAAAAATATTTAGAGATAGCTCAAGCCTCCCAAAAATTGAAATTTTCATTTGAAAACCTTTAGCCGGCCAATGAATATTTAGTGGTCGCTCAAGAGCTTAGAAATTTTCAATTTTTGCGAACTTTTTTTTACTCTTCTCACTTATAAACTTTGGCGCTTTGTAAAATTTTCAAAACAATTAATCCTTATTTCGTGAGAAACAGATTTTTCAAATTTACCTCACACTTCTAACCCAAGAATTATAATCTTTGCGCTTATAAAATGATGATTTAAAGCTCTTGTCCGTAAACAAAATTATAGGTAGTTTTATTCGTCAAACTGAAATGGCAGCTATTTTCCGCGCATCGTAATGCGTCTCACAGTTGGTCTCGTTAGTCAAACTGCGGACCAATCGTAGCTGTACTCTGTGACGAGCGACGCCATAATAACGCATATCGTATAATTAATCTTTGTTACAAATTATTATAATAATTTACTCAGAAAATGTAACACTTCGGTGTTTATTTTGTTTTTACGCTCCCTGGATTATAGTGCATGCGAGATTTATTTTTTGGCGGAAATTCTGAATTTCGAAAACCTTGAGCGACCACAAAATATTCATTGGCCGGCTAGAACATTCGCGAGGTTAATTAAAAAATTATAAAGTCTAAAATTGATGGGTGAGAAGTTGACAAAAAAATCGATTCTTTAATGAAAATTTGAATTTTTGGGAGGCTTGAGTGACCTCTACATATTTTTTGACCGCTCGCAGCTTCCGCGACAATTGTTTTGCTCGATTAAGGCGTTACCCCCACTTGTAGCGCAAAAAAGGCCTTTTTTATGAATTTTTTAAAAGAAAACTACAAAACTTTTTTAATCGATCAATATACCATCTTAAAGAACACATCTTGAAGAACTTTCAGTAATTTTTTTATTGAAAAATATTACATTGTTTAGTGGCAAATGGCCGTCAATGAAATAATGTTTTTATATACACGGTTTGCGGTGACCAACATTGCGGCGAAGTGGATCATCTGAAAAAAAAGGCGGATGGATTTAGTCAAATATAAGTATAAACTAGTCTTTAATCGAAGGATTTTAAAAAATATTCATTTTTCACAAAATGGCGGACGGTCAAAGTTAATGGTTCGATTTTAACGAAAAAAATCGAACGATTCAAGACTACATTTTTATGTATTAAATAAGCCTACAAAATTCGGTTCATTAGTGTCGAGTAATCTTGGTCACCGACTTCAGAAATGCCATTTTGAGAAAAACGCGTTTAAAGTTTCAATTTCAGTTTACACGAAGAAAATATTTTTTTTTGTAAACTTACAGAGAGTCATCTATACCGGGCATAAAAAAAAACTGCACTTCAAAAAAATGCAATAAAAAAAATCGACTTTTTAAAAATCGCAAGTGGGGGTAACCCCTTAAAAAGATAATGAGATGTTGAGAAAATGATAAAAAAAAGACCACAAAATGGTGCCACCCTAATGTATACGCATTGAAAAGAACCATGTTTACAATGTTTCTTCGTATGCGTCTACGATTTCGCTTTCACTTTGGTAGTTACTCCAGTCACTTTACTGTTTCCAGTGCTTTAGAGATCTCTCAAAGTTTTGTTCACTTTCGCCTAATGTACTACTGTCCCGCATTTGCACGAGGGCTCAGTGACACTACAGAAAACCTGTATCGATGCAGATGGTTAAATATCATCAAGTTTCAGATAGGTTACCGTCGGAAATTCAGTGATACTGCCTTCCTCTCAATAGTCGGCGCAGAAACCAGTGCGTGACGAAGCGGTCCCATAGCTAATTATCGGCTGAAGTTAAAAATACCTGACAACATATCGCTGCAGCCGTGAGACCGAACATGCATCCGCTACTGTCGGTTAGTTCAACGTTCATATTATGTTATTGTCTGTTTATTACATTCGTGGAGGTTTCGCGATACGCAAGCCCAGGTGAGGTTGAGAGATTGTTAATAAATTGATATATTATAATTTATTATTATATTAATATATTATAATAACAAATAACAAAAAATGGCAATAGGTACATTGTAAATATAAACAAAATCCTGCTGACAACAAAATATTTTAACCAATTCGAGTAATAAAATTCGAGTAATAAATATTACTCGATTAATTACTACTACTACTACTACTAAATACTACTCGATTAATTAATAAATTTTATTACATTCGAGTAATAAAAAGTTTCCTCACAAATGCCTTTTTTCGCAGAATTGCAATGTAGGCATTGTGTAGATTTATATCGATATATATGCCTGCGTCATTGGTCACATCATCAATTATTAAACTTCTATTGTTTTTTTAATTCAGTAATCCTCACTTAAAAGTACGAAGCGGACAATAAATCACTACCGCATAAAGAAGTTGAACAATCTGATTGAATTCTAACAGCCGGTTTACGTAGGTCTTAGGATGGCTAAATAGGTACCGCGCTTAGCTTTAGAATTCTAGGGCGTAGGGTCAAGTTCTGAGGCTAAACAAAAACTGTACCGCCGTAGAAATCCAATTTAATCTAATTATCATTAATAATTATCGTAATTTGTGGTTTTTTTAATTTTTAATTTGAGTCGTAAATACGGCAGCCGGATCAGGGCCTGGAAGGCCGGATGCCAAAAAGCGTTTCTCGCATAGTAAAGTTCTGACCCGGCAGCCGGTACAGTCGCGTCACTATACCGGCTGCCGGATCAGAACTTTACTATGCGAGGAACGTCCCCGCGCCAAAGCGTCTTTGCGCCTAAACGTCCTCCTGCCAAAACGTCCTCGTGCCCAAACGTCTTCGCGCCAGAACGGCGGCGCCAAAACATTCCCGTGCCCAAATGTCTCATGCCAAAATGGAGGCGCCAAAACGTACTGCTCCCCCGAACTGCGCAGTACGGGGGAAGCAGTACGTTTTGGCGCCTCCATTTTGGCACGAGACATTTGGGCACGTGGTCGTTTTAGCGCGGAGACGTTTTGGCGCGGGGACGTTTTGGCACGGGGATGTTTTCATGTCAGGGTGTTCTGGTACCAGCACAAGTTGGTTCAGCACCACGAATGGCGTGTCGATGATAAATCATATGTCATAGGCCTAAATCTTGAGCTGTTTTAGGAACACATTTGAAAAAAAGGATGAATACTTCTTTTAATTAATGCAAAATGTATAAATATATCAGCCAAATGACATAACACACAAAAAAAGAATTTTTTTCCGGCTTTGTTGTTTTTTTTGTTCGGATTTTTTTTGTTGGGGTTTGTTTTGTTTTGTTGTTTTAATTTTTTGGTTTTGTTTGTTTTTCCTATTTATAAATTTATATTACGTAGCTTCTCTGCATAAGAACAAATCGTGTGTGTGTGTTGTAGGTTGTATGGTTTATTTGACTTTATTCGGATTTGCTTGTGCGCCAGTATATTCCTGCAAAACCATTCTCACGCCAAAACGTCCTCACGCCAAAACATCCCTGCGCCTAAACGACCTCACGCTCAAACGTCTTCGCGCCAGAACGGCAGCGCCAAAACGTCCACGCGCTAAAATGTCTCCGCGTCAAAACGTCTCATGCCAAAACATCCCTGCGCCTGAACGTCCTCGCGCGAGAACGGCAGCGCCCAAAACGTCCCCGCGCCAAAACTTCTCGTGCCAAAACGTCCCCGCGCCAAATGTCCCCGCGCCAAAGCGTCTCGTGCCAAAACGGCGGCGCCAAAACATAACGTACCCTAGTACGGGATACGCCATGCTGGAACCGGCCTCATAATAGTCGGGTTATTTTACATAATGCTACTTGAATGTAATTTACTGATTTATCCGGCATTAACTACGATCATGTATTGCGTAGCGTCAATGTGATGATCGGGACGGCTCCATTTTTACACTGTATACAATCTTTTCCATGTTGTTCTTTTTATTACTTTTTTGCAATTTAACTTTTGAAACCTAAGCACGTGGACATAAAACTCGTTTGTATAAGAATTACCTACCTCATATATATGTTTTTCTTCCTTCCAGGACTTTCTCGCTTTTTTGTTTATTTACTGCGCCAATAACTGATAATATACGCCGTGGTGAGAATACACAGGGCACATAAGAATAATACATTTACAAATGCTTAGAAGGGCAAAATAAACGTTCGCAGTTAATTTAAAAAACGAGAACAGGGGATGATATGATCTGGGTGAGGCGGCATCTCTCAACATTTTCGAATTTCCCGGTAAATTTGCAAAGCTTAGATCACTAACAGTCGAGACAGGGTAATTAGACCGATTTCTCGGCGTCGTGCAAGTAGACACCTCATAATGTATATAAATCCACACGCACACCTTCTTCTATACGAATACATAGAGGGTGTCGAATTGTGACATTTAAACAGGAATAACTTAAAATGACGTTTAGTAAAGAAAGATGTTTTCAAATAAAAGTTGTGCAGTTTAAAAGGGACCATTACATGGCCCACCTATACTTTGGACCTCTGGGCCCACTTCAGGCTAAATAATACCTAACAAGAAACATCACTCACGTTTTCGCCTCGGATTTTGTTGAAACTCATAGATGTGATAATCAATTAAAAACCATTAGACACGTATTTTTTTGCGGAAAAATGGTTTCAGTCGCGGCTACCGCCCCTCAAAGAAAAGCGTGTCACCCCTGATTTTTTTTCAAAACTTCTTAGTGCATTTTTCATGGCTTTACATTGGAAGAATATTTGTTTTTGTTTCATTCAGATCGGTGGACTGCTTGTGGGTGAAAATGAAAAACCTCGATACGGCTTTCTTTGAGGCGTGGTTCCCCCCTTAACGGGGTCCTCTAGTTTCTCGGGTCGAAAAAATCGATTTTTTTTTCATAAATCACATCTACAACTTGTGTAAAAAATGTGTGCCAAAGGATTTTTCGATATTCGAAGTGGTTCACAAGTATAAATCACATGCGCGAACTTTCAAACGCGTTTTTCTCGAAACACCATTTTTCGAAACGGTGACCACGATATTTCAGAAACTATTGCACCGATCTTGTTCAAATTTATACAGCATCTTTAATGTGTTATAAGCCAGCGATTGAACTAGGATTATCATGATTGCTTCGATAGTTTTTTTTTGTACGAGCGAAAAACTTAAGAAAAAATGAGAAAAATAGAGAATGTAATTTTCAAAAGTGTATAAAAAGTCAATTTTTGTAATTTAGAATTCACTCTAGTTCAATCGCTAGTCTTAAATATGAAGATTAAAATGCCGTTTGGTTTTTTGATTTCAGATAAGCAGAACAGCCGCAATCTTGGTCACCGTCAAGCACCTCTTTTACTTGATGTCTTCCTGTCGGCCACTATAACCTTTATTCTATTATATATTTTAACTTCAAAAAATTTGTAAAGCTTATTTAAATGTTAATAAAGATTATGCAAAAACAATGAGATTGATTATTTCGATGCTTTGCCCGTAAAAAATTATTGAAAAAGCCGTAAAAAAACAGGCGAGAAACTAGAGGACCCCGTTAAAACCGTTATTCCGCCGTCAAAAAAATACGTGTCTATTAGTTTTCAATGCTTTATCACATACAGGGAAACCTCGCTTACGCGTTGTGCACTTATACGTTTTGATCATTTATACGTCGAATTTCTCTACCCCCGGCAGATTCCGTTCGTGAAGATGGTAATGAGTTTCATTTCTACGTTTTTCACTTATACGTTTTTCGCGCTTATACGTTATTAATTTTATTCACCAGCGTCGGGTTCGAGGTTCGTTTTTGCTCAGTTATACGTTAATCACACGTGATATTCTCTCTCCGCAGAAAATTCCATGTGACTGCATTTTGATGTTTTGATGTTTCTGACCTCAACTGTGTATGCATGTACTGTAATTACATATCTCTTATCAATACGAAACTATCTGTTATTTCCTAGTCTAAAACGTCAAGGCATAGTGTTACAAACTCGCATTAAATAAAAGTTCAAAACGGAAATTCGAAAACTTGAGTTGGCTCATTACTCAATTATTACCAATGAAATTTTCAATTGGAAAACCAAACATTAACATAATAGTGGTACTACTATTGAAAAACATCGTGAATTA
This sequence comes from Ophion slaviceki, assembly GCA_944452715.1. Classification (NCBI taxonomy): domain Eukaryota; kingdom Metazoa; phylum Arthropoda; class Insecta; order Hymenoptera; family Ichneumonidae; genus Ophion; species Ophion slaviceki. Next base: position 34,708,149 of record OX101784.1, read on the forward strand.
TGCACCAATCGCCTTTTTCAAATAGTAAAGAGTTTCAGATACAAACTGTATTTCACTTCTACGTTATTCTCACTTATACGTCATATTTGATGCACCCCTCGAAAAACGTATAACTGAATTTTCACTGTATACGATTTTCAACCAAATCAAAGGCGGGCACTCAAATGATGTTGTAGTCCATTTTTTTTTTCAAGGGGACGCCTGTTTTCGTTACGGATTTGTGTTTCATATAAAAATAGACTGATAACCTCTAAGAAACAATTTTCTTAAGCTCATTTATGCTTAAGTGTAAATAGGTGTAATTAAGTGATTGTGAAATAAGTGTAAATATGTAAATTTTCAACCACATCACACAATATTGTCTTACAGCATTCCGTAATTGTCGATTAAGCAACTTCCCCAATGTCAGTTTTTAAAAACTTCGGTTTTCATTTACATCGAGTTTTTGTCACGACGTGCAGTCTGAAACCGAAAGCTCGAACTTTACAATTTTCGTCACACAAGTAACGTAAATGGCCGTAAGATGGAAAAAGTCACAGAGTCACGCATACACGTATGTGTTAATAAACACGAGGGTACAACGTGCAGCAGAGGTAATAAGAGAAAGGATATATAAGTTCTTCGTGTTTGTACGAACAAGACTGAGTCTGAGCACCACTGTTAACCTTCTCCAATAAAGCCGCCCCTGTCGTTGCGTGTAATCACCCTTAAACACTCCAACGCCCCAAGTCTGCTGCCAACCCGGTGTGTCCCCTTTCTATGTTTGGCGCGCTTTCTCTCCTTCCTTCGACCCCCCCCCCCCCCATCACCCTTTGCCCTCGCAACACAATAATCCGCTACAAATAACATCCCAAACAAGACACGATTTCAGTTTTACAATAAAGCTCTCACTAGTGCCTCATCGTCAGCGATACAGAAACACGAGAATAAGCAGGACACGCGAGAGAGTTCTAACGGGGAATAGACGGGCTCGCAATCTCAAAGAGTAACGGATCGTCGCTCGAGTGTTTTCCGACGGTTTAAATCCGCGTTCGCTTTCACACATTCTCACACGGAACCATAATACGTGTGTCGGTTGACTTTCTGCGCATTCCAAATTGTATCACAATTTTGGTGACATTTGGGTACCAACGCGAAATTACGTGCATTTCGATATGGATGATATTTCGTCATGGGTTTTTAGCAAAACTTGAGAGAAATAGAAGAATGTTTTTTTTTATTGACTGTTATTGTCAATGCAAAATGCTCTTCGCTGATTAGGCACGTAAAGTTGAACTGAGGGGCCGTTTCCCCCTTTCGCGCACGGTGAAGGTACTTAATACCGGGTGTACCATTTTAATCTTACACCTGATTCATCTCGACAAATACTGCTCCGGTCAAGTATAGAGTGTAATGAAACTTTTAAGATGCAAAGAGGGACGGTCGAAAAAAAAATGTTGGTCCAAAATTCGAAATGGCGATGTTGAGATGGCCGACAAGCTTTTTAAAACAGGACTCTTTCAGCGAACATTTTGCCAGGCCAAAACTAACAATTATTTTCGGATTTTTAAAAATAAAGTTCGTAATTTTTCGGTTAGAACACCATTTTGACGATTTTAGTGATATCCAGGATGTACCACGAGGAGGTAAAGTCTTTAACATCCCAAGTGTAAGTGTGTGTGCGTGCGTATGTGTGTCTGGGTGTGAGTTTGTTTGGGCTTGTTTGATAACGGAAGTGACGAGCCGCAAAGATCTAATTCTTGTTTGGGTTTGTTTGGGTTTGTTTGATGATCCAAACGAACCCACAGACACGCACACGTACACTTGGAATGTTAAAGACTTCACCTCCGCGTGGTACGTCCTGCATAGCGCAAAATAGACAAAAATGGTGTTCTAACCTATAATTATAGGCTAGGTAAAAAATGCCTACAAAAGTTTTAAATTTTAGTCATAAAATTTTGTGGTGAAAAAAGTCCGTGACTTAAAAAATGTGATCATTAACGGGTTACTCCCACTTGTAGCGCAAAAAAGGCCTTATTCATGAATTTTTTTAAAGAAAACTACAAAATTTTTTTAATCGCTCAATATATCATCTTAAAGAATACATCTTGAAGAAATTTCAGTAATTTTTTTATTGAAAAATATTACATTGTTTAGTGGCAAATGGCCGTCAATGAAATAATGTTTTTATATACACGGTTTGCGGTGACCAACATTGCGGCGAAGTGGATCATCTGAAAAAAAATGCGGATGGATTTAGTCAAATATAAGTATATACTAGTCTTTAATCGAAGGATTTTAAAAAATATTCATTTTTCACAAAATGGCGGACAGTCAAAGTTAATGGTTCGATTTTAACGAAAAAAAAAAATAATCGAACGATTAAAGACTATATTTTTATGTATTAAATAAGCCTGCAAAATTTCAAGAAGATCGGATCATTAGTGTGCGAGTAATCTTGGTCACTTCAGAAATGCCATTTTGAGAAAAACGCGTTTAAAGTTTCAATTTCAATTAAAGTTTCAATTTCAGTTTACACGAAGAAAATATATTTTTTTGTAAACTTACATAGAGTCATCTATTCCGGGCCCATACAGAAGTATGGGCCCGGATACTTATACTTTAAAAAAATGCAATAAAAAACAATCGATTTTTTCAAAATCGCAAGTGGGGGTAACCCCTTAAAAAAAACAAGGCGGTCATCTTAATCCTTACTTGTCACACTTCTGTAGAATCACGTACTTGCCACACGGGTTGATTCACACCCCAGCGACAAAAATTGTTATATCAAAAATAAACTATTGAATATTTTTACTTGGAAATTTTGACAGATCATCTAAGGAGTTCACTTTGAAAGGCCATGTAGGTTATTTAGCCAAAAATCAAAATTAACCCTTACTTGCCACATTTGAGTAGACTACACATCAATACATTTTCGCATGAGAAAAAAGTGGGTGGAGTGTTTCGAACCCCACAGTGGCAAGTAAGGGTTGACGTTGCCATTTTGAATTGTGGACCAACAAAATAATCTGTTTGCGAACGTCTGCCCCTTTGAACCCAAAAACTTTCACTATTCTCTATACTAGATGGGAGCAGTATTTTTCGAGATAAATCAGGTGTAAAATAAAAATGGGACACCCTGTATATCGCGCGTACGGCGCAGCGCTGACAAGAACGGAGAACGCTAAAAGAATTGCAAAAAGAAGAGGGTGATACGAACAAGAGGCTCGATAGATTCGCCAAATTAGCCTTATGGCCCTCTGTATTTTGACACAGGTCGGCAGCATTGTTTTATGGAGCCTGTGGTCCCGCGTTTCGTCGTTTCTCTTGCGCTCTCCCTGGACTAGGCCCCTAAACGCGCCTGAATGCACCCTTTGTTTACGGAATTGTAGGTATATTATAAGGCAATATGTTTGCCCTACATAAGCTACGAACACCGCAAGAGAAAGAGAGAGATGGAGAGAGGTTCGAAAATAGCGTGGGCGGACGCCCGCTTATCCGAATTGGGACAGTCATCACAGGTCGTAGAATTCGCTGTCGTTTCTTTTAAAAAAGGAGCCAGCCGGAAAGGGGAAAAGCCGGAGATCAATTTTTTTTATAGCTCTACCATCATCCTCAAAGATCACGGTGACTACATTGACCGAAAAATTCTATTGATATTAACTAACCGCGTCTATTTGATTTTTGAAAATTTGAATTAACTAGATTTTTCGTGGAATCAGTTTTTTTCTATTGTATTCCATTATTGGAATTATTTATTTCAAATATATTTATTGATTTAAATCAAAATCTATTTAATATCATCCAATAACTAAATATTTTATTTAATCTTTATAAATCTGTGATTCGGTTTTCGTTTTAATATCATCCAATAGCTAAATATTTTATTTAATCTTTATAAATTTGTGATTCGGTTTTTCCTATTGTATTCCATTATTGGAATTATTTATTTCAAATATATTTATTGATTTATCCAATCATCATCCAATAACTAAATATTTTATTTAATCTTTATAAATCTGTGATTCGGTTTCATCTGTTCAAAAAACAATTTAGTTGAATCCACTAAATAGATTTATTTGATTTTTAAAAATTTAAATTAAATAGAAATTTCATAGAGTGAACGATTTTTCTATTTGATTGAACGAATGGTCTATCTTTATTGCAACACACATATCAAAAGGGTGTCGGAGTAGAGAGGGTGGAGAGAGACGAATTATATATATATATATATATAATTTGTCATATAGGTTATGTTTAAAATACAGAGGGCCATAAGGCTAATTTGGCGAATCTATCGAGCCTGTTATTCGATGAAACTCTCTAATTATCACAATGATATTAAGTAATTAATATAGTTAATGTAATACAACAAATAATTATAGGAATTTAATCGGTTTTTTATACCATATCTGCGACCAAGATGTTACAAGCACTTGGTAGCGTAGGGGCAGTGTGCGTAGCTATGAGTAGGTAGGTTCTAGGTTCGATTCCACATAGGTGAATTATTCTTTTCGTAAAAAATAATTTCAGAAGGCCAGGGAATGACGAATTACGATACAAATTCGTTGTGGTAAAACTGTCAATTAAGTGTTTCGTTTCATTTTCGATTTATGAAATATTTTATACATATAGTACACTTAGATTTACCGTGTACATTGTAAGCAAATAAAGATTTATTCGAATCGAATCGTTATTTATTCAGTTTGAATATATTTAATATTTAACAAGAATAGCTGGAACAAGTAAAAAAATATCTTTGAAACAAATAAGATCGTAGTAGGCCGTGGACAAGGAAAAAACCTATTTGATTTAAATAGATCCCATTTGAATTAAGTATTTTTCCTTTGGCAGTGTATGGCAAGGACTTTGGACAAGGAACTATTTATTCGAATCCTAATGTTATAACAATTCATAAGAGAAATTCCTTTTTTCACGTCTTTTCTTTCCTTCCGTGCAGAATTTTTGGTCGGAGTTACGGCCCCCAAACTGATTTTCCTAAATAGTGTTAGGAAACGATCAGGCTATCCCATGTAGGTCCGATACCCCATGTTACGGTTCTTACAACGGGGTGCGATTGGCCAGAAAATGATCAGGAAGTGGCCACGAAAAAACCCGCAAATGACGAGGGAAGTAATCATGTACTAGAAAAGTCTTACGCGGAAAATGACCGCTAAATAAGTAGCGAAATAATAGAACCTAGTTCTGGCTATAATGCGACTTTTCGGAATATACCTCCACATCGATTTGGGAATCCGCGGAGGAATTTAAAGCGGGATATACATTTACAACGATAAAAAAATCGATTTCTTTTTTTTTTTGAACGATAGAACTATATATGTAGAATATTTTCCTAAAGTTTCAAAGCGAAATTCGAAAAACTTCAAACGTTACAGCCCGTCAACGCTGTGCCTCACCGCTCAGATTCGAAGCGGGCGTGAACTTCAAACGCGTTTTGCTCAAAACTGCATTATCGAAATTGGCATGCAGGATTACTCAAAAACTATTAAGCCGATTGAGAATTGTTTTTGAAAAATTGGAAAAAAAACTACTTTTTCAACCCACATTTTACAGAAATGTTGTGTGAAATGTTGATTTTTTGTTGTAAATGCGTGCCATTTGCTTGAATTTGCATTTTCTTCATTTTAATTGCCGTCATATAGAAACTATACATGTTCTAACTGAAAAATGTTTGAACTTTTGTGCAAATCAAAGTCTACAGGAAGCTAGACTGCACGCCGATTCGCAACTCCCGCGGCGACCTTGCTGTAACACTCTGCCACAGCTCCGTCATTTTAATGATGAATTAATTAAAAAAAAATTGTTTTGTATACTTACATATACTATGAAAGTATACCTAAAGTTTGATAATTGTAGAATAATTATTTCTTAGTTTAAAAAATCCCTCAATATTGCTTATTTTTCCGGTCTAAATGTACAGGGTGCGCCAGAGAAACTTACTTATTTGAAAAAATTCCCGCGCGGTGAGTTGGGCGGGTAGAGGGGCGAGAGGGGGCGCATCTGGAGGGGGAAGTTCCCAAGTTTGTTTCTCCCTCCAGTCAGTTGCCATCATGCTCTGGTCTAGAGAGCAGCGGGCCTTCGCAGTCGAGAGCTTCTTTTCTAACGGTCGCTCACTTGTTGCTACGCAACGTGCCTTCCGCGCTCGCTTTGAAATTCCTCCTCACAGACTCGTTCCTGGCCGTAATTCGATTCTGTCGTGGGTTAACTCATTTCGGGATTGTGGAAGTGTCGCTAAACCCAGAAATGGACTTCAACGGACCATCAGAACTCCGGAAAATGTCGAAAGAGTGAGGCAGTCAGTTGTGCGTTCTCCCCGGCGTTCGGCTCGCAAACACGCAGCTGCTATGGGAATTTCTTTTGATCGAGGAATTTTTTCTTCCAAGACTCGAAGAAATGAACGTTAGGAACGTGTGGTTTCAGCAAGATGGAGCCACAGCACACACAGCACGAGACTCAATGAATTTGTTGCGACAACATTTCCCCGACCGCCTCATCTCTCTCAGAGGCGATCTCCAATGGCCGGCACGCTCTCCAGATTTGACTCCATGCGATTTCTTTTTATGGGGTTATTTGAAATCTCTGGTTTATGTCGATCGACAACGGACCATAGCACACCTCAAGAACAACATTCGCGACGCCATTGCCAACATACCGATTGATATGCTGCAAAGAGTGGATACGAATTTCAAAAATCGACTTCATCAGTGTATGCGCAATGGGGGTCGCCATTTATCCGATGTCATTTTCAAGACTGCATGAAAAAAAAAATTGGGATATTGTATTCTCAAATAAAAAAAAATTTAAAACAATAATTGAAGTACTTTTGTTTTTATTGACCTTTCAAATAAGTAAGTTTCTCTGGCGCACCCTGTATATCCCGCCGGAGGTTGGAGGGGTCCAGTTGAGGTTTATGACGGTTTATGACCTATTTTTTCAACGAACCTCAAAAAAATGCATACGAGGTATAGATTTATTCTGTTGGTGCTAATTTTTCATGAAAATATATAATTTAAGGACAAAATAATGCATTTTTATATTTTTATCATATGGATAAGAAAAACTGTTATGTTGATACCAACTTGAAAAAGTATAACATTATCGATGATTATTATGAAAGACCTGCGTCAGTGAATGTTTTGTACAACTCAGATAAAAATTTTCAGTCATTTATAATTATGCTCATTTATATTTACACGTCTTTATATTTCTATTTAATTATTGTTACCATTAATCAATATTAAGTGTTGCAGATATACGGCAACCTCGCAGATATTGAGGTTGGTGGCAATGCTCTTTATTTGCCAGCCAATATTCGTAATCTTTTATTAATCCTCGATGGTTCGATATTAAATGTATATGGTTTACGATGGGCAAGATGGGTTTTTCTTTCTAAATGTTTACCGAGGTTTGGTTTGCATTAACCCGTTTTTAGAAATGGTTTATCTTGGTGCTAAATAGCCACAAAAATTACATCACCCGTAGTGTGAACGTCTTTCTCATCTAACCGCACGTAAAATTACATACATTAAACTATTTTTTATCCTAAAGACGCAGTATAATCTCTAGACCAGGGTTTCCCAACCCGGGGTCCACGAGCATGTCCCGAGGGGTCCGCGGACAACATAAATAGAGATAAAACATTGACAAACGAAATTGCGAAAGGCTGCTCTAGACAATACCATATATTGTTATTTTTTTTAATTTCGGATTGTGGCTAATGATCCAACCTCCTTAAGCGAAAATATTCTTAGACTAGAGCATAGTTCTATGAATACAACCCGACAAATAATACAAAAGGAAATGTAGAACCCCGTCATTATGACATTTACCAATTGCAATCTTTACATGGTAAAACTTGAAATGCTTGAAATGCCATAAGTCCGACGATTGTTAAGGGGTCTTCTCACCTAGACGCTAGAAACGGCTATTTTCATGAATTTTTTGATGGGTTTAAATTAAAGATATTGATATAAAAGTTGTTACACTTAATAAATACCCTTTTGAAATACATTTTGAAAAAATGTTTAAAACATGTCCTAAAACATTGTAGCTCTGCGCTATTGATGAAATCTCGCAGATGGATCATCCGAAAAAAAATCAAACGGTTTTAGATTGAGTGTGTTAATGGCTATAGCGCATATCATATGATTTTTGATATATGCAAAAATAACAAAATGGCGAACATTTTTCGAAAAAACATGAAAAACTTTTTTTTCACCGCTTTTGGCACCAAAAAATAGTAAATATCGAAATTTGTAAAAATCCTTAATATGCGCTATAGGTATAGTTGTAAAAAATATGTGGTTAAAATTACATGAGGATCGGTTCAGTACTTTCGAAGATTTTATCAACAAGCCGTCAAAAAACGTTATTTCGAGAAAGACGCGTTTAAAATTTGGTGGGTAACACAAATACATTTTTTTTAATGTATGGACTTCGAAAGTGTATTTATTAAGTGTAACAACTTTTATATCAATATCTATAATATAAACCTATCAAAAAATTCATAAAAAAAGCTTTTTTTAGCGTCTAAAGTGAAAAGACCCTCTAAGCTACATAGAATTTTTTCTCTCGTTGAACTCGTTTTTAAGCCGATGATAATTCTGTGTTGAAAAATAAACAGGCTCTTCCCAAAAATTGAAGATGACCTTCGCATGATCCTGACGCTTCCATCAGTAATATATATAATATGACCATTGTATTTCTCCTCCTCAAACAATACAACTTTGTTCGACAAATGTTTTGATTTCTAAAACCGTTCTTGAGACTTTGTGCCATTGTATCTTAAATGGGAAATTGTTGATAGCGATTGAAGAGTGAATACCTAAGTGTGATATGCTTATCAGATCTCGATTAAATTATTAGTTGCATGTGATTTTTTATTCGAGTACTTCGCATTTGTACTCGATTTGTACTCCACATTACGAAATTTATTGCCTACTTTGTAAATGTGGAGTACTTTGCATTTGTACTCCACATTTTGAAATGTATTGCCTATATTTTAATTGTAACTTTAATCTATATTTAAAATTGATCGGATCCATATGTTAAATGCTATGACGAACATCTCTGTTGTATTGGGTATACCCTTTATGCAAAAATGTTTAAAGTTGGGATCAGCTTTGCGGAAGATGTTGTAGTGCTGGATGAGGAGTACTTTGCGGGGAAATTTGTTACTGAGGAATTTATTCCCGGCCAAAACCTCGGCTCTTTTCTACATACGTAGAGCGTTATTTTTCTGGAGGGGGCTTAGGGGGGACTGACCGGACAAAAAAGTGGTTTTGTTCGAAATCATCTTTTTCAGAATGAAATTTACATAATAGTCTATAATCACGTTACACACATAAAATATGAAGCTTCAATCACACGTTGATGTTAACATTAATATCAAACTCTTGCAGTACCTCGAAAAATAATTAACTAATTTTTCATAATTCTTTCATCCAGTTACCAGTCTTTAACCTTTACTTTCAGTAGGTACTCAATTGAATAGGTCTCAGTTTTCTATTCATTTCTGGAATCCGTGCCAAGATTTTTTAGTTGGAATTTTATTTTCAAACTTTTTTAACATTCTCTATGTTCAGCGGTGACATATGAGCGAATCGTTGCTGATACATTGTGCTTTCAAGCTACGGTTTTATCCGCCTCATGGTAAAAAAAACTCCTCTCACAGCCGGCGCAGCTCACTGGGAGTACTATTACTGCTTGGACAATTTATATGAGTTAGGGCAGTACTCCGTTTTAATATGCTGTTTTAAATTGTTCAGCATTTATTTCATAATTTTTAAATGAAAGCATGTTTCTTATGACCATCGCTTTAGCTTATATGGCTGACGTATCAATTATTAAGATATTTTTGTAATTATTCATGAAATCCACTCCTTTCTTCAAGTTCAATTAAAAAAATGCGTCAAGTGCATGAAATGCGGGTAGATTCTTAAATCGGCGTTTTAGATTTACAATGATATTATTTATGACTGAGTAGTAAATTTTGATCTTTCAGTATTTTTTCTGGTTGTGTATCAGCTGGCAAATCTAATGAATTGCTATTGCCTACGGTTAACTTAATCGTAAAATTTGAATATCTATTCAATTTACGTAATGAAACAGCTACTTTTTATACAAGTTACAAAATTAGGACAACATTTTTTTCTTCGTTTTATTAAATTATTTCATTGTGCTTGCTTGGGCGAAACGAATAAAATGGATCGATGATGTGAATTTCCCCTGCCCCCTCCTGGCTACAGTAATGCAGGTCTAGCTTTCAGAGAATGTCATCTTCTTTTCCGACTTGACCTACCAATATTCTTGGCCCGACAATATTAAGGGATCATCACAGTGCAACATTTTCATAAAAACCATATTTTTTGCATTATCCGATAGTATAGATGGTTATAAATATGCTATTCCATTTTTGGGGCGAAATTCGAATAATTCGGTCACTACAGCCTTCTTTAGAGTAAGTGATTCGAGCAGCGGCCTGAGAACTGGCGCGGACTCGAAACTTTAAGGTGGTCCTCTAGTTTCTCGGATCGAAAAAATCGATTTTTTTCATAAATCACATCTACAACATGTGTAGAAAATGTGTGCCAAAGGATTTTTCGATATTCAAAGTGGTTCCCAAGTTACGGCCCTGGAACGGATCAGGTATACGGAGCAGGTATACTTTCAAACACGTTTTTCTCGAAACACCATTTTTCGAAACGGTGACCACGATATTTCAGAAACTACTGCACCGATCTTGTTCAAATTTATACAGCATCTTTAATATGTTATAAGCCAGCGATTGAACTAGGATTATCATGATTGCTTCGATAGTTTTTTTTTTACGAGCGAAAAACTTAAGAAAAAATGAGTAAAAAATAGAATGTAATTTTCAAAAGTGTATAAAAAAGTCAATTTTTGTAATTTAGAATTCACTCTAGTTCAATCGCTAGTCTTAAATATGAAGATTAAAATGCCGTTTGGTTTTTTGATTTCAGATAAGCAGAACAGCCGCAATCTTGGTCACCGTCAAGCACCTCTTTTACTTGATGTCTTACTGTCGGCCACTATAACGTTTATTCTATTATATATTTTGACTTCAAAAAATTTGTAAAGATTATTTAAATGTCAATAAAGATTATGCAAAAACAATGAGATTGATTACTTCGATGCTTTGCCCGTAAAAAATTATTGAAAAAGCCGTAAAAAAACAGCCGAGAAACTAGAGGACCGCGTTAAACGCGTTTTTTTCCAAATGTCGTTTTTCAAAACGGTGTGCACTTCCAAAGGAAGAGTTTTCAAACTATCCGTCTCAAATTTTGACACGACATTCTTCACGCCATTCTTTATCTTGCTATGGAAGCTTTTTTTAAAATCTTCATGTTTTTTTTAACGAAAAACTCGAAAAAATGGGCAAAATTCGATACTTTTTTTTCAAACCCCCGCCATTTGTCAGTATTGATAACAAAAAACCTGCATAGCAAGATAGTGGCTTTCATACCGATTAATAATCTTTAAAAAAAAATTGTTTCACATAACATTTACGGCCACAACCATGTAGACCGTGAGGACTCCCTTTTTCAAGCCATTTTCAACCGTTAAAAAAAATGTACAAAAAAGAAATGTAAACGTCAAAAAAATTATTTTCTTTTCTTCACGATTGCTGTGATTTGACATAAAAAAATCAGACTGATGAAGGTATTTCAACCATCGAAAAAAATTGTGAAAATCAGCTATTTTTCGACCCGTTACACTGTGATGATCCCTTAATAAAATCGGATGAGGTTAGCCTAGCCAGAGTCAAATACATAGTCGGCATCGTCCGATTACTTTCCGACATGGTATACATAGATGGTAAAATCTAACTCCAACTCTAATTGAACACCATATTTGTCAAACAGTCTCAAAAGATCTAGATCCTATATATAAACCATACGTGCATTTCAATCGACGTAAGTAACCCTTGCACATTGATTACAAGTCTGTAATTTGAGGTGGGCCGCATTCGTTGTATGACGGATGAAAAAAAATAAGTTTTTGGGGTAGAAAAAATGAATTCGATAAGCCTCGTATTAGTTATCTGTCTTTTGGGTGGGTTTTCCAGTGCGAGTCGGGCGAAAAACAAGTAGAAGTACCGTCGCTATAATAACTCGTAATAAAGCCCAGTGGAGTCATATTAGCGTCAGGAGCACGCGTGGCGCAAGGCTTTTGCACAAAGGATCTCGGCCGCCCTCGGCAAACACTGCGACTTCTGATGATTATTAACTTCACAGGGCCACTAGGAATATCCCGCCGAGAGAGTAACGGAGAACGTTGAAGGGACAGAAAACGTGCCCACGCTTCTGCGTTCGTTATATATGTATAGACCGTACAGACAGTAATCTGTTGGCCCGGAGGCACCAGTACCGATTTCCCGCTGCTCCTGGGAACCAAATTAATAGTTGCGGACTCGTTGGATATATCTTCGGATATTCGACGTTTCCCCTCCACGTCCCCTCTCCGTATTATACACACAGTGTGTAACATGCAACGAATTTCTATATATGTGTATATCAACGGTAGGTTTGCCTGCAAACGCGTAGTCGCCGAATATTCCCTGCATTTGACAAGTTCAGGCATCTCGGAACGACAATCTTAGTTCGAGAATTGAACAACCAGACGACAGTCGTTTGGCTTACGATGAGAACACTGACCAGCCACATTAAAGTTCAATGCTAGAGAAGCCAAGTAAAATTCGAATTTCGATAAACGCTGATTGGACGCCAAGTTTATTCCGTCAGAAATACAGGTAATGTCGCCGGAGATGGCCATAATGGATTCAACCTGGCTTCGAATAAGCATGGCGTTATCGATTTTTGTCATCTGTGGTCAGGTCAAAGTACAACGATCACGATTTGCGTTTGGTACAATGTCAACGTTACGACGAAAGATGCGACGGTGTTTCTTCGATACACTTTTTCAAATATCCTATTGCAAAACACATTTCGTTTCACGCGCGATACTGTATATATAAGAGCCCAAAATATGCAGCAGGTGGCGGAAGAAGTGCTGCACCTATTACGGTTAGAGCTTGGGTGCCGATTTTTCGATATGTCGCAAAACCGGAATATCGGAAATAGATCCGATATTGAAAAACCGATATTGAACTCGATAAACGACGATATTTCGATATCAGAGTTGAAAACTTAAAAATATCATTATAATTGTTACTTTTTCCATTTTAGGGGTCTTCTCGCTTTAGACGCCAAAAAGGCTATTTTCATGATTATTTTTTGATAGATTTATATTATAGATATATATAAGAGTCGTTACACTTAATAAATACACTTTCGAATCACATAAAAAATTTTTTAATGTATTTATGTAACCCAAACAAACTTTAAACGCGTTTTTCTCGAAACAACGTTTTTCGACGGCTTGTTCATGAAATCTTCGAAAATACTGAACCGATCCTCATGAAATTTTAACCACATTATCTTTACAACTATAGCTATAGCGCGTAAGAAGGATTTTTTTAAATTTTGATATTTACTATTTTTTTGCCAAAAACGGTGAAAAAAACACGTTTTTTCAAAAAATGCCCACCATTTTGTTATTTTTGCATATATCAAAAATTGTCTGATATGCGCTATAGCCATTAACGTACTGAATCTAAAACCGTTTGGTTTTTTTGTTTCGGTCGATCCATCTCCGAGATTTCATCAACGGCGCAGCCTACAATTTTTTTTAGGACACTTTTTAACTACCATTTTCCTTTATAAATAGTGACTTAAATAAATAAAATTTTCAAAATGTATTTCGAAAGTGTATTTAATAAGTGTAACAACTTTTATATCAATATCTATAATGTAAACCTGTCAAAATATTCATGAAAATAGCTTTTTTTAGCGTTTAAAGTGAGAAGACCCTTCAAAGTGACCATGCTGTTGCCTGCCTGTCACAAGCTCTGCTATTTGTTTGCATTCTAGTAGCTAAGACTGCACTGACTTGCATAAAACTTCCTAATTTTAAATTACTACTTTTTTATTTGCATAAAAGTTCTTATTTTCGGTTTGCTTATTTGTTTTATGTTGGGTTGGATATATTTAAAAACATAGCAGGGTATGTTTAGAAATGTATAATAAATGAAGATCTCAATAAAAGACGATGATTTTTAGGGTACCGTACCCGAAGGGTAAAACGGAACCCTATTGCTGTCACTCTGCTGTCTGTCCGTCCGTACGTCACGGGTCTCTAGCTCGTAAACAAAATAAGTTACAGACCGGAAATTTGGATACCATGTATAGAATGTTAACCCAAAACCGAATATTGAATTAGAAATTCAATTAAATTATTTTTCACGGGGGTCATATACATGAAAAAAAAACAGAACATAAAATTTCTAATCCTGGCATGTGGGGTGTAATTTTTTGAAGCTCATTAAATACAGTACAAATATATTTTTTCTGTCTATCTAAAAAAAAAAGAAACGCGGCGCCGTCAATGTTGTAAGTTTTAGACCATTTTTGTTACGGGTCTATCTCAAAAACCAAACTAGTTATGAATTTGGAATTTCTGTATATTATGTACCATATACTGTATTTAAAGAAGAAATACTGAAAACGCCGATTAATAATGAAGTATATATAATAATTGAATGTATGCATAATACAATACATTTATAATGAAAATATATAAAAAATGTGTTATTTAAATATTTACAATACTAATTGACTTATTTTTTGGAATCGGTGCCAGCCAAGAATGAGAGATTGACGTCACAAAAGAAACGAGATTGAGAAACTCCTGCTTTGTATACAGCAGGAGTATACAAAGCTTTCTTTAGCTATTATCACCCGACATGGTTTCCGTTTAGTACCACCTAAGAACTAAGACATAAAAAAAGCACTACCTAATTAAATATCTAGTTTAGAAAAAAAGTTAATTAGCCATATCCACGGAACCCTAATAGAGCGAGGCCCGACTCGCACTTGGCCGAGTGTTGAATAAATACTGTGGTTTCACCTAGCTATACAAAATTATTTCTACAATTGCCATCTTCACTTTCAAGCTTCTAACGTTTTTAATCAAGGTTTTGCAGGAATATCGAAAAATATCGAAATAGCGGTATTCCGATCCTACGACTTGTTGATATGGAAATAATACTGGTAATAGGAAAAGCTCCGATAGTCTAAGCTCTAATTATGGTATTGCTGAGCATGAGATCAGTGGTCCAAAGTGCTGGGTGTAGCCTGGATTTAACTAAAGTGTAACGGGGTGCCAGCTCATCCGTCTCGTAAACCACATTCGCAGTGTACTTTAACGCAGGATATACGTTTAGACCGGAAAAAATAAGCAATATTGAGGGATTTTTTAAACTAAGAAATAATTATTCTACAATTAGCAAACTTTAGGTATACTTTGATAGTATATTTAAGTACACGAAACAATTTTTTAAAGTTAATTCATCGTCAAAATGGCGGAGCTGTGGCCCGTAGACTTTGATTTGCAAAAAAGTTTAAACATTTTTTCAATTAGAACATGTATAGTCTTATGTGACGGTAATTAAAATGAATAAAATGCAAATTTGTTAAAATGGCACTCATTTACAAAAAAAAATCAACATTTCCGCAACATTTCTGTAAAATGTGGATAAAAAAGTCGTTTTTTTTTTCAATTTTTCAACAACAATTTTCGTCAAGTAGAAGGTACCAGTATTATCAATATTTCTACCAAGTTTCAACTCAATCGGCTTCATATAGTTTTTGAGTAATCCTGTACGCCAATTTCGATAATGCAGTTTTCAGATAAACGCGTTTGAAGTTCACGCCTGCTCC
Source organism: Ophion slaviceki (assembly GCA_944452715.1). Classification (NCBI taxonomy): domain Eukaryota; kingdom Metazoa; phylum Arthropoda; class Insecta; order Hymenoptera; family Ichneumonidae; genus Ophion; species Ophion slaviceki. The sequence goes on from OX101784.1 coordinate 34,723,949, forward strand.
GAATCCGAGCGGTGGGGCACAGCGTTGACGGGCTGTACCGTTTCAAGTTTTTCTAATTTCGCATTTCTTGAACATTTTCTTAAAGTATGATGTTTCGAAAATATTCCCTAAAAATTTCAAGTCAATCCGATGAATAGGTTCCGGGATATCCCACAATTAGTGCAGGGGCGTTGGGTCCCCATGGCAGGTAGCGGCTGACAAACGCGCAACCGAAAATACCCGGGAAGGCAGAATGCTTCAAAGACAACAACAAATTGATATTTGGGAAGCTTCCATATCGGCAGAAGTCCTATTGTATGGGCCAGGTATTGATGATTCGATGTAAGTAATTTTTTAATTAGTATTTCTATACATAAATCAAGTGTAAAATTGGAAAACTCTTTCAGAAATTTTCAAAAATTCATTACTCACAAACTATGAACTTTAGCAAAATTTTATAAAGAATAATTTCGTGTTAAAAATGCCCAAAATGTGTTCAAAAAATTATTTATCCCGAAAAACTTTAATTTTTTGAAAAATTGTTTTAACAATTGGCTATAAACAATCGTATGCTCGGCAATTCGGCAAAAATTGTGATATTCGGATTCAGCGGATCAAAATACATTAAAAAAAGTTTAGCTTCATCTATCGAGCTCAAAATTTGACGAACATATATTACCGTATCCACATCGAAAAACTTTAAACGCGTTTTTCTCGAAACTATGTTTTTGAAGTCGGTGACCACTATAATTCAAAAACGACTCGATGGATTTTGATGTGCTTATTGATAGCATTAAAAACTAGTCCTTAATAGCAGGATTTTCATTTTTTTTGAACATTTTTATTTTTTTAAACAATAAACGAGCGATTTTTTGGTCGAAAATCGAAAGTTATCTGTCGGAAGCCGCCATTTGGTTAATTTTTTAAAAAAATGCTTCGATCAAGGACTAGATTTATTATTAAACTAATGATTTTTTTTGTTTTTTTTTATTTCCGATGATACCGTAGAATTTCATGATGGTCACCGCAAAGCACTACATCCCGAAGAGGGTCCGACAAAGATGGCGATATTTTAATAAATAATCAATGTTTTTCTTTGAAAAATTGTACAAGTCAAGTTGAAATATAACATAAAAAGTCTGTGTAACCACTTTTTTAAAACAAACTTAATTACTATAAAAAAAAATTATTGAAAGTGCTCATTTTTTCACGCCTCTGACTGCATCTCACCCCCTAAAGAAGAAAAAAAAAGAAATCAATTTTTCGATAGTTGTAAATGTATATCCTGCCTTAAACTCAGCCGTAATGTCGCCTTTACAGGTACTGTCTAGCGCTCGTCAGTCTAGGATCCGGATATGGCCTAAGGCGCCATGTTTCGAGCAAAGATTGAGCTAGAATGATCTCACATTAAAATCCTCAAAGCCGAAGAATAATGTGAGATCTATGCTATGTACGTGGCTGCAGATGGGTGGAGCACACGTGTAACATTAGTTAACAGGACCAGATTTATTGTATACCCCAACATCGGGCGAAAAAACTCCCGAGAACCTTGTGAAACGGATCTATTTTCAGTGACAGTCATCCAGTGAACCCGCCTCCATCTCTTTCTCTCTGCCTCTGTAGCCGAGTAGCAGAAAGAAGGAAAACGAAGAAAGTTGGATGGTGGCCTGTCGAAACGGCCTGGTTGCCTTTGTAAGAGATCCGTTCGGGTTGCATTTTGCATCTAATTGTAGGCAGAACTTCTACATCGGGTGTCCGCACGACAAAAGTGGTACTATTATTGCAATGCCTGCCGACGGCCCTCCCTCACATCGGTCAACTTCACTGCCCGAAAACTCGACAAATACGAACCCATAAGTAAGCCAAATCCGCGTCCCACCCGGTTAGTTATACGAAGAATCGCATATGTGAACAAGAAAGGACCGAGGGCGCGCGCTGCGAGAAACTCGATCTCAGATCGGGAACGCGCGACGTTTTGCCTGCCGGGGTAGAATCGAGAAAGACGTCATCGTTGAAGAGAAAGACGACAAGGATGGGGAAAAAGAAATATAAAAAGGGAGAAAGAAAAAAAAAGAAGGAAAGAAGAACGCAACCTCGAGAGAACCCTAACGGAACTGAATACGTTTGTACCTGGCGCCGACAATACACCGCGTAATTCGATTACAAGGACCGCCAGCTAATTGTTAATTGCCGACAAAGCTGCGATATCTGGCTCTTTTGGTCGTTTCCTTTCGTCGGGCCTGTACATAGGCATATCTAGTTTTGAGGTCATATCTCGTTAAGTACTACGTAACTGGCTGTAATTCCTTCAAATGGAATTCTTTTGCGAAGATTCTAGTTAAATGGACATGTGTTCCTTACGGGTTGAGGGGTACTACATACGCATACTACATCGTGCATATTGTCCGTTGATCTGAGGTTTAACTGGACGAACCAGCTGAAACCCACCAAATATACATTGACTTGTAATATATTGGGCGCCATTCGAAACGGAATAGCGAAAGATTCCCAGATACTCCATATCGACAAATTTTCTGAGCAAAAGTTGCAGGTTTGTGACCTCACATGCCATAGTCATATCAACTTTTGCCGTCGTGTCAGAGCCAAAAGAATGTTACCAGTTTTTTTAAAAGGAAATTTTCATGGCATTCAATTGTAGTCCTACTGAAGGCATGCTCAACAGAAAGAATAATTGTTTCTCGGTTGTATGTAGCGAGAACGATAGCATCTTGAAGCTGTCACATCTGCAGCCTATTCACTGTCCACATTAGTATTACTCCAGGTGTGCGATGTGGTGGATGCAGTATTGTAGCGACAATTCGTGTGTATGCGTGTCTATGTGTCTATGGGTGACAGTCCGGATTTGAGTTTACGCAAATTGTCAAGAACATGAGATGTCATGATAAACCGGTTAATGCCTGTGGAAACATGCCTAGTGAAACTGTTTTTTGTAAAACAGGAAATTTAAAGACCGGATTCCATGGCGTGCACAACGTCTCTGCATTTAGATGGCAACCCAACGTTGTAAACTGCACATGGTGTATAACTCGTATAATGCAAATTATATGGGAGCAGGGGGGGGGGGGGCATTAGATAAAAGCTTTAAAGTGCTGAACCCATTTTCATTAGTCTTGTCTTTAATCTGACTGTTTTCCAGGATCGCACAAAATATGCACTTCCCTTTAAGGGACTCAAGGTGTTCGAATGAAGGTGCGAATCTCCACAACGTCGATTCTAAAAATGTTTTAATTAGGCGGACCATTCTGTAGGTATTTTACCTATCCAAATGAAATGGAATAATCGGTATACAAATTAATATTACAAATAATTCGCAAAGAATTTTATCTGTAATGCGTAGAAATGTAATTTCGGCCACCCCATTAGGTGATTCACATAAAATATTTTTCTCCGTGACTACACTGGGAAAAAATATTATTGATACAATATCATTGGTGTTATTGAATGAAATTTCGTTGATTCAATTGTAAAATTGTTGGTGTAAATAATCGGATTTATTAGTCCAAACAAAACGCCATTGACTTTAATGACATGATAAAATTAAAAGTTTTCTTTTTCATTCAAAATATATATTGTTAGCCGAGAACAATATATTATTGAAACTATCTAAAAAATTATCGCGAACAAATCATATAGTTTTGAATGCATTTTCTGCAATGAACAAAAAAAGCATTTCAATTCATAACATGAATATTGTTGATTGGAGTACACAAGAGAAATTGAATTTCGCTCGTTTGATTCAGATAAAATTTCTATTGGGTAAATATGTTATTTTATTTTTTTCACCATATCCGATATTGATTTCCAGGTACATTGTTCGTTAAAATATTAATATTTTATTTTGATTGAAAAATATTAAGCAAATGTCTGAATTGATTAAAAAATTATGCGAAAATAAAATTTGTTTCTTGCGCATTTGGTTGAAAAAATTTAACCAAATCATGGCCGAGCGCCACCGAAATTATGAGTGTGAGCAAACCCGTAGTTCTCGGAGTAACCGCTAGAAGCCGCGCGCACGTTCGTTTCTCGTAAGCGTGGCGCGAACCGAAAATCTACTTAAACGCCAGAGAAACTCTAAAGAGTATCGCTTCTGGGCCTGTGGCTAAGATCAAAGTGTAGTATTTGTTCTTATCAGTTGAAAATCTGATATTCTCTCCATGGATATTCCATTGGATATCTGATATTCTCTCCACTATTATCGTGGATGATCATTCTAATCCTCACTTTTTATTTAAGATTTAAAACAAATTGAAAAACTTACGTCCCATGGCATATTCGTTTCCATGCAGTAAAGAAATAATCAATTCCATTGATTATATTTTTGTACGAAATAAAAAATGTTGTAGCAACCGCTTAATTATTTCATCCATATATCTACAGATTATATATAGAATGCTTTCAATAGAATATAATTTTATTTGAAGGATAATGTAGATATTCAGAGAACGGAAGAGCTTTTGCAAATAAAATAATATGTTATTTAAATCAATCGCATTTTCCAATATTTTATAGTATTGTAACAATCTCATACATCGGTGGCACTCTGCAGCAGCACATTTATTTGGATCAGCCAATATATTTTGTTGATTCAATTGGTTTTTTTCTGAGTGTATAAAATTACGAAACTGTGTAATTCCTTTTATGTTTTCAAAATGCCGCAATGTTCTTAACGCATTTCCTGCTTACGCTAATGATTTATCATCCCTGTCGCAGTTCTCGACTTTCACTAAAAGTACGTCTGGTTTACATGATTTTCTGAAGGACTAAAGAAAAACCGCGAGAGGAATAGAGGTACAGAGAACGCGCGGTAACGAGAGGGGAGAGGGCGAGAGAGAGAGAGAGAGAGAGAGAGAGAGAGAGAGAGAGAGAGAGAGAGGCGTCGTTAAGGCACTTTTACATGGCACCCAATGACACGTGTACAGCTTCTTGTATAGTACAATATGTGTATACTCCGGACAGAATAGTATAGTATACAGCTTCGGTGTTTAACAGCTAATCTGCCAAATGAAGTGTTTTTGTGTTTGAGCACAACACTCCGTCTCAATGGAGAGTAAAACCGCCCTCGGTAAAGGGTTGCTGCCGACATGATTGATGCTCGAGGGGAGTTTGGTTCTCTCTGCCGCCCTATCTCGCCTTCTCTTTCTCTGATACATATATTGCTCCGAGCTTGTTCCTATTGCTCTTCCATCGCTGGATAAGGGTTTCTGGCCACGGAACCCAGCACGCTTGATGCTGCTGCTCTCGCCAACTGAACGAGCGAGAATCGACTACGGGAACCCTTTTTAGCCGAGCCCGGGTTCAGCCCCGCGCTAAATGAAGTACTTAATTGTGCCCGCAGACCTTACTGGAAACGATCGATGGACAGCTAATCTTCCGGTGTACATATATAGATATACGTTTGCAAAAAGCCGTGCATCTACTTCTTCACCATACGTACGTCCAGAACGGAAGACGAACGTCTTTGCTCGGTATATTTATGTCATTTAACCTCGTTGGCATTTCGAGTGATGCCCATTTACTTTTTTCCCTCGGAAGACGCTTAACCCTCTGAGACTAACAACCGCCGGCTCTACAAGTATTGGCAAGAATAAAATAAACGGAAGAGAAAATTGCCCGTTCCTCGTTAACGCGGGTAATCCACATTGTTGGGGAGGCTAAATTAAGTTCAGTTGATTACATAGAAGTGAAAAGGTTTTCCGCAGATCCCGGTTCTATAGGGTCCGTCAAAATCGAGTCCACATCCATTCCCGACTGATTGGATGACGTTTTCTGTTAAATGATCCAGTAGGATATTACTCTACGAGGACATCCTCGTTATATCAGGACGTTGAATAAGTTCTCGCTGCTTTCCAACATATGACGTTACCAGAACTGTGTACCTGTAGTTTAAGATGGTAACGCATCTGTAAAGAAGCACTATAACCAAGCTTGAAATTCAGTGTATGTCATTTCGCCGAAGTGGAAATCACTTTTTTTTTGTTATGACAAAGAAAAGTGATTTCCACTTCGGCGAAATGACATACACTGAATTTCAAGCTTGGTTATAGTGCTTATACTATGCTTATACTTAACACTATACTTAACACTATAAGTGCTTATACTTAATACTATACTATAGTGTTAATACTATGGTATTAAACATGTCAAATTTCTTGCCAACAGGAGTATTTGCCGGAAATTTTACTGCACTACTTTATCCCAAAAAATCTGCTGCTGAAGCACACAGAATTCTTGTTGAGACTTACGGCGACCATACTCTGTCGGAAACAATATGCAGAGATTCAGTCCTGGATTTGCTAATAACCCGTAAGGCAGCTGCCTAGGGGCGGCAGGCTTTAGGGAGCGGCGGATTCTAGCGGCATCTAAAAAGGCCCAGAAATACAAGTAAGGTAGGAGGCGCGGCACAAAGTCAAGTGGCCTATACTTAAGAAAAGTATAAATCCGGCACTGTAGAGATTGGTTTAGACGCTCCAAAACTAATGATTTTGATGTGCTGAATTGGGGGCATAACTTCATGAAGACTCATGTCAGGCGCTAGCTGAACTTGCTGAATCAGTTTCAAAACGTTTGAAAGGATTAGGAAGGTTTTTTTTTAATGAAGCATTAATTTCCAGGAACAGCCAGAACTTAATTCACGTCGTTCAAGAACGATTCCTTATTTTGCTGGTTATATTCGGGAGAGTTCAATAACCATTTTGAAATCGGCTCCACGAGTGTTACGAAAGAGGTTCGATTGTATATTCTACATGATTAAAGGAGCCAAGATTTATATACAGTGTATACGTATGTACGGGAGTCCCGATAAACCGTAGTAGATCAATCGGCTACGCTCACAAACACCGCACTATACCGGCGATAAGTTTTGTGTGGCTCGCTACGACGTTAACATCCTTACGATGGTAACCGCCTCCTTTACGTGTATATAACCTCCATTCCCCGTAGTCGATCTCACTCACTTGAAACTCTCGCTCTCTCCACCCTCATCTCGTCTTCTTCCTCGTTCTCTTTCTCTTCCTCTTGTCACTCCTTCCCTTCGAAGCTGTGCGGGATGGTTAGATGCACGAAAGGACAAACACTGGGCGTAATGGAGTTTCCAAATATTCGGGGAGCCCTCGCTCAATTTCGAACAATTTGCATTTAGGGTGAAGTGTAATTAATAGAAGCAGGGTGTGTAGCGTTGCTTTGCTTTTCCTGTGTGTGTATATATATATATGTGCGTGCGTGTGTGTGTGTGTGTGTGTGTGTGTGTGTGTGTGTGTGTGTATATATATATATATATATATATATATATATATATATATATATATATCCACAGCTATAGACACCTATAACACGTATAACTGATCTATGCAGCTGGATATGTGTGTGTTTGGTCGCGCGTTGTTCGTTGGGATCGCGTGCCATTCGACGCCTATTAACGCTATATTCCGTTGAGTTTAGCATATCCAGGGAGGAGGCAATATTGAGTTACGCGACAGTAATTATAATACTCGTTAGACGCGACGCGCTCGGCAAAAGTTAGGATTCGCTTACGGAAAGGTACTGGGGACGGAAGGAAAACACCTTTCGCTCACGTGCCGATTTTCTCAGAATTATATACAGATATTTATATGATAATTTTGTCGCCATTGCTAGGCAAAGAGATAGGATTGACTTTGAGGTCAGGTGGCAGTTCGGACAATGATGTAGGCCCGTTAACCATTACTCGTGGTAAGGCGTTTAACCTTTGAGACACGCAAGGTAAATTAAAATTTGACTCTTGTGTTGTTTTGTACTGTTTGCGTAAGGATTTTATGCAAGTGATGTTGTGCTATTGTAGCATCATCCATTCATGGACAAGTTATGTATTTTTGACGAACATAGCCGTGGTGCGCATCATGCCCCGTAGAGGCTATATTGAATAGTGATAATAATGGTAATATATAACGCCTGACTCTCGCTAGGGACATGTAAGAACCTACACAATTTTAATGATTAACACGAAGAACGTATGATTGCCAACGGGGGTAATTCTAACTCGTCCATCGTTCCTTTACTCACTCACGCTGTCCATTTTGCACAATCGTAAGACGCTTGAGATATCCTTCTTCATGGCGTCCAAGAGTGGTGGCGTTTCGCGACTCTTATGGACTCCCTGGATCTGATGACATGATCTGGTGGCTGCTGACATTGGCCGTCAAACACACGTTTTCACGTGCTTTTCCCGGATTGTCTCCTTCTCACTCTGCGACCCTAGACGTTGTCATCCACGACTACTCCAGTTGGCCACATCCGTATACAGATACTTACGAATAGTATTTGCAGTATGCGGACGTGGTCTGGTTGATGGTGTTCAAACGCAAGCAAATCTCCTCTTTGGACAACGCCACTTGACAATTTTTATTTTGCACCTCTTCTCTTCTTTTTTCCGTCTTCGGCTATGTTCAATTTACAATGTTTGGTTTGGTTTACCCAAGGATCGTGAATCACGTGCTCGGCGCATGTTCTCTCCTTATATTAGATGTATTCTCGGTCTTTTTTCGACAATTTTGCCATTTATTTATGAAAAAATAAATACAGGTCTAGTTATCACAGTAATGGCGATCGCTTTGAACGCATTCTTTCGAGATATTGGGCAATTGTCCGATCCCAGCTCGAAAGAAAGATGGAGGGACTGGATGAAGACGTCAGTGCTCTGATGGACTTCTTCAGGAGATTCGGAACTTGGTATCCACCAGATGATGTTGTAGCGCCCGAAAAAGGTGGTAGTCAGAAGGCGCAAGGTCTGAAGAATACGCCGCAGGAGGGAGAATTTCCCAGCCTAATGTGGAAATACGTTTCAGGGTTTCTTTTCCTGTGTGTGGCCACGCGTTGAGCAGAAAAATCACTTGTCTCGTTGTACTACCACTAAATGGTATTTTGTCCTCAATAGCATCACTCAATTTCATCAGTTGCTTCTAATAACGCTTAGCAGTAATAGGTTTCTCCCAGTTTGAGTGTCCCATGAGGAATTACACCTTTCAAATCCCACCAAATACACGATAAAAATATTGTCACGTGGATGTTTGGCTTTGCGGTGCTCGTTGACGGCTCTCCTGGATAAACCCATGACTTGCGTCTCTTAGGACTGTACAATATCCACTTTTCATCCCCAGTCGACATTTTATCTAGAAATACTTTTTGTTTGAATCTGGTCAGCACATTGCAATTCCACAGTGTCGACTTTTGTATCCTGCCAAGTTTTCTTAAACGTATCGAAATAGCTGGTTGAGTCAGTCCGAGAGTAAGAGCAGGCTCCTTTTGTGTTTAGCCGGGATGTTTGTTGAGTAGGTTCTCCAACACCTCGTCCTCAACCTTTTTCGGTGGTCCAGAACGTTCTTCATCCTGGAGGTAAAAATTTACGTCCCGAAACTTTACAGCCATTTTTTGTGCTATAAGATACAGCACTCTTTCCAAAAGCCGAACAGATAATTTATTGTGCTTCTGCGGTAGGATTTTGAGTTAGAAGACAGTGCCTCAATTGCTGCTTGTCGAACGACACCTTTATTTGCTATCTTCTTTTATGTTGGATTAATCGGACCACCATCGGACTGAGTGGTTTTCCAGCTCATATATGGTGCTTATAAACGCCCTGTATAGCGAGAAAATTCTTCAATTCAAATAGCTGTTTTCGTAATCTCAATCTAGGGGCCGAGAATTAATTTATACACCTAATATATCATTGAGGGTCTTGCCAAGTTCACCCCTTCCTAATTTCATTACATGCAATACAAGAATATTGGTAGGACCGATCCCGATCTAGACTTTATATTTACGAGTATTCTTCTGATTGGATCGTGCATAGATTCGTTGCACTATTTTTTTTAACATCATCGAGAATGAGCGATGTGCAGTCAATATAAAGTATGCTATAAATGTGAAAAATATGGATATTGACGAAAATTATCAATTTGCTTTTCGACTATTTTTTTCTGAGCATTTTAAAATTACTTTCGTACATTCTTGTATAATTAAAAAAAAGCAGCCACAGCAATCCAAAGTAATACTTGTCAATTTGTATGGTAAAACCCCAAACATGATATACCTGCCTATATTTTTGGATAAATGGATAGGACTTACGTTGAACTTGTATACGATTGTGGCAATGCGGTGAAGTGCTATGGGTACACGTTTCGAAATTTATTTTTATAACTGTAAAAACCAATTTCTGTTTCAACTTGAGATAGGCAGCTGACCTACAACGCAATACCGAAAAGACCAATAAATATATTCTTTTAAGGCGGTCCTCTAGTTTCTCGTGGTCGAAAAAATCGTTTTTTTTCTTCATAAATCACATCTACAACATGTGTAGAAAATGTGTGCCAAAGGATTTTTCGATATTCGAAGTGGTTCACAAGTTACGGCTCTGGAACGGAGCAGGTATACTTTCAAACGCGTTTTTCTCGAAACACCATTTTTCGAAACGGTGACCACGATATTTCAGAAACTACTGCACCGATCTTGTTCAAATTTATACAGCATCTTTAATATGTTATAAGCCAGCGATTGAACTAGGATTATCATGATTGCTTCGATAGTTTTTTTGTACGAGCGAAAAACTTAAGAAAAAATGAGTAAAAAATAGAATGTAATTTTCAAAAGTGTATAAAAAAGTCAATTTTTGTAATTTAGAATTCACTCTAGTTCAATCGCTAGTCTTAAATATGAAGATTAAAATGCCGTTTGGTTTTTTGATTTCAGATAAGCAGAACAGCCGCAATCTTGGTCACCGTCAAGCACCTCTTTTACTTGATGTCTTCCTGTCGGCCACTATAACGTTTATTCTATTATATATTTTGACTTCAAAAAATTTGTGAAGCTTATTTAAATGTTAATAAAGATTATGCAAAAACAATGAGATTGATTATTTCGATGCTTTGCCCGTAAAAAATTATGGAAAAAGCCGTAAAAAAACAGCCGAGAAACTAGAGGACCGCGTTAATGTTGATATCCCATGATCAATGACTGCACGGTGTTCCGCATTTGTATTATTGCAATTGTCAATAAACAGTTAACAACTCACACCGCTTCGTCCATCGCATTCTATGTATACCAAAGGTGTATATAGCTCTTCCTATGGAACAACTATAGAAATGTGTTTCGATGAGAGTCGTTGGGTATGGTAGACATTTTACTACGGCCAATTTGAGATTTTTCAGTGCAGCTGGTGTAATCATCAAATGAGAAAAATGGGGAATGTTTCAACTGAAAAGATCTTTCAACTTTCCATAATTATGCGTTATCCAATTCTCTCTTTAGGATTTCCGTAATTTGTGATCGTTTTTCCTCGGATTTGACTCGTTGGATCTAAATGTTTCCATTGCTCGTCGCAATTCGTGTTATCCGTTTCTTTATTTTTTGCTTCTATTCAACACATCTGTCCTTTTTCATCTTTATCTCCCTTTACCGTTCTCTGGCACACACCACCCTTCGACGCGTGGCTGGCAGCAGGTGCAGCATGTCTCACGGTCTTTTGCTATTTTTCGCGGTCTCTCCTCTCCATCAAACCAACCCCCTGCCCTTGCACCATTCCGCGTGCGCGCACACAAACACGTACACCCGCGCCAAAATCCTCTGTCTCGCGCCTGTTTCACCGGAGAGTGCTTCGCGCGCCTTTTGCCCTGCAGCCATTATCTTATTTTCCGCTCAAAAACATCACGATCCCGCAGAAGAAAAACGATCTCGCGGAAGAACGAACACCAGTTCCAGGGAGGAAAAAAAGCTGCGAGTGTTTGTGTGCGAGCTCGATAATGTACAAGAAGCGAAAGACGCGTTGAAACGTACGATCGTTTTTTCATCCCTTTTTGTACGTAGAACGAGCACTTTTCTCGCTGTTTGGAGGCACCCTTACACCATCTATGCGACATCCTCTTCAACGGAAAATCCACAAAAATTCACGAGCCGAAAGCAGCGATCTCTTATTATGTTTTATCCATCGATGAATAGTTGTTTGATGCGTATTCAGGGGATCAAGAGATACAATATTTGTATTTTTTAATAAATGTACATACATGGAACATCACTTAAGTGTCCACCTTCAATTTTGTTGAAAGTCATATAGGTGATAAAGCATTGAAAACTATTAGACGTGTATTTTTTGATCTGCGGAAAAACGTTTTTAAGGGGGGAAATAACCCTTCAAAGAAAGGCGTGTCACCCCTTTTTTTTCAATTTTTATATTGTGGATTTTTCATCGCTTTACAATTAAAGAATTTTGGTTTTTGTTTCATTAAGATCGGTGGGCTGCTTGTGGGTGAAACTGCAAAACCACCCCTCGACACGCCTTTCTTCAAGAGGCGGTTTCCGCCCTTAAAATCGTTCCTCCGCAGATAAAAAAATTGATGTCTAATAGTTTTCAATGCTTTAACACATATATTAGATTCAGCATAATCGACAGCGGACACTTAAGGGGCCAGTCCACTTTGAAAATTTCAAAAAATCGAAAGCAAGCAAGACTTGAAGAAATCGACGATGATGAGCAATCAGAAGGGATTTTGTACGGTACAGGAATTGCCGATTGAGTTTAGGTAAGGGTTATTCATAGTATAAACTTCAAAAGCGTTTATCTCGAAACAACGTTTTCAAAATCTCGCTCCAGTGTATCTCTAAAACTAATTAACCGATTCTCTTGAAATTTGAACCACATATTGTAAACATGATTCGCAATAATATGACCCTCGAAGGTTTTAAAATGTTGATTTTCATTCTTTTTTTTTTACGAAAAACTGCGAAAAAACGCGTTTTTTTAATACTTTTTTTCGTTTTTCATCTGCTATTTTTTTTTATTTATTGATAAAACTTTATATCCGAGGGTCATTTTGTAGCTGGTGTCATACTGAATTTAATGGACTTTGATTTTTTTGTTTCAGACAAGCCGTTGCCGAGTTGTGATGGAGCTACCTAGCCCACCTATTTTTGAGGCGTTACGTTAAACTATAGTTTTTGTACTTAAAAGTGAATAAAAACGAATTAACTTTTTTTTAAATGTATTTCAACACTTTGTTTATGAAGCCCAACAACTTTTATATTCGTATCTTTTATAAAATCCTCAAAAAAATCGCGAAAATAGCCTCTTTTCGTGGCTGCAAAGTGGACTGGCCCCTTAAGTGATGTTCCTTGTGAGAGCAAAGCCCATGGTAAAAGAGGGGACGGTAAAATTGGTTATAGTTTATTGACACCGCAACCATAATATGGTTAAGGCGGTATATACATTGAGACCGATCAAAAAATCAATTTTTTTCTCTTTCTTTAAACGGTAGAACTATATATGTAAAATATTTTCCCGAAGTGTCAAAGCGAAATTCGAAAAACTTCAAACGTTACAGTCCGTCAACGATGTGCCTCGCCGCTCAGATTCGGAGCGGGCGTGACCTTCAAATGCGTTTTTCCCAAAACTGCATTATCGAAATTGGCGTGCAGGATTACTAAAAAACTATTAAGCCAATTGAGCCGAAACTTGTTAGAAATATTGATGCTATTGGTACCTTCTACTTGACGGGAATTATTTTTGAAAAATTGGAAAAAAAACTATTTTTTTAATCCACATTTTACAGAAATGTTGCGTGATATGTTGATTTTTTTTGTAAATGCGTGCCATTTTCTTAAATTTGCATTTCCTTCATTTTAATTACCGTTACATAGAAACTATACATGTTCTAATTGAAAAAATGTTTAAGCTTGCGGTGTTGCCATATGTCTTCTAATTATAGGGGACAAATATTTTTATGGAAAATTATTGCTGTCTCTTTCAATGCAGACCCTGCAGTGTTAAAAGTTGAAATTTTAAAACTCTATATCTCCCAATCTAAATAGTCGACTGTTCTGAAATTCCACTCAAACATGCATAATGATGTGAACAATCTCTGGTTAAAATTTGAACGAAATCTATAGAAATCAAAAGCGCGCGCTCGCTCGTTCTACCTTAAGAATGAAAACGCCAAGCCTCACATGCCCAGAATTTTTTGGTCGCTCAACTGTTCATAGAGTTGTCGTACAGTTTGGTAAGGGCGTATGAGAGAGGGGAACGAGAAAATACGCAGAATTCCATTACGTTACGATTAATTGAATCACAATTAAGTAGTAAATGATGGCGGAATATGCCAAATGGTTTGTTACATAAATAAATTAACCACACAAAAAGTCAGACCTTCTGTACTGATGTTTTTCATCGTATTTGAAAGTAAAACAACGCCGTATAAGAACGCATGCAAGCTTGCTCCAAATCAAAGGTGTTATAATTCTTCAACGGGTTAGTGGATCGATCTCAAGTTCCGCACACGGACTAAGAACAACCGAAATAATAGAGCCTCCAATTTTTATCAGCTTGGTAGAATTTTGGTACTACTCTCGTACAGGCTTAAGGGCTCTGCCTAGTTTAAAACTTTCAAAAAAGCTAAATCGCAAGAAATTGAGTTACAGGAAGAGGCAGAAGGATTATGTATGGTCCAGGTATTGCTGATTAAGTGTGAGTCAGATTTTTTTACGATTTTTTGTAAATTAAAACTTTAAACGCGTTTTTCTCGAAACAACGTTTTCGGACCGCTTGTTGAAAAAATCTCAGAAACTACTGAACTGATCCTTATGAAATTTTAACCATATATTCCACATATCCACATATCCACATATTCCACATATTCTGTACACTTGATGCTATATCCTGTACCAGAATTATTGAACATTTTTTATTTTTACTATTTTTTGGCAAAAAACATGCAAAAAACACTTCAAAATTTTTTTTGTCAGCTATTTTGTTATTTTTTCATATAAATTAATATTAGAGATACGGGATATAGCTACTGTCACACTAAACCTAAAACCATTAATTTTTTTGTTTCGAATGGGCCGTTGTTCAGATTTTTTCAACAGCGCACACCTACCTATTTTTTGAGGACTCCAGTCTACCTGGCATTTCCACACTAAAAAAGTGATTAGAATCAATTTTTTGTTGTTGTAATTTACGAACGTTTTTGTTAAGCCTAACAAGTTTTATATCAATAAACATAACAGTATTCTTTAAAAAATTAATAAAAAAGCGTTTTTTTCATGCATCGAAAGTAGACAGAGCCCTTAAGGCATACCTTCCGCGGAGGGCCGTAGTTTGTGGGGGCCTAATGAGGGTCCGTCTGAATATTTTTTTTATTACAGTAGCACTTAATAAAGTAACTCACAATCAATTATTATACCCAGCGATAAAGCGAAATAAAAAATTAGTGCAAATTTAGTATATTTAGGCATTTTTACATTTTCTCTAAAATGTCGTGGCTACGAAAATTCTTCTGCTCGTGACATTTTTGTAAGGAACATCATTTAAGTGTCCGCCTACGATTTTGTCGAAACTCATATATGTTATAAACGAATGAAAACGATTGGACACGTATTTTTTCTATCGCCGAAAAAAATGGTCTTGAAGAGAGAAACCACCCCTTATTCTTCCTTGACACACTTATATTTTTCCACGGCTTTAATACACTGGGTCCATTTGACCCGGATAGTACTTCATCCACCTGCCCTTAAGAACCCTTCGGTCGGTTTTTATTGAAAAAAATCTGGCATACACTTTAAACATTTCTTAATATGTCTGCATAATTAAAACACGGAAATTATAAAATTGAATTGTTGTAGAAAGTTATTAAAAACTTTCAATTTTGGGCAAGTGAGCATTTTATTTCAAACTCATCCGGGTCAAAATGACACAGTGTGTCAAGGAAGGGTTAAAGAAAGGCGTGTCGCGGGGTGATTTGGCAGTTTCACCTACAAGCAGTCCACCAAACTAAATGAAACAAAAACCAAAATTCTTCTAAAGTGAAGGGATGAAGAATCCACTATAGAAGTGTCTAATAGTTATCACTGCTTTGTCACATATATGAGTTTCAACAAAATCGAAGTCGGCCACTTAAGTGATGTTCCTTGTAAGTTTTATCATTAATATTGTCTTTAAACATTCAGTGACACCCTGTTTTTTTTCGTTGCTACGGAATCTTTACAATTTTTTACATGCCTGACCATATCATATAAGGCATCTAGAATTGTTTAGTGTATAAATCATTAGATAGAAATGCGGCTAGCGTGCCATCTCAATAAAGTGCCGTATAAATGAAACGATTTTTAGAGTCGTAATTTTTCGTTAAAAGTTCCCTAATTTGGCATGAAATTTTACCAGTACACTGAGATGTATTTCACTTCACTATATGCGAAAAATAGTTAATTTCTAAGTATTCGAGTTCGTGAAAGAAATACCTTAAGGCGGGAGCCTGGATTAGAAAGTCCAAAAAAGCGTTTTTTCGAAAAAAAATTTTGGAAGGAAAACAAGTGATAGTAAACATTGAGGTGTCTTGCCATGGATATTTGAAATTTATAAATTAAAAATTTCAACATGAAACAATAAATGACTGCGGTTTTATCAGCCTATTTCATATGCGTCTTGCCACTGCAGTCCCCAATTGACAGGAAAGATGCAGCTGGTAATTCTTGACTGAACCAAATAAACTAATAAAATATTCAATTGTCACATATTTTCTTCTAGGTGAATTAAGAAAAAGCTGAAAGAATCGTAAAATTATAACTTTTCTCAGGTAAAAAAATGTGTTTAATAAAACACTTTAAGGTGCTATAAAAATTATTTAAAAATACTTTGTTAACGACTTTTTAAAATCACTTTGAAGAGATTTTTATCCTGAAGAAAATCAACTTTGGTTTGATTCCATAGGTTGTTTATTTTTTTTGCTATCACGCCCGCCAATTTGAAAAAAATCGTGGAAATGGAAACTGGAGGAAACGCGCTTCAAAGTTCTCAATAGGAGGAAATATTAATCGCTTCTCTGCTTTTGGCATTGTATCTTCGAAAATATTTACAATTGTCCTCGGTAACTTTGTAAATATATTCTTGAACAGTTTACCTATCGATTCAAGCAATTAAAAAAAAACGATTTTTCGGACCTTGTAATTCAGGCTCCCGCCTTAAGTCGTTACAGCTTTCGAAAATCCAAATTGCAATCATGATCTTCCGGACCTTAATAAATTCGACCCCAAGGGTGGACGAGTTAATTGAGTGACAAAAATATAAATACCATTAATAAAACCCAACACACTGCTAGGCTATGTCGGCTTAATAAGTCTTGCATTTACCACAGGCAGGCATTAATTTGATTTATGTATGCAATGCATGTACAACATATACGTACACATTTACACGCGTATAGATATATCGTGGAACCATTACTAGTTGCGGTTTTCGGTATACGAACACGACTGTCTACGATATGAATTATTGTCATCGTATTTCTCCTTCGTGCTCGTCGGACATGAAATCATTTCGGGGTACTTGGCCCGAGTGCAAGAATTCACACCGATTTCTCTATACGTTAAACGGATTTATGATATATGCGGCTTGGCGATCGAACGTAGTGGGCAAAAAATACAATAATGATAATGTACCCCGTGGGTTATTCAGACGCCATTATTGTTATCGTCACCAAAGTGTTCGCGGGATATTGCGGTCCGAAGTATTACGTAACATACGCTCCGTTGCCAGTACATTTACACATACACGCGCACACGACGATATGGACATCTATTATTAGGGATGAATTCGACAAATATCGTCTTTCAGGGTGGAAGTGAGAAGCACGAGCCAAGCGCAACAAAATACGAAATAACCCTCTGTCACTGTGTAACTAAGGGGATTATTCTCGATTCGGGCAATTCCCGAGGTATTTTCGACTCCCCGCATCATCACGGTTGTTATACACCCTAATATTCCCACAGGGAGCATTCAAGTTCCCGTTTTTTTTTTCGTCGTTTTTCATCTCGCTTAATGATAATCCGATATCTTCCAATAAAGTTCGCTCCAATAATTGAAATAATTCGTGTCTAAGAAATCAACGTAGGCGAGGTCACGGTGTACTTTTGGAGCAACAGCGTTTTATGGAGTTTCGGAACAATTGACGGTATGTTACCATTCGATTCAAATTTATAAAGTAATTTTTTTGTACTGAATGCACCCTATCAATTATAAATTGATCGTCCACACCGTATCTATCAAATTTACAATTGAAGAAACACTTTTTAACATAGGGAGATGCCTAATTGCCATAGTGTCAAGGGAGACGAAATTGTCATAGTGTAGTGAAGGAGAGGTTGCGAGGTCGATCTCTCCGGTTTTGATGAAATTTAGCATACTTGTAGAATGGGTCAAAATAGGCGACACGTATTTTTTTATATCTGCGGAACCCGATTTTTGAAGGGAGAAACGCACCCTCGAAAATAGGGGTGTTTTTCGTTTTTCGTCGATAACATTATCGTTCTCATCTCCAATGTATAGTACACGAAAAAATAAACATTGTTGCAATTTGAATTTTTTTCATATCTCGTACCGTTGAAACGTTATCGACGAAAAACAAAAAAACACCCCAATTTTTGAGGGTGCGTTTCAATCCTTGAAAATCGTTTTCTACAGATATCAAAAAATACGTGTCGCCTATTTTTACCCATTCTACAAGCGTGCCACATTTCATCGAAATCAGGGAGATCGACCTCGCAACCCTTCCTTGTGAGGGATTTGACAGTTTTTCACTCACTAGGAACATCACGTTGGTGTCCTCCTCCGATTTTGTTGAAACTTTTTTATGTGGAGCAGTATCAAAAACTAAGAGACACGTATTTTTTTATCGGCGGAAAAATGGTTTTCTGAGGTGAAACGCACCCTCGAAAATAGGGGGTGTTTTTTTGTTTTTCGTCGATGACGTTTTAACGGTACGAGATATGAAAAAAATTCAAATTGCAACAATGTTTATTTTTTCATGTCCTATACATTTTCGGAATTTGAAATTTTTTAATATCTCGTTAAACGTTAAAACGTTATCGACGAAAAACGAAAAACATCCCCATTTTTGAGGGTGCGTTTCACGCCTTGAAACCGTTTTTCCGCAGATAAAAAAAAATACGTGTCTCTTAGTAGTGTTTGATGCTTTTCAACATAAAAAAGTTTCAACAATATCGGAGGAGGACACCAAAGTGATGTTCCTTGTCAGTGCATTATGACAATATCGTCATCGTTATCATGTTGTACTAAGTGATTTGACAGTTTTTCATAACATTTTAAAGCATCATCACAGTGTAAAATTTGAAAAAAATCGATTTTTTTGCATTATCCGATAGTATAGATGGTTATAAACATGCTATTCAATTTTTTAGGCGAAATTCGGTATTTGAAATTATTCCGGTTGGTACAGCCTTTCACAGGAAAAGGGATTTGAACAGCTGCGTGAGACCTGGCGCGATGGCACGCATTTTTCTAGAAATGTCGTTTTTCAAAACGGTGTACACTCTCATAGGAAGAGTTTTCAAGCTACCCGTCTCAAATTTTGAAACTACATTCTTCAAGTTTTTCTTTATCTTGATATGGAAGCTTTTTATCTATTTTCAATTTTTTAACGACAAACTGTCGAATAAAAAAAACTAATTTCGATACTTTTTTTCGAAACGCCGCGATTTTGTCAATTTCGATTTTCAAAAAACCTCCATAGCAAGATAGCGGCTTTCATACTGATTAATAATCTTTTTACAATTTTTTCCTTCAGATAATATTTACTGCCACACCGTGAGGACTCCTTTTTTTCGAAGACATTTTCAAACGTTAAGGGAGCCTTTGTCCTTGAAATTTTCAAAAAATCAATTTGAGCCCAACATGAGCAGCTAGAAAAAGAGGAGGGATGCCTCTATGGACCAGGCATTGCCGATTAGCGGTAATTATAAACACATTTGTGTAAACACATTACAAAACTTTAAACACGTTTTTCTCGAAAACACGTTTTCAAAAATGGCTGACATTCTCCTGACCGCTGTAATTAACATATCGACCTGAAATTTGGAGAGCATACTCAGAAAATATGTCTTCACGGAATGACGGATCGTTTTTTCGATAGATACATTTTTGCATTTATTATTTATCTTTTTATGCGAAAAAAATCGCGAAAATTCGATTTTTTTTAAATTGCCGCCATTTTCGTAAATTTGTACTAAACGAAAAACCCATCCGTCATTCCATGACCAAAGGGTCATAGATTGATAATATGCTTTGAATTTGTGTTTCAGATCAACAAAGAGGGGGCAGTGATGTCAGCCGTTTACCTCCCGCGATTTGAGGACCTGTTTTCGCGGGGCTGCAAAGGCCGCCATTTTGGTTTAAAAAAAAAAAATTTTAACGTTCTGTATATCATGAATGAAAGCAAGAAAAAAAACCGCACTCAAAAAGCTTTACTCGTTTCCTTTAAAAAAAATAAAATGTAAACACCAGAAATATGGCACTCCAAGGACAAAGTCTCCGTTAAAAAATTTTAATTTTTTTTTTTGAAAACGTTAAAAATGTATTTTCTGTTCTTCGTGAGTGCTTTGATTTAACATTAAAAAATCAGACTGATTAGCGGATTTTAACCATCGACAAAAAAACACGAATCAGCTATTTTTTCGTCCGTTACACTGTGATGATATTTTAAACATTTTTTCACATTATTTCTTGCGTAAAACTGCCATGTAGCAGTGGCGTAAGCATCTCCCTATGTTGAAAAGTGCGTCTTTAATTTTTTATTTTATAGAAAGGGTGTAGACGATTGGTTAACCATTTGCAGGGCGCATTCGGTATGTGACAAAGAATTTACTGTATAAATTTAAATCAAATAATGTGAATGAAATTTGTCCTACCACCTACTACGTGTTATTTACTTTTCCCGCTGACCATATTTCTGCTGACCATACCCGAGTCGAAATTTTCAGCCTATTTTAAAGGCCTTTGATCCTATGTCAGCCTCACTTGAGTCTGTTTACTGCTAGAAGTCCTACTATGGGCCGCCACATGCTCGTTCTTTGCTGCTTACCTCCTGCATAGGCTCTTATACTCCTACCTAACCTAGCTGAAGTCGTTGCAGCTCCTCTTTTGATTGGGTTTGGACCTATCGCGTATTTGGCTGTTTCGACGAAACGAGGGTGGGGATGGTCGCATTCGAAACAGCGGGTCTGATCGTTTTCAGTAACCGTCATGCGTTGGACTAGGAAGGACCGCGCGTTCGCCGTAGAGGGCTACTTTTCCAATGGCCTTTCCATTATCTCCACCCAGCGAACCTTTCGCATTCGCTTCAAACTTGCCCCTGCAGCTCCAGCAACTCTCCAAAGTGGAAGAAATGGATCTTGGGCAAACAGTTACCATATTTTTGATAGGAATTTCCCTCACGTATGCATGTATACGCGGATCCCTATAGCAGACACGCATGCATACGTATAGGTACTAGTATACGTGTGTTGGTGTATGCTAGGCATGTATGTGTGCGGGTATATACGTGTGTCTGCGCATGCGCGTATTCAGGCATATGTATCTCTATATGCGTAATAGAGTGTATGCGTGTGCGTGTATACGTGTGCCAATCGACGTCCTCCTTAGCGCCTGCAAGTGGAGAAAAGGGAAATTTGTTCCCGTTCTAGGCGTTAAGTAGGAGCTCATTTTCTATTGAATACGAAGCTATTTTACTGCCTTTATCTCCTACCACTGTGAGGATCTGGGGGGTCAAAATAGGCTGAAAATTTCGACTCGGGTATATCCCGTTCATCTTCTCATTACTGTTATTGTATTATTTCACCATTCAATATATTATTCGATATATTATTATGGTTTTGTCAACAGTGATTTTGATCCGTGTAATTTCCATGGTTACACGCCGAAGTTACACAAAAAAAATACGCACACACAGAACTGTATACCGCGTGGAATTAAGCACGCGAGTAGGTGTACTTTTGGAGCAATGGCGTTTTAATCGTTCGCCATTTGAACTACCACCTACTGCGTATTATTCACTTTTCCCGCTGTCCGTCTATCAGTATTATTATTTTGCGTTCATCTTCTAATAACTGTTATTGTATTATTTAACCATTCAACATATTATTCGATACATTATTATTGTTTTGTCAACAGTAATTTTGATCTGTGTAATTTCCATGGTTACACGCTTGAATTACAAAAAAACACACAGACGTGTATACAGCGTCGAATTAATGCTCGGTTGCTCAACGATGTGCGTGACCAATTTTCGTCCGAGGACACGAGGGTTGCGAGCTCAACGTCCCCTCGTGGGTAACTCGTGCTGTACACGGTTCTGGTCGACTCGCTGCGAGTTTCATAGTTTTGTGAAATTGAGACGGGGTGTTCGAGAGTCAAGCGTAACACTGCCCAAACTCCCCGCTTTTACTATAAGCTGTATGTAAATCGGTTCGTGATCGTTCCACAAATGAACAGGTGGAACGCGAGATTCCTATTAAAATCCAATACGATCGAATTAGGTAACCTATACGATACGTATGGAGTTTTGTAAACATACTGCTGTTCTTTGAACATCAAAGCCTGATCATACTTGAGGTATTCCTTTCACGAACCCGAATATTCAACAATTAACTGATTTTCGTCTATAATCAAGTAAAAATACATCCCAGTATGCTGGTAAAATTTCGAGCCGAGTAAAAAAACTTTTAACTAAAAATGACGACCCTAGAAATCGTCTCGGTTTGTACGCTGCTTTATGAAGAACACACGCTGGCCACATTTCTATCTACCAATTGATACACTAAATAACTCTAGATGCCTGATATAAACTGCTCACGCGTGTAAAAAAATCTGGAAAAGGTTCCGAAATCCCCGCCCCCCGATCGAGCTGAAATGTTGCACAAACCTTCCTTTTAACATTTAAAAACTACCCCTAAAGGGATTTTTGGCGACTCGCAATAGTTTCCGAGATATTGAATTTTAAAGATTTTTTTTAAGGGTAAGGTTCCGAACCCCTGCACCGATCAAGCTGAAATTTTACACAAACCTTCCTTTTAACATTTTAAGACAACCCGTAACGGGATTTTTGGCGACTCGCAATAGTTTTCGAGATATTGAATTTTTAAGTTTTTTTTTCAACGCGCGTCGACTATATCTATATCTGCTACGTCTACGTTCATACCTATATATGGTATCGCGCTTAAACGTGCACAATGTCGTTCCCTATTACTATGTAGATATACTGTAGCGCATCGCTATAAATTTGCAGTTAACATATTTGCGTCATTTGAAAACATTGTATTACAATTCTACTATTCCCCTCGACGTATTATGATCAGTAAGTAATACTAGCAATGAAAATTAAATGTGTGAATATTTTCATAACTGGTATGCGGTGATAATTATTTCGTTAAAATTACGTTGTACGCATAAATAGTTTTTATTTGTGATAGAGATGTTTATCGACGCTCGATTAGCACATGAGCTCTTCAGGGTTCAGTAGCAATCAGTATATTACAGTGCCAATCAAGTTTTAGTTCTTCGTAAACCCGTAAGGGTTGCTAGTCGTCCACAATGACCACTTGTGCATTGGTTAACCGAGTAAGGCTTATATGTCACGCGAGTAAATCATACGTAATTTATAGGTTTTTTTGGTTGTTAAGGTAGTTCTGTAGTTTTGGTCAAATCTTAGGAATTGACTGAAATCTAAGTATGGTGTAGGTGTGACCTTCATGGACTGATGCCCAAAAATTCAATTCGTTTCACCGTCTAGTTCATGAGATAATTGCAATTGAATATGGGTATTTTTGTACGCGATCCCTATACCTAGCACGTAAGCCGATAGGAGTTTGCTCGCATTTCTCGATATAGGTTCCAAACGGATCTTAGGATTTCAAAATAAAAACACACGTGTACGCAGTACTATCGTGGGATTGATTTATAAAAAAAGTGACAAACTTTGACCGTTTAGTTTCGGAGATATCGACTCATGAAAAGTGGTAATTTTATTCCACACCGAACTCGGGCCCAACCATCTGTATCGGAATGGCAACAGTGTACGCTGCCGCCAGCTGATCGGCGCGTGGTCTGGGAACTCGAAGCGTGTTTTTTCCCCCGAGTTCTAGTAATTCCGAGACGGATATGAAATAAATGTATTCTGCAAACAAATTTAATTTGTTCAATTTATGCATGTATCTGTCTTTGTTACAGCGAATACAATTTAAACTGTCGGCAAGATGTTGTAAATCCACGATCCGACGTCCTTCGACAGCGAAATTTTGTTGCTGATCGTTGAGGTTATGGTTATTCTCATCGCGTTTAGCCGCATTTGCTTGACACATGGCTGTCAGAGCTTTCAGTCTTTTAGCAAGCGCCTTTTTTCTTGTAAACTTTTCTTTGTATCGCATTTGTGTTGAGATTTTCACGCTTCTTTTTATTTATATAAAATATTTCGCGAAAGACGGATCGTAGGAAGCTCAACGCAACGACTGCAGGAAAATTGCGCTGTTGCCACGATTACAGCGCTGCTCTCTATACGAGTATGAGACCTATCTATGCATGAGGTGCGAATGTATAGGACATATAGAGGGTACAAGCTCTGTCAAAAATGTACAACCAACAGCATCGTATAGGCATTGGATGTTACTATACGCTTCGACCGAAACTTTTGGCTCATACGTGTACCTAGAGAACTACCTTAAATTCGCAAACCTTTCGTGATTTTGTATTTTTTTCTCCATAGCAAAAACATGTTATGTCGCACGGAAATACTTTGCTCCATTTGCATATGCAAATGGAGCAAAGTATTTCCGTGCGACTATAGTGGAACTATGGAACAGTGCTACTATAGCAAACTACTTTTTTGCTATCATGATGTCCGAATGCCTCCCCGTGGCGGAACAATTCGAATAGCACGTCAGATTTGGAAGAACGATATATGGATGGGGAGACCATCAACTGATAATTTCGTCGTAAATCAACAAATGAATGGATCAATAAGAATAAAACATTAAATTGCACGAGCATTGGAGGAAAGACCGGAGCTCCAAATTAGCTGCGGCACACCACGAAAAATCAATCTTCCTTTTCAGTCGCTTCCATTTTGCGGTCTAAAGTTGCAAATATCCGTCATAATCATTTTCGAATGGTGGTCAGCCTGGAAATAGTTCCCTCCTATATTCTGCTGGCTCGTTTGTTTCTCTCTCTTTCTCTCACAATGTTTATGCCCCTTTCTCTCGGCCTCTAGCCCCTTCATCCCCAACCCCGACTGAAACTCTTTACATTCACGCGAAATACCCTTCTGGTACGCTTCATCAAAAACAATATTCCCTATATCCATCCCATCCAATCATTTGCTATATACATTTTTATCGCACTCCTTCCCTACCTCGCGTTGGTTGGAACGAACCTTCGATTTCAATATCTGGATGCTGAAAATCGGTAAATTTATTGCAGACCATTTAATCATTTTTCCTAATATTTATTTATTGGCGATGTTGATTCAGGCTTGAATTAAAAGGTCAAAAAAGGGAATTTTTTTAGAAGGGAAAAACAAGTGAGCCCGGCAAACATTGAGGCATCTTCTCATGTATATTTGGAATGTATTAAAAAAAATGTTCAACATGAAACAATAAATGACTGCAGATTTATCAGCCCATTACATGTGCGTCTTGCCACTGTCCCCAATCGGCGGAAAAGATGTAGCTCGTAATTCTTGACTAAACCAAATAAACCAATAAAATTTTAAATTCTCACATATTTTTCTTTTGGGCGAATTAAGAAAAAGCAGAAAAAATCGTAAAATTATAACTTTTCTCAGGGTTGAAAAAAAAGTGTTAAAAAAACACTTTAACGTGCTATAAAAATGATTTAGAAAAACTTTTTCAACTACTTTTTTAATTCACTTAGACGAGATTTTCATCCTGAAGAAAATAAACTTTGGTTTGATTCAATAGGTCGTTTAGTTTTTTGCTATCACGCCTGCCAATTTGGAAAAATCGTGTAAATGAAAACTGGAGAAAAGACCCTTCAAAGTTTTCAATAGGAAGAAATATCAATATCGAATATGAATCGCTTCTCTGCTTTTAGCCTTGTATCTTCAAAAACATTTATAATTGGCCTCCGTAATTTTGTAAATATAGTCTTAAATGGTTTATCTATCGATTTGAGCAATTAAAAAAAAAAACATTTTTTGGACCTTCTAATTCGGGCTCCCGCCTTAGAAGAAAGTGATTTTCATTTTTAAAAGTAATTTTTGATTAGAGGAAAGTGATTTTGATTTTTTTTAGTGATTTTGATTAGGAAAAATATATTTCGTGGAATGCCGCTTGAACTTCTTCAAAATGATGGGTTAGGATTTCCCTAAGGGCATGACTTACACAAGGCGACAAGAACAAAAAAAAATTCTTGGTGCCGGAAAACTTCGTATGATTTTTTGTCAAGTGACTACTGGTGAGTCCTATACTAACCTATATTTCAAGTTACTACACAAGGTTTCCAAATGAATTTTAGTTTCATCATAAGTGTCGTTAGCAGTTCATGACAGAAATTTCCTATTCTTTTTTTATTATTTGCTATTATGAATTAACTCAGTGATGTGTCAACGGGAGCAAAACGAAGACGAGCTTATTCGAACTACCTCAATACATTTTGTTACATATATGGAAAATATTTTATTTCGAAATTCAGAAAAACAATTACAGATTTCGTGTAAAGTGTTTTTTTTTTTAATTTCGGGACACAAATAAGGAATCGCAATAAATTCGCATAAAATCTTGGCTCATTCAGTGAAGAGCAAGGACAACAAGATATCGAAATATGTATTCAGGGACGTGGGGCACACACTCATGATGACTGATGACGTTTGGAGTTTAATGCGCGACTGCCTCGACTAGTCTCACTGAAGAAATGCATGAAAAAGAAGCTTACTCAATGTAAAACTATTGAATAATAATTACATAATTCAATAAAATTAGATTTTAATTAAAAAATTGTATATTTCCGGATTCTCACCTAGAATATCAATATTAGGTGCTAAAATAGGATCAGTAAAGAGATAAGATTTATAGAAGAATAAAATCGGTTTTGCGGTACCAAATCGGCTGTTGAGGAGAGATATACACCTAGATGGTCGAGGTCGAGGATTTAGAAGCTATGAACATTCCGTCGACCGTAGAAGACCTACACTATGGGCCTGGTATCGATGATTCCATGTAAGTTGACAAATTTCATGATTTATTCGTTCCCAAATTTTGAAACGCGTTTTTCTCAAAACCACGTTTTTCAAATCGGTACTCAAAATTTCTCGAAAACCAATGAACCGATTGCCTTGAGGTTTTTTGTGGTTATTCTATACACCATTATCTGGTACTTGTCATAGAATTTTTTTCCATTACTTAGTTTTTGTTTTATAGACAATATAATAACTAATTTTTGGCCCAAAAATCACTATTTATGGTCAAACGTCCGCCATTTTGTCATAAATCGATATTTTAAAAATCGGCTATGACAAGTACTAGATTATAGTATCTAATTTAATAATCTTTTTGGTTTTTTTTTTCAGATGATTTTTGAAGAAACGCCAGTGGGTACCGTATACGCAGATTTTTTTACGACGCTCCAAGGATCATACAATATCCTTGTATATTTTTGATATTTTTAAATAAAGAAAATTAAACATATTTTCGAATGTATATACTTTTAGATAATTAAAACCCCAGTCTGAAATTTCAAATAGTTTTCCTTGAAAAAATTGACAAAAATGACCTTTTTTCCGGCTCCTACGTGTATATCTCCCTTAAGCTGTGTTATCAGTATAATTGAGAAATAATGAAACCGCTACGTTTTTTTATTCCAAAACATAAGTCAGCGGAGTTATGTCCTTCAACGTCTTTATATAATTCGTGCAATGCGCGTGAGAAATGATAACATTCAGAATAACCTACTTGTTGCCTCATTAGATTTTCTTTCGTTCGCACAACGTGTATGGATAATTTAGTGAAACGATCATGTGGTGTTTATGAGAACATCGTCGGCTACGTCGGAAAAACGCCCTAATCGTTCAATCTTTGCGAAGCCTATAAAATTTCGGATACATAACACGATTTGTCATGGCTAGTAAATGATAAGACTGTTATATTACTTGAGAATCTCAAAAGGCCACGGTTGATTTCGTGTGCATTCCGCATTAAGCAACAAAGCGGGTTTACGAATCGTGAGGCTCGAATCCTTACGTATCGATTTCGTTGCAACGGGTGTATATACATATACACGTGATTCCGGTGCGACCTACGAAATCGTCGAATTAGCTGGGTACACACTACACTTTTATTTGTCGGGTTGTGTAGGAGACGAGCGCGATCGCGTGACAGGAAAGGTAATGTACGCCCCTACCGACAATAGCAGCCGGATAATATGATGTATAGCCGGCACCCTACAAAACATCAGACCTAGAATAAACTCGCTCAAGTTACTCGTCAGCCCGTGCTCGCACACAATGATAAGTGCGAAAGTATACCTGAATACGACAAAAAAAGTGGATGTTTCGCATGAATGTACACATATATTCACACATGGTAAACTTTTTGTTAAACGCGAACTAACAGGAGGAAGCAAGTGCTTGCTTTTTTATTACGAATCAATGCGTAAATACCGTGAAAATAAACGGTCACAGTTCGTTCGTTACTTTTAATGCAATTCGATACAATGATCGAGCACGAACAAAATATTCGTATTTACCGTAAAACGGGGCTACTTGACATTCAGGGTAACTTTGACAGTTTTTGGGGCTACTTTGACAGGGCGTCAAAATACGTTTTAAATGTGTGCGCAGCGAGCCCGCTTGACTTTCTGTGGCGGGCGGCGAGTGCGGGGAATAAACTTGAACAACATTTTGTTGTTCAAATTTATTATGATGTTGCTAAAGTTGATTGTAATGTTGCTCAAGATGATTTTGATCTCAATGAAAATTATAAGTCATTAGGTGCCTATAATAGCACCCCAGATACTTTATATGTTTAGGTAAAATGTTTCCTTAAGGGGTTACCCCCACTTGCGATTTTGAAAAAATCGATTTTTTTTATTGCATTTTTTTGAAGCATAAGTATCCGGGCCCATACTTCTGAATGGGCCCGGAATAGATGACTCTATGTAAGTTTACAAAAAAAAATATTTTCTTCGTGTAAACTGAAATTGAAACTTTAAACGCGTTTTTCTCAAAATGGCATTTCTGAAGTCAGTGACCAAGATTACTCGAACACTAATGAACCGATCTTCTTGAAATTTTGCAGGCTTATTTAATACATAAAAATGTAGTCTTTAATCGTTCGATTTTTTTTTTCGAAAAAAATGGCCGTTTTATAGCCAAAAAACGGCCGTTTTTTTCGTTAAAATCGAACCATTAACTTTGACTGTCCGCCATTTTGTGAAAAATGAATATTTTTTAAAATCCTTCGATTAAAGACTAGTTTATACTTATATTTGACTAAATCCATCCGCATTTTTTTTTCAGATGATCCACTTCGCCGCAACGTTGGTCACCGCAAACCGTGTATATAAAAACACTATTTCATTGACGGCCATTTGCCACTAAACAATGTAATATTTTTCAATAAAAAAATTACTGAAAGTTCTTCAAGATGTGTTCTTTAAGATGGTATATTGATCGATTAAAAAAGTTTTGTAGTTTTCTTTAAAAAAATTCACGAAAAAGGCCTTTTTTGCGCTACAAGTGGGGGTAACGCCTTAAGGCACCACTGTAACTGCTCATTTTCGACCGTTTTCTTTGGATTTTTTAAGGAAAGGAATAAAATACATGGTCAAAAGAGCTCTTCGATTTTACAAGGTATGTATTGAAGTATGTAAAAAAAATGATTTATCAAAAGTATACAAAATGGCGGCGCACGAGTCACTATCGCACCACTAATTTTCAGCCAACCCTCTCCGCGGCACGCAGTAAAACTGTCGTAAGTTTAGTCCCGGAACTAAGAGTGAAATATTTTCGTTGGTTATATTATTTTTAGCAATTAAGTACGGGTGGAATTAAAAAATAATTAATAGAGAAATAGAAACGAGTTTGAAAAAAGTTCGTTTCTTCAACCATAGTTTTCATCTCAAAAGTGACATATTTTTCGCAACTTTCGATTCATCGAAAAAAGCGCTCGTACTTGACTGTTAAAGCAATCTACGAAGCTACAATTCAAATTTCAAGTCGATTGGACGAAATTTGTTCGAGTTCTGCTGCCTTAATAACAATGACAATTTGGTTATAAAAAATCGTTGTTTTTCATCAATGCCATCTATAATGCATAAATTATTACATTTTTATCAAAATTATTCCAAAGTAACCCTTCATGTTTGACATAAGTTGCATTTCAATTCCCTGTCGAAGAAGACCCGCGCTCGGGGCTACTTTGACACTTTAAAAAATGTATCTATCAAATTGTGAGGGGGTGGTGGAGCTTGACTTTCTTATACATTTGATAGCCAAAGGACACACTGTTCTATTGGAGCAAGAAAAGTTGGTATCTAAGATATGAAAAAAGTTACCTACAAAAAACTTCCAAAACCTGTTCAAAGTAGCCCCGTTTTACGGTACATGGTACACAACGAGGATGAACGTTGTGATCGTAAGTCTAATCGTTGGAATAATAACTGGATTTCTTTTTGACGTGAATCTATAAATTCGGTTTAGCAGCTAGGTAAAAATTTACGCTGCAACGAAACCATGCCGAATTTCAGGACACAATAACTCGACGAATGATGCGATCGGGTCAATTCAGGAAGGTGACATCGGCAACGTTGTTTCAAACGAGGTCTTCGGCGCTGGTGACTCAATCTTTTGTTGTGGCCACGGTCTTACATACAGGTCTGGAAGCTTCGGCGTTTTGAGTGGTGGGAAGTGTCACCGTTAGTGAGCCGAAAATTTAGTTCCTCATCTATCCACTGGAAGCGCTGTATGGTTTTTGTAGATCAATAGACGCGACAGCGTCTTGACGGCAAGCAATGAAAAAAATTCGACGCCACTGATCGATGCCACCGATCTCGACGCCACTGACGGACTGACGAACACGCCGCGACTCTTCATACAGTAAGATGGGTGTAGATATACAGCTACGGATAACCTCCTCAAAGCCTCGGAATCGTGTTACCGTGTCCCGTTGTAGTGTCGAAAGAAAGCAAACGGTCTATTGAATTCGGAAAATGCCTAAAGCTTTCATCGTACCGAACTGTTGGGAAAGTTTTAAGAACTATACTGAAAAGTGTTCAGGGTTTAAAGTTCCTCAGAACGAATAATTACGTCGAAAATGGAAAAACGGCAGAAACAATTTGTCGTAAAAAAACAAAACTCGTTGAACTCGCAAAATAATTGAAAAACGGTGTGTTTTGAATATGCACATTGCATTCATTGCTTTTTTTATTCCTTTTCTATTATATTCATTTCCTGGTTCTAATTTACATTATAAAGAAAGCAAAAATAAAAATAAAAGTTGTACAAACAATCGAGGAATGCAATTCATTGAGAAAAAAAATCAGATCAATTTTAAAGAAAAAAAAGGAATAAATGTAAGCCGTATAAATTTGTTTATACCCCATCCACCCCATATCCAATTCAATGACCAAAGACGAAATAGAAAAATAACAGAAGTTCGAACACACGAAAAATGCAGTCTACTGAAATAATAATTGTCATTCTCACCATAGGATCAGTAGTTTAAAAAACGAAATCATTTTCTTTCATATCGCGCGTAAAAATGTTATTTATTCTGAAAAATCTGCTCCATTCGCGGTTTTCACATCCTAGATGCGATACAGAGATATTTCAGTATGGCTGGGGAAAGTATAGCGTCAAACGTAAACAAGCCGAGTAGAAATCCTGCTCCGGCTACAAAAAAGACCTGATCAGGCATCCTGATTTTTTTTCATGCCTCGATCAGTATTTTTTATCAAGCCTTGATCATTTTTGTGACACTTTTTCTGATTTCGGTCTGATCAGGGTAAAAAATCAAGGCCTGATCACGTTCAAAAATCAAGGCCTGATCAGGGTGAAAAGTGAAGGCCTGACATGCAGTCTGAAGAGAGAAGTTCGCTGTTGCTTCGGAAACCATCTCATCACATTCTTCATTGCACTGTTAAAAAAATATTTATTTTAAATAGGATCCATTTAAATCAAATAGGTTTTTTACTACGACCCTATCCTATGTTTCAAATCTATTCTTTAGAATATTCAATAAAATATTTCTTAAATCCAAAATAAATTAAGATACTTGATTTAGAGTTCTACCACAATGATTTTGTATCATAATCCGTCAGTCTCTGGCCTTCTGAATGGATTTTTTCCTTCTTTCACGAGCATGGCCATCGTCATATGTATCATTCATGAAAAATCTGTAATTTGCACATTTACCAATATACAAATAATCAAAAGAAGTAGCATATTACGCAATCAATTCCTCTTACATGTTTCCAGTTACATTACTGCGAGAGAATGATGACGTTACGAGAAAACCCTTAAGAGAAAAGGTGAAGACGTTTCCATGTTTCAAATGTGTAATATCGTTAAATCATGCATTAAAAAAAATAAGCCGAATATCCATATCGAAAATAGAAACTAATTATCAAGTTACAGGGGCATGTACTCAACAATACAATATATAGTACTTTTACACCAAATGCTCTAATCTTCAAGAATGTCATTTCGTATAAAGGAAGAACTGGCAAGGGTAAGATTATCTTTCAGAAATATTTCATCGAGTAATCGAATGGGTTTGCAGGAACACAAATTTAACTGGGTATCACGAAATGTGACCAATTTATGAGCCGATATTAGCCAATAAATTGAAAGGTGGTTTCAAACCTTTAATTGTGAGATATTGAATTTTTTAAATCATGTGCTCGCTAACTTTTTATACTTTACACGTCAGCAAATTTACATCTTAACCGAATAGAAACTTTCATAAAATGTGTCGTTATTTGTGTAGGTTTTATGATAGATGTATAGTGCTTGAAAAAATTAACAAACGTTAAATTTTTTTAGACAGAATAAACTTTCAGTCTAAATCTAGACAGAAGAAAATTTCTTCGCATTTCATTCCATTTAGTTTAGCAAAAGTCATTGGTGAAAAATGAAGAAAACCCGATTTTTAAGGGTCCGTGCCACCCTTGAAAAATAGGGCTTTGCCGATATAAAAAAGTATGTGTCAAGTATTTTGATCCACCCTTCAAACATATTAAATTTCATCAAAATCGAAGGGGGACACCTCGCACGGTTCCCTTGTTAGCGGAGACATTGTTGAAGTGTTGAATTTCGCTCGAACCACCGTTTCTCATCCCATGTATTGCAATTTTTCATATCGTCATCCGCATAAGCATTATTTTACCTCTAATACGGTTACCAAAATCTTCACCCACTGATGACATCAATTATTCAATTAAGTATTATAAAAATTTATCAGAAAAAGATTACTGTGTTCTTTACATAAAAAAATTAATGTACCGAAAATAAACCGTGTCGGTGTTTTGTCAAATTACGAATACCGTGTATGGTGCGCAAAGAAATAAATCACGTTGTGCATCGTATAATAATTTGATATTTCATATGGTGAAGTTTATTACAGCTGGGTACATCCAAATTCGTGTTAGATGTATAACAATAGTATTGAGAGACCGTCTACATTGCTCGAGAATATTATATCCATAAATAAATGGGCCGCAGCTATGCATATGCATGTATTAAATATATGGAGTGATAGACGGGCGTATGTAGAAACGATGGTAGCGATAACTTGCGGAGTTGTTGTAGCCAAAAAGCTCGCATCCTACGTAACCGGCTGGTACGTGCAACTCATCGATAACCAATGATCGTTTAGCCACGATTAACGTAAAAATCACCCACTCCCTTTGTCGCATAATCATTGAATAATCCGTTCCTCTCATATAATTTCATGTATAAAATTTGTAGTGCTCTAAATATGATGATGACCCAACGCTAATATAGTAGACAATATTGTTGGTACTTTTCGTTAGGGTGATGTACTATATTAGGTGGTTGCATCGAAACCCATTGTTATTTTGCTCCTTTTCTAATCTTTCAAGGAGCTTGCCAACAAGCTGGTCTTGTCCGTGAATTGTTTTTTTACAGGAGAGGTCAAAAATCAAAATAACTACATAGAGATCATTTAGAATTGCTAAGCTTTAATATATGAAGGGTCTATCAAAATGTAAGCCTGGAGCTGGCTTTAGTTTAATAAGAACACTAACTACCATTTGCTTACTTCCATTTTTATTTTGGACAAGTCTGGTTTTGAATGAAAATGGTGCACAACTGCACTTTTGAATCAAAATCTTATGCACATAAGCGGTTATGAAATGAAACAGATTCTTTGAATTGAATATATTAATTTTTTTTATTATCAATTCAATAATCCTCCACAAACTCTTTCGATTGCAAATGAATATGCAATGTATTTTTCATCCAGCGAGCCCTGCACTGAGAAAACAGTATATTTCTATGTACCAGGATTTGTTAACTATTAACAAATGGTATAGTTGGATATGGCGAAATAAATATCTTCTTACAGTTAATGATTCATTCATTTCAGCCTCTGAATTGTCACAAATAAATATTTGGTAATAGTCAAGAAATGGGTACTTTAATAGAACATACCTGTTCTTAACAGCCAATAGATATACAGTTGGTCGAACCCAATGCTCGTATCAACATACTATAAATACTTGTTTCCTCTAACTGAGGCGATTGTTCAACGAGATCAGTGAACAAGTTGTCCCAGATGTGAAAGGATAGTTGAGTGAACGATATTTTATATTCGCACAAATCAAGATTCGTATATAGTCATCAAACTAATATTTGGACAAAGTCATTCATTGATTGTCGGCAAAGGAATGTGCAGTTGAATCAATGTAGCACTATAGTGCTAGTGAGCAAGTGTACAAGGAACAACTTTCGTAGGAAATGAGAGTTGTTCCTTGCTACTTGTAGAGGATAAATCATTGGACAACTTTAATAGTTATAATATACCATTAATAGTTAATAAATCCTTATTTGCGTTAAATGTCAGTTAATTGTTGTGACGTGTTCATTTTCACTGAACACAGAATAGTCGTGGCAACTATACATTAACGGCCCCAAATCTAAATATATTAATTGTGAACAAATATCTACTTCTTTAACCTGTAATATCTTATCACAATTTCAAGTCGTTATTCGATGACCATAATCTACTGAGTTAAGAGAAACCAACCTCTACTGAGTTAAGAGAAATAAAGGTAATCGAATAAATCATTCTTTTCACAGAAATACTATGGCTATTAAATTTTGTCACGAGGACACGAATATTTCTTAACGATTAACAAATTTTGTAACCGTTAATAAGTATCGCATCTGCAGGGAAAGATAATTGTTAAAAATTTACTAAGCACCTGAGAGGAACATATAATAATTCCACTTGCGCCTCGTTTTTTTATGTGAATGCGTTTCAGTAAAGGGGGTGTGAGACAAAGTCTGTTAAGGGTGACCAAAGAAAGAACGTGGATCGTATAGTGTAAAGCACAGAATCGTAAAGGGACCATAAGCACATTGCACATAAATAAAAAAAACACTCTCCCCATAAAAACCGACAATCTCTTATACCTACAATTTAGTCCGATCATTTCCATCGCATCGCTGCAGAAATGTTAATATTTTTAAAAACAATAATAAAAAAGCTGTGAGTATATTTGATAGATTTATGGATTTTCGTAATTATACCCTTTCAAATCACACCGGGGTATGTAGTCTTAACCCAGGTAATTTTTCCCCCGAAAAAACCAAGATCACATTATCTTCGAACCACTGAATAAAGTTAATTATTTGGTAAGCAGAAACGATCTTTATCGAAAATTTTGACGGGCCAGGACAGTTAATTACGTAGACGAAATGACAAAGCGGAAAGTACGATGGATATGGAATCAGCCTCACAAAAGAGCAGTTTTCAGCTTAAAGGCACGAAACAGTAAGTGAGATTACCAGAAAAGTGATTCTCTGCCTATGAGCATACCAGCAGAATCGACGTAGGTCTACTAAAAATGAATTTAGAGGTAATTCGTCCCGGCCTTTTTACTCCTCATAAAAATCAATCGAGACCACTCTTTGATTATGAGTCGAGGAAAAGCAGGGTGGGCGTGCGCATATGGCCTGCGGCACGCCGCGTCCACAAAAGCGTCCGGCCTTACCCGATTCAACCCCTCACTTGTCTGCTAGCTATATCGAGCTCCCATTTGCCACCACCCCTTTTATCGTCGGGGAAACTGCGCGCTCCTACGGTTCGCGATTAATCTGACGGATGAGATTGGCACACGTTGTCAATTAAAAATGATAAAACCAGATGACTCGTGAAGCGAAAGCCTTTTTGCATGGAGCTTTTCCTCCGTCGAGGACTCGTAGAAGTTGCCTAATTTTCGAGCCACCCTTCTTTCCGACGATCACTATATGGGTACAAAATAGGGGATGTATAGAACGAAGAAAAAAAATTAGGAGCGGGTGGCTGGATTTGTTTAAAATTTTTGTGAAGTGACATTGCCATCGACGATTTGTGGCAAGTTGAAGTAGTGCGAGCGTTTTGGATATAAGTATGCACCCTTGGGTGGCACAATTTTGAACTCTATTTTTTTCCTTTCTCCCACCATCCAATTATCTTGTCTAATGAAAAAAGGTAAATATTCGAAAGTGGGGCTCCTGCTAGAATCAGGCTAATTTTTTTTCGGGTTTGTCTGTGTTTGTTTATGGTTGTTTGGGTTTGTTTGGGTTGTTTAATACCTGATAGAACCAGATACTAGATAGAACCTGATTCTAGCAGGAGCCCCACTTCCGAATATTTACCGAAAAAAAAATTGTCGCGAAAGCTGCGCGCCGTCAAAAAATATTTAGAGGTCGCTCAAGCCTTCCAATATTTCAAATTTTCATTAAAAAATCGATTTTTTTTTCGTGGACTTCTCACCCATGAATTTTACGCTACATAATGTTAAAATTAACCTCGCGAAAGCTCTAGCCGACCAATGAATATTTACTGGTCTCTCAAAAGCTTGAAATTTCCAATTTACGAAAAAATGTTTTTACTCTTCTCACTCATAAATTTGTCGCTTTGTAAAATGTTCAAAACAATTAATCCTTTTTCCTTTAGAAACAGATTTTGCAAATTTACCTCCCACTTCTAACCCAAGAATTATAATCTTTGTTCTCATAAAATAATTTTTTAAAGCTCTTATCCGTAAATAAAATTATATACATTTAAAATAATTATAAAATTATATACATCGTAATGCGTCCCACAGTTGGTCTCGTTAGTAAAACTGCAGACCAATCGTAGCTGTACTTTGTGACGAGTGACGCCATAATGCAATAATACATAATAATACATAATAACACATATCGTCTAATTGGTGTTTGTTACAAATTATTATAATAAATTATTCAGAAAATGTAACACTTCGCTGTTTATTTTGTTTTTATGCTACAAGGAATTATAGTGCATGCAAGATTTATTTTTTGGCGGAAATTCTGAATTTCGAAAACCTTGAGTCACCATTAAATATTCATTCGCCAGCTAGAGGTTTCGCGAGGTTAATTTCAAAATTATAAAGCGTAAAATTCATGGGTGTGAATTGGACAAAAAAACGCTTTATTAATGAAAATTTGAATTTCTGGGAGGCTTGAGCGACCTTTAAATATTTTTTGACCGCTCGCAGCTTCCGCGACAATACATATTTATTTAAAGAATATAATTGGATGGTGAGAAAAAGGGAAAAAAATAGAGCTCAAAATTGTGCTACCCGAACGCACACTGTTCGCTCGTTTACTAAAATTTCTAACATTTTGGGAGAAGCAAGGTGCCGGGAGACTGTATGAAAATTCTACGTTAGCTTGCAATAATTAATGTAGGGTTTTTTCTTTAATCGAATGCTTTTACCCTCCATTTGTTAATAAAAACGTCAGAGTACTCGTTCAAATAGATGAAAAAAAAATTCTGTGCAGGCAGAAATTCTTTGAAAATAGAGATTATACGGAATCAAATATTTCATTTATATTGCTAAGAACCAATAGCGTTATCAGAAATTTATAAAAATGCAGAAAATATTAACTCTTTATATATATATATGAACCAATAAGCTTGTATTGTACACCAATTCGATTTTTTTTTTGTAAAATCATTCAATTTTACGACCGCGGGTAAATATATGGCTTGTTACCGTGTTTGGTATTGTCCGAATGGAAATCAACGGGTTACTCGCGGAAGTTGAAAAAAGTCTGGATGGCAGTGAAATATAAAGTGGATGGTAAAAGCGTCAGAGTGGTAGACGATAAAAGGATAGCGGGATGAGACACGAGTGGAGCGTTTGAATGTAGCATGTATAGCAATCAGAGAAAAAGAAAGGACTAACGTGGCGGCAGGGTTAAAACGCAATTAAAATTTTTAATTACTATTTCGTTCCGGCTGGGTCAACGTCGCGTTACAACGCAACGGGAGGTGCGCAACTGCACTGCAATGTGTGTGTATATGTGTATATATATATATATATATATACACACACACACGTACGGGCCTTAATATAAATTCACATTCTAATGCAGATATACATATACTATATTAAGGTATTGCACGCCCATGTCGACTGTTTTTGTAGGATGTGGCGTAAAAATTTGCCTGTCCTCGAAACAACGAGACTTTTTTCCGCAATGTTGATGGTACTTTAAAATCGAGTGTCGTTTAGAACTTTTACAAAGAATTGCACCAAATGCTGAAACGTATAGAGGGAAGTCAAATAGTTGAAAGCGTTCGCAAGATGTGGCAGTTCGAGTTTCTGGAGTTTAATATTTTTGCATCCATATTTTAATAGGGGTAGTTTTTTGTCTGTTAGAAGGGGTGAGCACCTTTGGGCGAGGAAAAAATCTGCTGAGCTTCATGATTTCTTTTTAAGTTGCCTTTTTGAGCTTCAGGGTATGTTTTATTACTGCTTTTGGCTGTAACATGGTATTTTTTTAATTGATCTTTAAAAATGTCGGAAGTACC
Source organism: Ophion slaviceki (assembly GCA_944452715.1). Taxonomy (NCBI): domain Eukaryota; kingdom Metazoa; phylum Arthropoda; class Insecta; order Hymenoptera; family Ichneumonidae; genus Ophion; species Ophion slaviceki. Next base: position 34,762,829 of record OX101784.1, read on the forward strand.
CGAATAGAAATTTCTTAGTGTTAGCCTGACCAGGATCAGGCCCCGATCGGGGTGTGACACGGGTAACACCTATTACGGACATTCTGATCCGGCCCCGATAGGGCCGGAAGTATTTAGGCCCCAAATCAGGCTATACTAAAATGGCCCTACTAAGGCCGTCTCTGATAAGATCCTACTAAGGACCTCCCCGATAGGGCCCTACCAAGGCTTGCCCTAATAGGCCCTACTAAGGCTTTCCATGATAGGGCCTTACTAACACTGCCCCTTATGTGGCCCTACTAAGGGTTTCCCCGATAGGGCTCTACCAAGGGTTGCCCTAATAGGCCCTACTATGGCTTTCCCTGATGAGGCCATAAATAGGCTTGCCCTATAACTGCCTCAGCAGTCGATAGATGCACATAACCTCTTATTTTCCATATGGAAACTTCGATTTTACAGCATCGTAGCTTCGGAGTTTGGATGCATTCCTGAATTCTATTTAAAAAAAAGGTGCTATGGACTGTCACGACAAAAAACGTTATGCAACTCGGATGCGTGTTAGAAGATTTCGGTAGCTTTGTAAGGCGAAGAGAGAGAGAGAGAGAGAGAGGAATTATATATATATATATATATATATATATATATATATATATATATATATATATACACACACAAGGTTAAGTTTCAAAAATCTATAGCATGTTATTCGATAAACCTCTTTAATTGTCACAATAATATTAACTAATTGATATACTTTATGTGATCCAACAAATAATTATAGGAATTCATTTGGTCTCTTATGCCATATCTGGGACCAAGATGTTACAAGCACTCGGTAGCATAGGGGCAGCGTGCCTAGCTTCGGGTAGGTAGTTACGAGGTTCGATTCCCATATAGGCGAAATGTTTCCTTCGAACAAATTCATTGTAGTGGAACTCTAAATTAAGTGGTTCATTCCTTTTTGGATTTTTGAAATATTATATGCATTTCTTTCTGATCAGGCAACCTGATAGGGGCCTGATTAGGCAACCAGGTCAGGCCCATATGTGGCACAACGTTACATTTCCTAGTAGGGCCCTTTCAGGCTGCCTTATTATTGCCCTACCAGGGCAGTCAGGCAACCTGATCGGGCCCTGATTTGGGCCCCATCAGAATTTCTACGCGGGTATTGCAGCGTTTTCTAACCTGCATTTATAAAACTGGCCTGACGTATAGCTGAAAAACTAATCGACCGATTGTGATGAAATTTAGTATAAATCTTTCAAACGTCATTGTCGGAAACATGACCCTGAAATTTTTTGAAAACTAAAAAAAGTGTTTTGATTGCAAAATGTAACCATTTTTTCGAAAAATTCAATTTTTTGATTCACTTCTTGGTTCATATTCCGCGCATGAGTGTTAACGAAAGAAAAATCTTCGTTGCTTTTTTCAGATTAAACCCGCCGACGCTAACAAGGAACATCCCTCAGGTGACACGCTTCGATTTTGTTTAAATATTGATATGTTATAAAGCACCGAAAAGTAAGTGATACGTATTTTTTTATCGGCGGCAAAACGGTTTTCAGGGGTGTAACGAGCCCTCGAAAATAGGGGTGGTTTTCGTTTTTCGTCGATAACGTTATCGTTCTCGTCTCCAATGTATAGTGCACAAAAAATAAACATTCTTGCAATTTGAAATTTTTTAATATCTCGTACCGTTAAAACGTTATCGACGAAAAACGAAAAACATCCCCATTTTTGAGGGTGCGTTTCAGCCCTTAAAGCGGTTTTTCCGCCGATAAAAAAAATACGTATCGCTTACTTTTCGGTGCTTTATAACATATCCAAATTTCAACAAAATCGAAGGGTATCACCTGAGGGATGTTTTTTGTAAGTGTTTGTAAGTGTCTGACAATATCCGCCGCAACCCGTTTAGAAGGCGGTGCCATAGCTGCGCCATTTTTGAAGAAGAATAAAATTAAAAAATACCATATAACAGCGAAAAGTAGTAATAAAACGTACCCTAAGTCTTGAAAATGGTGAAAAAAACGTTACTTTAAAAAAAAATCATAAAAATGAGAAATTTTTCCTCGCCTAAAGGTATCTCCGCCCCTCAAAAAAATCCCATTTACGAGACGTCATTGTACGAGTCTCAACAGCTTGCTATTTTTCGGGATCGTTGAGTCACGTTTGAATAGTTTCTTCTATTAGCTTTTAACATATATTTGGGAAATAAGTGGTTGAATACTGTATGCCGTATAACACAGTGCTCTAGACATCGTATCTATGGGAAGGAAAGAAAAAGTTCGCTGGATCTCGAGAAGGATGAAGAGAGAGAGATAGAGATAGAGAGAGAGGGGTCGCGGTTGGTGAACACGAGCCCTGACTTTACGAGTCCCCGGTATGGGTATTGGACGAGATGGGGAACTAAACCCTGCGAAGTTTGCCCTGGCTAAAGCTCCGCTCTTACGTCTGGGACTTCGACATTCCCTCTCTTTCTCTCCCTCTGCGAGACCCCCTTGACTCGTAACTCTCGCGAGCATAATCGATAAGGCGTAGGCACGCGACTGCGTGCTTTTATCGCTGTCACGCACATAATTAATCTAATTTGGTTTAATAAAGCGCGCAAGACGAATGGGACGGAGCGAGAGGTAGCGAGGCAAGAATTGAGCAACGAATTTTATCCTGTAGAAAAAAAAACGTTGAGTCGGAAAAAGTCACGGTAGGGGAGACCTATACGGTTGTTTCTTCGACACTGAATTTTCATTCAACTTTTTATCAGCAATTATTGGCGAAATTCCATATTATCTTTTGAACATTCATCTTTGAATGAAGACTCACCTGAACACGTACTTCCGGTAGATTGACCTTCATCGCGAGTTCTTCGCGAGAGTAAACGTCCGGATAATGCGACTTCTCGAACGCTCTCTCGAGCTCGTGAAGCTGATACGTTGTAAATGTTGTACGATTGCGACGATGTTTTTTCTTCCCTGCTACACCGTTCGATTCGTCGCCACATCCTGTGCCAGGCTCCTCGTCACTCCCTGGCGAATTGCAACTATTTTCACCTGCAACGCATCCCATACAAATATTTGAGTAGCTGCAATAATGATTGTGAGTAAATAAAATGGAAATCACAAATGAAAATCTACATGTTAGCAAAATACATTGGAACCTCGTTTATACGTTAAATTTTTCCAGCCCCGGCAGATTCCGTTCGTGAAGATGGTAATACAGTTTCATTTCTACGTTTTTCGCGCTTATACGTTGTTAATTTTATACCCTAGCGTCGGTTTCGAGGTGCGTTTTTTTCTCAGTTGTACGTTAAGGGGTTACGTGGGTTTGACAATTTCGAAAGAATCCATTAAAAAATGTATTACCTAATAGTACAATATGTCTAGAATATTCTCTCAACGTCTTAAGGGGTTAGGCCACAGTAACGGGTATAAAATCATATCCGAATTTAACAATTTTTTTCGTATGAAAAAGTGATTCACTCATAAAATTAATTACACATCTATTTAGCATGAAAAACAAGCTGTTAGAAAATATATCTTTTTTTTTCGATGTAGAAAATGACCGAGTACTAATATTTTCTTTTGTTATCTTTTTTTTTGGCGCTCCGCCGCGTGACATTTAGCATCCACATATTTTTACCTAGAAAAAAAACAAAAATTCTGGTCAATCTACATTAGAATACCTAGAGAAGTACGTACGGAATTTTAAAAAAATATTGTTTTATTCAAAAGTTGTAGGTATTTGAACTTAAGAAATGAATTTTCAGTGAAAAATTTCGAATAAGACTTTCATTCAAATACCTACAACTTTTGAATAAAACAATATTTTTTAAATTCCTACAACCTAGAATCTAGAACAAAAAAACAACATTTTCGTCAATCTAAATTAGAATACCTAGAGAAGTACGTACGAAATTTTAAAAAATATTGTTTTATTCAAAAGTTGTAGGTGTTTGAACTTAAGAAATAAATTTTCAGTGAAACAATTCGTATAAAACTCTCGTTCAAATACCTACAACTTTTGAATAAAACAATATTTTTTGAATTCCGTACGTACTTCTCTAGGTATTCTAATGTAGATTGACGAGAATTTTTGTTTGTTTGGTCTAGGTAAAAATTGTGGATGCTAAATGTCATGCCACGGAGCTGTTAGATAACAAAAGAAAATATTAGTAATCGGCGTTTTGTACATAAAAAAAATTCCAACAGCTTGATATTAATATTAAATAGATGTGTAATTAATTTGATGAGTGAATCACTTTTTCATACGAAAAAGAATTGTTAAATTCGCACATGATTTTATACCCGTTACCTAACCCCTTAAGTTGGTTAGGTAACGGCCCGAACCCTTTAAGTGAATCGGAGTAAAAGTCTAGGAGAGAGGGCCTTTGGGAATTTCCCCCGTTGGGAAATATCGGCCGGGAGCGACGCAGGTATATCGCATTTTTCTCAAAACACTATTTTTGAAGTCGGTGGACACTATTTCTCAAAAACGAATGCACCGGTCTTATTTAAATTTTGCACACTTCTTCAAAATAGCATTGACTAGTAATTGAACGAAGGTTTTTTTCGATTACAACTCATTTTACAAGGCTATACATAGTTTAAATTGTACCAACAATTGAACTATTTTGCATGCAAATCTGACAAAAATTCAAATTACAATTTTTTTGCAAATCCTTAGTTCGATCACAAGCTATACTTATCTACTAATATAAAAAAAATTGATTTTTTAATTTCAGATAAAGCTATCAAGAGTTATCCTGACCACCACGAAGACACTTTTTTTAGGGGTCTCCGGAAACCAGGTCCCACCGGCGGGATTTCTCAAATTTTTCGATGAAATTTTTTTTATATATTGTTGAAATGTTGCTCTTTTATGTGCTTAACATTTTAAATAAAATAATTTATATATTATATTTTTTTTTAATAGAGAAAATATGCTATATACCCACGTAACCCCTTAATCACATGTGATATTCTCTCCACGGAGAAAATGTAATGTGTTACGTCCCCGTGAACTTATCGAATCTTAGAGAGGACGCAACACGGTGTTGACTTCGCTTTCGGGTCAAGACAATTAAGTCCTTTACCCAGGGACGGAAGTCACGTCTTTGATATGGGAAGAATGACGGTTGGATAATGCGTTGGTCTCGAGGAAGATCGAATAATACGAGAGTTTTTACATAAATGCTTTGCTTACTCTATTTATTTCCAGATAATTCGCCGTTTGTTCCTTTCGTTGCAATGGTCGTCTAATAATCGTAGTTATAATTTATATTATCGGCGGTAATGTTTTAAGATTTGGATTATAGTGGCTACAATTTCTTCGCGATTATAATGTTCACACCGAGATTACATGGAGATTAAATAGTTATAATATTAACACGTATGTCGAACGATTTGTAGTGTTCGTACAATGGTTACACGAGATTAAATAGTTACAACATTTACACACGATTAAATAGTTGAAATGGTTGCAATGTTCAAGATAACGATATAGTTCTTTGAAGGCAATTGATTACAGCGGTTGCGGTTTAGATTTAGGCTGTATTCGATAATTAAAATAGATCTTGCAGAGTCTTGAGGTTGAAAGATACGGTGATGATGCAAGGGTTTAGATTTGGTAATTTGAACTCCTCGTGATGGCTGAGACTTCTTTTGAGGAGAGTCTTTGACCGATATTGGAAGTTGAATTGCGACTGGACAATACGTACAGTGAACCTTGCTGAATTTCAACTGGTAGGCTTCGGTGACGGTACCTTTAGCCGTATGGTTGAGACTGAGACTGCGACTGCTGGACTGGTACCACTTCGATGACTGCTGCGACTGGCTGCTTGCTCACGACGACTTAGTCTTCGGACTTGATGTTGAGATTGAGACTGACTGACGTAGATTTTAGCCGCGTGGTTAAAATTGAGACTGCACTCGTTGACACTTTGACTGAGACTGCTCGATTGAGATTGAGACCTCGACCATGAGGTCGAGATGGAAACTGAGACTTTGACCGCGACTGACTGATGCGTAGCTCCGGCCACGGGGTTGAAGTCGAGACTAGACTGAACTGAACGCGTTGAAACTTCGACTGAGATTGCTCGATTGAGATTGAGACTGACGGATTGAGACTGGAGATTGAGAGTAAGACTGAAGTAGCTTTGGCCGCGAGGTTGAGATTGAGACAGATGGATTGAGACTGGATATTGACCGCGACCGGCTGCGGCGTAACTCCGGCCACGGGGTTGAAGTCGAGACTGAACTGAACTGAACGCGTTGAAACTTCGACTGCGATTGCTCGATTGAGATTGAGACTGAAGTAGCTTTGGCCGCGAGGTTGAGATTGAGACAGATGGATTGAGACTGGATATTGACCGCGACCGGCTGCGGCGTAACTCCGGCCACGGGGTTGAAGTCGAGACTGAACGCTGCTGTGTTCCAAGTCCTTCCTTTTATACCCCTTTCTCGGGGGTGGTCTTCTCTCGAAAGGTCTTCCACGTGTCGAAAACCTTGGGTGACTTTCCCTCTCCAATGCTTGGTAATTTCACTAAGAGGTTCTCTTCGTGTCGGTACTCGTGGTGGGTATTCCTTCGATTCCTGGCATAGTCGGTTTTTACGATCCTCCGGATATTAATAATCGTGGGTCAGAGGTGCCTCCTTTTATAGTTCAGTCGGTGGCTGTGATATCATCGGGCTTGTGTCGGCTAAGCGTTTCCTTCTCTTTTCAACCTGTGCAAGGGGTGATTCGGCTGGTTCCGATGTTCAAGGTACCCTTGGAGTTTCATGACAAAGCCCGCCTTCTTGGCGCCGATAGCTTTCATGAAGATTATTCAGATGTTTCTTGTAGGTATGAGCTGGATACCAATATCAGATGTAGCTTCATTTAGCTGATTTCCGTTTACGAGGTGCTTTGAGTTTTTACGACAAGCGTGCTTTTTCGGTGTTGCTCGTTCTTAACTAGAATATTCGCGTGCCTCCTATAGGCTTGGGCACGTGCTGCAGGCGACAATGTTTCGCGGGGTGGTTCGATCGCTCGATGGGGTGACTGCAGTTGGTGTCCTAATATCGTGGTGGTCCAGAGATAATTTGTAGTGGGGTTGGGGTGGCGTGCGTCGTAAGTAGGCTTTGCGCCGGTGGTAAAAATCGTGGTGACCTAGTAATTCTGGGAGTGCAGATTTTTATGGGTACGAGAAGGGGTTTCTCTTCCCTCTCCGATATCCCTGTATCGTATTGATTCGCGCTTCCACGTGTAACCCGTCCAAAGGGTAGTCTGTCTCAGAGGTGACTCTCTCGTTGTGGTACATGTGGAGGATATCCTTCGAATTCTCAGTTTTATGATCCTCGAGTGCTGGTCCAAGTGAGTCGGTAGAGGCCTTGCTTTTTAACGACAAAACTCGCCTTTTCGGCGCCAATAGTTGTATATAGAATATGATCCTCGGGTATTGATCCATGGAATCGGTGAAGGCCGGGTTGACCAATGTCGCCTTTTCGGCGCCAATAGGTTGTATATAGAATATTCCCGGATGTCTTTTATAAGTTGAGGCTCGAGCTGAGAGCGTCAGTAGTCCGCGAGGAGGTTCGGTCGGACGATGGGGTTAACGAAGTTGATTTTTTTGGTGACGTGGTGGTCCAGGTTTAGTGGAGTTTATAGAGTGAGTGTGATGAAGCGGGGCATACGTAACACCTCCCCCCTTGAGATAGGGCATTGCGGGTATGATAGCAATGACCGTTCACACGCCCTCGTGTGATTTTAGGTTTCTGGACTCACTTGTCGAATATGTTGCCTCATCCAGGCATGTCCAGTAGTTCAGAAGGTTGGCTTGTGCAATGAGTTGGTACAGCTTCACTACGGTGTCGCATTACGATGTAACCCCGGTCCTGATGTCTTGGAGAACAAGCTCTCCGGTTGTTAAGACGACAAGTTTCCTCTTCTCTTCTGCTCTGGTCTCTTGATTTCTCCGCCTCTGATGTGGGTCTCGAGATCTGCATCCTTTGATTTCTGAAAAATTCTTCCGTAATTTACAAGTTTTGTAAATATTCGTTTCTTATTATTTTTGGGATCCCTCTTGTTTCTTGAGAGGTTACTGAGGCCTTTGGTGGGGATTGGATTGAGGATTTTGTGAAGGTAGGATTGAAGTTGTTACTCTGGTGCTATGGTACTTGTTTCAGTAGTAATTGTTGTATTTGTCACGGTGATCGATTTCTTCAGTTTGATGGACTCCAAATCTTCTTCTACTCCCTTTCGGTATTTGTCCCATCATTCTTGATCACATCGTTGGAGACTTCCGTTAAAAACGGTATTTAAAAGTGTTGTGATTGTTTCGATGTGCGCATACACCGAACGTCTGGTGTATGGGTGGTTCCTTCTCTTGGAGACCCGTGCTGCCTTTCTTCCGGTTGATGTTCTGATTTGGGGACTGTAGGGCATTAGCTCTGAGGTTGGAGGATGTGGAGTTTGAGGAGGTGGTGTGGATAATATGGCATGGCGGGGGTTGTCTTTCTCATATATACATGTATATATAAAATGAGGATTTGAATCTGTTTACTCGTCGCTACTGCTGTCTCTTAAGCTTAGAGGTGATAAGCGGAGTCGATTTGGATGGACTACTCGGTTTTCAGAACCCACTTTAATTTTCACGTTTCCGTCCCTCTTGATTTCGCAAATTTCATGTGGACCAGTGTAGTGGTCCCCGAATTTCCCCAGTTTCTGGCCTTTTTGTAAGAATACTCTATCTCCTAAGTTGAAATCCTGTGGCTTTATTTTCCTGTCATAGTATTTCTTTGATCTTTCTTTTGCCGTGATTAAATTTCCTTTCGCAATTTTTTGAACGTCGTGTAATTTGGTGGCTAGTTCCGTTAAATAATCCTCATAAGTTCGTTGCTCTTCTTCGGGTTCTTGTTCACATGATGGTTGTCGGGCTAGTTTTCCAAATACTAGCTCGTACGGGGTGTGTTTGGTTCCTTCGTGAATACTGGTGTTATAGGAGAACATAGCTAATTCCAACAATTCGTCCCATTCATTGTCTCTGTCGATGAACTGTTTCAGATACTCTATCAGCGAATGGTGCGATCGTTCCAATGATCCATTTGATTGTGGATGGTATGCTGTTGTTCGGCATTGCTTGATTTTGAATCTTTTCGCCACACCTTTCATCAGGTTGCTCAGAAAATTAGCTCCTTGATCCGTTAGTATTATTTTCGGTGCTCCAAATATGCATATAAAATTCTTTATGAGTGCATCCGCGATGTTCGCTGATGTCGCTCTTCTTAATGGAATTGCCAAACAGTATTTGGTCAGTAGGTCTTGAATGGTAAGTATATACTCGTTGCCTTTCCTTGTTATGGGTAGCGGTCCGACTATATCCATAGCTATTTTGTCGAACGCGGAATCCGGCGTATCTGTGATTACCATTGGTTGTTTGGTTTTCACACGTACTAACTTTTTCAGATGGCATTTTAAACAATGGCCAATGAATTGCTGTATTTCCTCCTTCATATTTTCCCAGTAGTAACGTTGACGTATTCGACTATATGTTTTGGTTACTCCCTTATGTCCTCCTAGTGCTGAGTTATGTGCTTCTTCCATTATATCCTCGCGTTTATCTTTTGTTGCATATTGGATTTGCCCAAGACAAATTATCAGCTGCGTTGGTGTATCCCTGATGCTCTTACGTATAGGTTCGATAACGTTTTCCCAGCTGATTCCATTAATTTCCTTGGTTTTGGCTATGCTGATAGTAGGGAGTCTAATTCTTCGCAAGATTCTTCCAAGATCACTGCAAGTTTTCAATAACTCTTGCCGTCCCAATATTTTTCCTTTTGCATCCTTTACTATTACTGCGACGTGGAATTTGGAGTTGCTTTTCACGGCCTGAACTTCTCCGATTTTTGCATTTAAAAATTTTGGTAGTGCTCGTCTTTCGAACAAAGCCTTTGATCCTTCATCACAGGGTTCTCCTGTTTCGGAAATAAAATACAGATAGTTGTCTTTCCTCATAAATAGCTGCTCCCTTACCTCAATGGGCAAGTAATTTTCTTTTGATACAAAGGAATCTTTTCCTTTCCTTATTTGAAATTCTTCGTCTTCTGAGTCATCATCGATGTTGAATTTTGAAGCTCCGTCGACTTGATCAAAGTAATTTTCGTCAGACTCGTCACTTGATGTATAGAGGCTTTCATCGCATATTAGTTTGGTCACTGGTTCTTCTTCTTCTTCTTCTTCTTCCTCTCGTGGCTGCGTTGCGTCTGTCGATTCTGCCTCGTCCTGTTGATCTTGCTCATTGTCCTGCTGATTCCTTAATCTTCTCAGTATGCGCCTTGCAGTTCTTTTGACTGGTTCGGCAACTGTTGCTCTAATACCTTTCCCGGCACTTCGTAGTCGTCTAGCTATTGGTTCATCATTTGGAGGTAGTTCTTGCGTTTTTCTTTCCCTTCTGTTTAAATTCTGTGTTATGCTTCTGCGTAGTCTTTTAGTCAATGGCTCATCGTCTAATTCCTCCTGTTCATCCTCTTCGGTGTCTGATTTATTTCTTTTACTTATAGGGTGAATTTGTTCTCCTCGGATCTTCGGTGTCTTTTCAGTATATGGATTTCGCGATAGTGCATCTGCATTGACATTTGTTTTGCCAGCCTTGTACACTACTTCGTAATCATATTCTTCCAGTCGTAGACGCCAGCGAGTTAGTCGTGATGTAGGATCCTTTGATGTATGTAGCCATACAAGTGGCTTGTGATCCGTTACGAGTTTGAAGCGTCGTCCGTACAGATATGGTCGGAATTGTGACACTGAATGCAATATTGCAACGGCTTCTTTTTCATATGTGCTATATTTTTGTTCTGTTTCGTTTAAAACACGTGAAGTATAGGCAATGGGACGATCCTTTCCCAAAATGCCTTGACTTAGTATCCCTCCTACTGCTGATCCTGAGGCGTCCGTGGTGACAATGAATTGTTGTGTGAAGTCTGGATATTGTAATACTGGTTCTTGACATAGTAGATCTCGTAGTGTTTCGAAAGCTTCCTGTTGTGGTGCATCCCATCGGAAGGTGCATTCCTTCTTTAATAACGTGGTAAGGGGTTTTGCGATCTGAGAAAAGTTTTTGATAAATCTTCTATAATATCCAGCAAGTCCCAGGAATTGTCGAACATTTTTAGTATTCTTTGGTTGTGGAAATTCCTTGACTGCTGTCAGTTTTGATGGATCCGGTCGCACTCCTGCCTTACTGATGACATGACCTAAGTATACCACTTCTGGTCGAAGGAATTCGCATTTATCCGGCTGCAGTTTAAGTTGCGCATCTCGTAGTCGCTTCATCAACCGTTCGATTTTTAGTTCGTGTTCCTCCAATGTCGATGCATATATGACTATATCATCCAAATATACGAATGCGTCTGAACCTTGTATTCCTGTTAGAACTTGATTTATGAGACGTTGGAATGTTGCAGGTGCGTTTTTCAATCCGAATGGCATCCTTGCAAATTCATAATGACCGTAAGGTGTTGAGAAAGCGGTTTTGTGACGGTCCTCTGGATGCATCTTAATTTGATGGAATCCAGAAGCGAGATCGAAAGTTGAAAAGTACATGGCTCCTCCAAGTTGATCTAGAATTTCGTTGATAAGTGGAAGCGGGTATGCGTCTGTAATAGTTTTCTCGTTAAGCGCTCGGTAATCTAAAACCATCCGCCAACGTTTGTTTCCTTTGGAGTCCGCCTTTTTGGGTACAATCCACACTGGTGAATTATATGGAGATTGAGAAGGTTGTATTATTCCCCCATCTAGTAGTTCGTTGACTTGACGATTGATTTCTTCTTTTAGAGTGGGCGGATAGCGATATTGGCGGGTATTGATAGGTAGCTCATCCGTCGTAGATATTCGATGCTGGATGACACTTGTTGCCATAAGTCTTTCTCCTGGGAGATAGTACCGATCTTGAAATTCTTCAACGTGATGCTTAACACTTTCCTGCTCCTCTTCATTGAGGTCGTTTAAGCGTAATAGATTTAGTATTTGTTGGATTCGATTTTGAGATTCACTTGAATTAGTAGGCTCAGTTACCGTAGGATTTTGACAATTGATTTTGAATAGATGTGTAGAGTTAGAAGACCTTGCGGTAGGTCTTGAATTGGATTCAGTGCGATTTGGTAGATATTGATTTTTCTTTTCGTCCACCCCTATATTGTCTTTTGACGAGGGCGGATTAGTCTCCCCTCCCACTTGTTGCTGCAAGGAGTTGGATACGAGTTCATATGGTAATAACTCTAGGGCTGGTACAGCGACCTCGATTTCTTCCTCCGTAGTATTGATTAGATAGAGATGCGCCTTGCCTTTATTATTGGTAACCAGCGCATTCCCTAAATATATTCCCTCTGATACATTCAATTTAGGTAGATAGCCTTCTTTAACTTCGGGATTGGCTACGCGTACATAGAAATGTCCTCTTGTGCGTGCAGGAATAACTATAGTTTCGAGTTTGACGAATGGAAAATTATTTCTCCCCCATTTGAGGCATTTTTCGGAATATGATACATCCGCATGATGAGTGTTGAAAAATTCACTCCCGATTAACCCGTCATCTTCGATTGGAAAATCGTCCGCAACCAGGTGAAAAGTTACGGTTGAATTTAGAATTCGTATTTGAACTCTTCCCAGCGTATTAACGTAGTTTTTTGTTATTCCACTGATTCTAATAATGTCACTTCTGTCTACTTCCACTCCGGGCGAAATTTTACAATTTTTAATTAGATTTAGCGCGGAACCTGTATCGATCATTAAAAGAGTCGTGTCTATGAAATCCTGAGATTCGACGGAAATTACGGGCACATTGCTCGTACGATTTAACAGAACGACGGCAACTCGTCGAGGTCATTCTTGATTTTCTTCCGGTTCAATATGTCTGATACTGCGCACGAACGAAGTTTTTGTTGGTTCATTTCCGACTTGGAATTTTACTTTTGGGGAATTTTGTGGTGACGTCAAATTTTCTGGAATTGGGGATCGTCGGTTTACTTCTTGGTTCCGAAAAGAATTTATGTATTCTCTTTTACGACACTCTTCGATTACATGTCCCGGGTTTTTACAATAGCGGCAAATAACGGCAGGTTTAAACGCAGCGTTATTTGGTGATCTATTAGGCGGATTTCCATCGCGGGGCTCATTAGCTCGTATTTGAACAAAATTTCTTGGGAATTGGGTTCTATTTGGTCCACTGTTCTGATTTTGAGGTGCAAAATTATTTTCTCGCGGAGTTAACGGTTGCATCTGATTTTTAAACGTGTTAATGAATTTATAACACTGATTGGCGATGTGACCATTTCGCGAACATAGTTGACAGATTGGAACGTTTGCTTGAATGTGGTGGATACGATCTCTAGGTTGATATTGTGGTCCTGAAGAATCGAAATTTCTTGTAGGTCGTACGTTTCGTAACGCATCTCTAGCTCTTAATTGTCGTTCTATGTTAATTGCATTTTTCATTGTTTCCTCGAAAGTCTGGTCTCTTTTTATTTTATTTTCTATTTCTGGTTTTAGGCCTCGAATAAAACAGTCTACTAGGTCATCGTCTAGAGTTTTCCTTGCTTCTGCACTTAGCTCTCCTTCTTGATTAGCTTTGTATTCTTCAAAGATTTTATTCCCGAGTTCTTTTGCGCGATTCGCGTAGGACAAAGCACCTTCATTTTCTCCTTGAAAAATTCGTCCGAGCTCGCCTTGCAATTGATAAATTGATTTTGCTGGGGCATATAGCGATTTGAGAAATTTGACAAAAGCTGATATCGTTTGAAGCTTCACGCCGTGAACAGCGCGTCTGGCTTCCCCTCTTAATTTATTTCTCAATATTAGCGCAAGATTTTGCTGTGCGTCCACAGGCATCATCTGTTGTGCTTCCTCGCATCCTTCTAGAAAATGAGCCAGCGGGATATTATGTCCATCGAAAATCGGAACGGCTTCAAGGGCGTATTTGATTGAGACAGGAATATCAGGCATATTTCTGATTCTAGTTTCTTGTATTTGATTAAGATTTAGGTTCAGCTGTCCTAGCCGTTGTTCTGATCTCCTTAATTCGGAGGTAGTGGAACGATTTTCATCAAAGGTGGGGTGATTAGCACCAAGAGTTGGTAAATTTGCTATGCCGGATGGGCCAGCTGCTGATTTGGGTATGTCTTCTAGGGGTTCTCTGTCCTCTTTATGCAATAGATTTATCTCTTCGGATCCCTTTACTGGGGTTCTTTGTGTGGTCATTCTGTTTTTCCCATATCGAGAGCGTTTTAAATCCCACTTCTGACACCAAAATTTTTCTTGTGTTACGTCCCCGTGAACTTATCGAATCTTAGAGAGGACGCAACACGGTGTTGACTTCGCTTTCGGGTCAAGACAATTAAGTCCTTTACCCAGGGACGGAAGTCACGTCTTTGATATGGGAAGAATGACGGTTGGATAATGCGTTGGTCTCGAGGAAGATCGAATAATACGAGAGTTTTTGCATAAATGCTTTGCTTACTCTATTTATTTCCAGATAATTCGCCGTTTGTTCCTTTCGTTGCAATGGTCGTCTAATAATCGTAGTTATAATTTATATTATCGGCGGTAATGTTTTAAGATTTGGATTATAGTGGCTACAATTTCTTCGCGATTATAATGTTCACACCGAGATTACATGGAGATTAAATAGTTATAATATTAACACGTATGTCGAACGATTTGTAGTGTTCGTACAATGGTTACACGAGATTAAATAGTTACAACATTTACACACGATTAAATAGTTGAAATGGTTGCAATGTTCAAGATAACGATATAGTTCTTTGAAGGCAATTGATTACAGCGGTTGCGGTTTAGATTTAGGCTGTATTCGATAATTAAAATAGATCTTGCAGAGTCTTGAGGTTGAAAGATACGGTGATGATGCAAGGGTTTAGATTTGGTAATTTGAACTCCTCGTGATGGCTGAGACTTCTTTTGAGGAGAGTCTTTGACCGATATTGGAAGTTGAATTGCGACTGGACAATACGTACAGTGAACCTTGCTGAATTTCAACTGGTAGGCTTCGGTGACGGTACCTTTAGCCGTATGGTTGAGACTGAGACTGCGACTGCTGGACTGGTACCACTTCGATGACTGCTGCGACTGGCTGCTTGCTCACGACGACTTAGTCTTCGGACTTGATGTTGAGATTGAGACTGACTGACGTAGATTTTAGCCGCGTGGTTAAAATTGAGACTGCACTCGTTGACACTTTGACTGAGACTGCTCGATTGAGATTGAGACCTCGACCATGAGGTCGAGATGGAAACTGAGACTTTGACCGCGACTGACTGATGCGTAGCTCCGGCCACGGGGTTGAAGTCGAGACTAGACTGAACTGAACGCGTTGAAACTTCGACTGAGATTGCTCGATTGAGATTGAGACTGACGGATTGAGACTGGAGATTGAGAGTAAGACTGAAGTAGCTTTGGCCGCGAGGTTGAGATTGAGACAGATGGATTGAGACTGGATATTGACCGCGACCGGCTGCGGCGTAACTCCGGCCACGGGGTTGAAGTCGAGACTGAACTGAACTGAACGCGTTGAAACTTCGACTGCGATTGCTCGATTGAGATTGAGACTGAAGTAGCTTTGGCCGCGAGGTTGAGATTGAGACAGATGGATTGAGACTGGATATTGACCGCGACCGGCTGCGGCGTAACTCCGGCCACGGGGTTGAAGTCGAGACTGAACGCTGCTGTGTTCCAAGTCCTTCCTTTTATACCCCTTTCTCGGGGGTGGTCTTCTCTCGAAAGGTCTTCCACGTGTCGAAAACCTTGGGTGACTTTCCCTCTCCAATGCTTGGTAATTTCACTAAGAGGTTCTCTTCGTGTCGGTACTCGTGGTGGGTATTCCTTCGATTCCTGGCATAGTCGGTTTTTACGATCCTCCGGATATTAATAATCGTGGGTCAGAGGTGCCTCCTTTTATAGTTCAGTCGGTGGCTGTGATATCATCGGGCTTGTGTCGGCTAAGCGTTTCCTTCTCTTTTCAACCTGTGCAAGGGGTGATTCGGCTGGTTCCGATGTTCAAGGTACCCTTGGAGTTTCATGACAAAGCCCGCCTTCTTGGCGCCGATAGCTTTCATGAAGATTATTCAGATGTTTCTTGTAGGTATGAGCTGGATACCAATATCAGATGTAGCTTCATTTAGCTGATTTCCGTTTACGAGGTGCTTTGAGTTTTTACGACAAGCGTGCTTTTTCGGTGTTGCTCGTTCTTAACTAGAATATTCGCGTGCCTCCTATAGGCTTGGGCACGTGCTGCAGGCGACAATGTTTCGCGGGGTGGTTCGATCGCTCGATGGGGTGACTGCAGTTGGTGTCCTAATATCGTGGTGGTCCAGAGATAATTTGTAGTGGGGTTGGGGTGGCGTGCGTCGTAAGTAGGCTTTGCGCCGGTGGTAAAAATCGTGGTGACCTAGTAATTCTGGGAGTGCAGATTTTTATGGGTACGAGAAGGGGTTTCTCTTCCCTCTCCGATATCCCTGTATCGTATTGATTCGCGCTTCCACGTGTAACCCGTCCAAAGGGTAGTCTGTCTCAGAGGTGACTCTCTCGTTGTGGTACATGTGGAGGATATCCTTCGAATTCTCAGTTTTATGATCCTCGAGTGCTGGTCCAAGTGAGTCGGTAGAGGCCTTGCTTTTTAACGACAAAACTCGCCTTTTCGGCGCCAATAGTTGTATATAGAATATGATCCTCGGGTATTGATCCATGGAATCGGTGAAGGCCGGGTTGACCAATGTCGCCTTTTCGGCGCCAATAGGTTGTATATAGAATATTCCCGGATGTCTTTTATAAGTTGAGGCTCGAGCTGAGAGCGTCAGTAGTCCGCGAGGAGGTTCGGTCGGACGATGGGGTTAACGAAGTTGATTTTTTTGGTGACGTGGTGGTCCAGGTTTAGTGGAGTTTATAGAGTGAGTGTGATGAAGCGGGGCATACGTAACAAATGTGACTGCGTTTTGATTTTTTGTTTAATGTTTTGATGTTTCTGACCTCGACTATGTATGCATGCACTATGGATTAAATATCTCTTGTCAATACTAATCTGTCTGTTATTTACTAGTCTGAAACGTCAAAGCTTAGTGTTACAAACTTGCATTAAATAAAAGTTTAAACGCAACTTCGAAAACTTGAGTTGGCTCATTTCTCAATTATTACCAATCAAATTTTCAATTACAAAACCAAACATTAACATAATAGGGGTACTCCTATTGAAAAATATCGGGTATTATGCACCAATCGCCATTTTCAAATGTTAAAGAGTTTCAGATACATACTGTATTTCACTTCTAAGTTATTCTCACTTATACGTCGTATTTGATGTACCCTTTGAAAAACGTATAACTGAAGTTTCACTGTATACGCATCGTTGCACACGCATAAAGGAGATCTAGGTATACTCATCAAATACATATTTTTAATACTTTTTCATTTGTAAAGGGGAGAGATACCTTAAGGCAGGAAAAAAATTTGCTGACTTATAATTTTGTTTAAAGAAAAGATTTTTACACAATTGTTGAGACTTAGGGTATGTTTTATCACTACTTTTGACTGTGACATGGTATTTTTGTTATCTTTAAAATTAGCAGAGGTATAGCATGGTCTTCTAAACTGCATTTTCGAAACTGGCGTGGAGTATAGCTAAAAAACTAATCGACCGATTCTAATGAAATTTGGTATAAATCTTTCTAACCTTATTGTCTAAAACATGACTCTAAATGTTCTTGAAAATGAAAAAAAAAAGGTTTTTTTCATTGCAAGATGTAGCAATTTTTTCGGCCAATTCAATCTTTTTGTTTCAAAGCGTACCATTTAATCGGTTTGTAAGGATTTCTCACTTTGTTTTGTTCATATTCTGCGTATGAGTATTAATTAAAGAAAAATATTCGTTGGTTTTTTTTCAGATTAATTCCGCCGACGCTACGCGTCACGCCGTCTGACAACATCGGCCGCAACCCGTTTAGAGGACCGTGCCATACCTCCGCCATTTTTACAGATTCATTTGAAAAAATAGCATGTAATAGCCAAAAGTAGGAATAAAACATACCCTAAGTCGCAAAAATGGCGAATAAATATTTTTAAAAAAAATTGCTAATTTTCATTCTTTTTTCCCTCCCCCTTAAAAGGAAAGGTCGCGAGGTCGAACTTTCCGATTTCGATTAAATTTGGCATGTTTGTAGAATGGGTAAAAATAGACGACACGAATTTTTTTATATCTGTGGAACCCGATTTTTGAGGGGTGAAACGCACTCTCGAAAATAGGGGTGTTTTTCGTTTGAAATTTATTGTTGTCTGTATCATTCTCATCTCCAATGTACAGGGTGGATCAATAACTATTAGCATCTTGGATATCTCCGAAACTCTAACGTTCACAGAAATATTTGCTGAAATGAAATTGCGCAGTTATAGGAAACACTTATAGGACACTTATAGGACACTTATACAATTATAGGAAACTATAATTAGGATAAGGTTCACAGAAATAATTGCTGAAATGAAATTGTACAGTACGAAAGGGGCCATCTGATAGCGATAATAGTTTTTTTTGCAGGTGGAGATACTTCGGACATTTGAAGGTCAACTCCATTTTTTTAAATGGATCGGTATGTTTTTTTTTCTGTATAATGAAAGAGGAGCTGAAAACGAGTTCAACGACCTATAACATAAGGTCAAGAAGGTCATAGAAAGTACAGAAAGGCCATAATACTTACAGTTTCGGTAGTAAATAAAATTACTATGTTTATAGTAAGTGTTCAAAATGACGACAATCAGTATCAGTGCAATATTGGATTCTTTTTTCGATTTATTGACTTGTAAGTTTTACAGCGTTAGAACTTATTGATGTACATGCTGCAATCATTCTGTGTTGCATGTCGTCGAGTGTAGTTGGTACATCTTTGTACACTTTATCTTTCAATGTTCCCCATAGAAAGAAGTCTAAAGGTGTTAAGTCTGGGGACCGAGCTGGCCACTATATTGGACCGCCGCGTCCAATCCAATGATTTCGAAATTTTTCGTCGAGTTGCCTTTGTGCAACGTGGTAATTTTATTTACCACCGAAACTGTAAGTATTATCGCCTTTCTGTACTTTCTATGACCGTCAATGGCCTTATGTTATAGGTCGTTGAACTCGTTTTAAGCTCCTCTTTCATGATACAAAAAAAACATACCGGTCCATTAAAAAAAATGGAGTTGACCTTCAAATGTCCGAAGTACCTCCTCCTACAAAAAAACTATTATCGCTATCGGATGGCCCCTTTCGTACTGTACAATTTCATTTCAGCAAATATTTCTGTGAACCTTATCCTAATTATAGTAGTCCTTATCCTAATTATAATTTCGAAGATATCGAAGGTGCTAATAGTTATTGATCCACCCTGTATAGTACACGGAAAAATAAACGTTGTTGCAATTTGAAATGTTTTCATATCTTGTACCGTTAAAACGGTATCGGCGAAAAGCACTCATATTTTCGAGTGTGCGTTTCACCCCTCAAAAATCGGGTTCCACAATTTAAAAAACAAAATACGTATCGCCTATTTTACCCATTCTAAAAACATGCCAAATTTCGTCGAAATCGGAGAGTTCGACCTCGTTAGTTTCCTTGTTAGTTAGACCTTTTGTCGGACAAAAAATCTGCATCTTATCCGTCCATTCTTATATCGTATTTTTATCGAGTACATTTTTTCCTACCTAAATAGAATCTGTCGTCACTTCTTTATTAACATTTTTAACTGCTTCTTGTTAATGTGCTGTATAGAGGATAAATAATATTTTACATTTAAACATATTTTCAATATATATTCAAAATGAAAATACATTTGACCTCAATTAATACTTATTTCATCGGTACGTATATTTACATAGAGCAAGAAAATTTCAAACATATGTATGTTTGGCCCGAGAAGATTTTGGTTCAATCAGTTCTTTCGGCGGATGCCGAGGCCAAAGTTCCTATATATAAATTATGTACGACAACGGATGAGAAGCGAGGGAAAATGCAGGTTATTCCGACAGGCTATACAGGAAGGGAGGCAAAGCTGCGTCGTCGGTAACCAACGACCTAATAACCCTACGGCATGCACACGGCTTGATTGACGGCTCTGTAGCGACTAATTATCAGCTACAATCAATAATCGGATCAACGTTCACTGCAAGGGGCCTTCGGAAGTATCCTCAGGAAGAATCAAGAAAATGCGTTCTACGAAAACGCAAACGTTCTTTCAAAAATCTGTGGCTTAAGGCGGGATATACATTTACAACGATCAAAAAGTCGATTTCTTTTTTTATTCTTTAAACGATAGAACTATATATGTAGAATATTTTCCCAAAGTTTCAAAGCAATATTCGAAAAACTTCAAACGTCACAGCCCGTCAAAGCTGTGCCTCACCGCTCGGATTCGGAGCGGGCGTGAACTTCAAACGCGTTTTTCTCAAAACTGCATCATCGAAATTGGCACGCAGGATTACTCAAAAACTGTTAAACCGATTAAGTTGAAAGTTGGTAGAAATATTGATAATATTGGTACCTTCTACTTGACGAAAAGTGTTTTTGAAAAATTGAAAAAAAAAACTACGTTTTTCATCCACATTTTACAGAAATGTTGCGTGAAATGTTGATTGTTTTTGTAAATGCGTGCCATTTTCTTAAATTTGCATTTTCTTCATTTTAATTACCGTCACGTAGAAACTAGGCATGTTCAAACTGGAAAAATGTTTAAACTATTTTGCAAATCAAAGTCCACGGGAAGCTAGACTGCACGCCGATTCGCAATTCCCGCGTCGACCTTGCTGTAACACTTTGCCACAGTTTCGACATTTTGATGATGAATTAATTTAAAAAAATTGTTTTGTATCCTTAAATATAATTAAAGTATACCTAAAGTTTGATAATTGTAGAATAATTATTTCTTAGTTTGAAAAATCCCTCTATATTGCTTATTTTCTTCCTGTCTAAATGTATATCCCACCTTAAGGAGCCAGTTCGCTTTGAAAATTTCAAAAAATCGAAAGCAAGCAAGACTCGAAGAAATCGACGATGATGAGCAATCAGAAGGGATTTTGTCCGGTGCAGGAATTGCCGATTGAGTTTAGGTAAGAGTTTTTCATAGTATAAACTTCAAACGCATGTTTCTCGAAACAACGTTTTCAAAATCTAGCTCCATCATATCTCTAAAACTAATAAACCGATTCTCTTGAAATTTGAACCACAAATTGTAAACATGATTTGCAAAAAGATGACTCTCGATGGTTTTAAAATTTTGATTTTTACTCTTTTTTTGCGAAAAACACGTTTTTTTACTTTTTTCGTTTTTCATCTGCCATTTTTTTATTTTTTGATAAAACTTTATATCCGAGGGTTATTTTGTAGCTGTTGCCATACTGAATCTAATGGACTTTCATTTTTTTGGTTCAGACAAGCCGTTGCCGCGTTGTGATGGAGCTACCTAGCCCACTTATTTTTGAGGCGTTACGTTGAACTATAGTTTTTGTACTTAAAAATGAATAAAAATGAATAGTTTTTTTTAAATGGATTTCAAGACTTTATTTATCAAGCCCAACAACTTTTATATTCAGATCTTTTATACAATCCTAAAAAAATCGTGAAAATTGCCTTTTTTCGTCGCTCCAAAGTGGACTTGCCTCTTAATTAAAAAAAAACACGTTTTTTCACTACTGTACAAAACTTTCGGGCCCCCAAGGACCAAGTTTCCCTTGAAGATATTGCTTTGTCAACGTACCAATGTTTCAAGAAGCATGGTGTAAACTTTCTTTCCATTGTCGTTTTTACTATATTATATATGTACGTAAATAGGCTATCCACTGTGAAATCTAGTTCGAAATCTAGTAATGCCAATTATGTAAGGTAATTAATACCTCAACAATTAGCAAATACAATTCGGGCCTGTCAAAACGAACAGACTTGCATGTCTCATTTTTAGGGTTCTGTATCCAAACGAGAAACCTACGGAATTTTTTTAGATACTGGCATTTGATTAGAACTTTCAATTAAAATTATTTTGGTCGAAATACATTAACAAATTCAGAAGATGTAGACAACCAAGTTATTGCTAAATTGAGTTAATGAAAACTCAATAAGTAGACTGCACAAAAAACTTCATCGCATGGGTTTTGAAACCTCGTTAATCAAATATTAAACATGATACAAAACGCCCCTCCACTCTTTACCCCGCCGGTATTATTCAAGTATATGATTGGTGCATATTAACTCAAATTGGAATTAGTATGCAAATAAGTATTCAAATAAAAAACATTTAACTACGTTATTAAAACGGACTAAAAGTATAAAATAATTTTTCCTAGCCCCATACAGATTTATAACCCAATACAGGTTCCTAACCCCATACAGATTGTCCTGAAAATTGGTGATTGTGAATTTTTAATAGCTATGAAAATACTTGTAAGGTTTAAAACGAAAAACGTGGGGTGTATGCAATAGATAATTGACGCATGAATAGTTCACCTAAGTCATGAACAATTTTACGGCACTGCAAATGATATGAACTGATGTGTGATTTTTCTCAACGACAGCTACTTCCTACACTCCATCTATTGCATGCGCCCCACGTTTTTCGTTTTGAATCTGACAAGTATATAAGTATTCATAGCTATTAAAAATTCACAATCGCACATTTTCAGGACAATCTGCATGGGGTTAGGAATTTGTATTAAGTTATAAATCTTAGGAGAAATTATTTTAACCTTTCTACTCTTGTGTGTGAAATTTTTCTTCTCCTTTTCTAGGCGTCGCTTGCGTTGGGGGATGTCTCCTTGACTATCGTAGAAATTGTCACTAATGCATTATTCACTATTAATATTATTATTGAAAAAAAAATCAACAATTTTTTTCTTTTTCACTAAATTACATTTTTTATTTTTATTATTTACTCCGAAATTTATGGGTAATCCTTCATGTTCCAAAGGGAACTTTACAACAAAAATCTTCGATTTTTCAAATGTCACTGTGCTGTGCTCCTGAATCCAAAAGATTATAAAGATGCAAAGCAAACCATTACAATCTTTTGACAGCTGGTCACGTAAAACGCTTATGTATTTACGTACATTCTACGGAACCTGGGTGGCCGCAGTACTAAAAACAACGCAATTTCGTTTTGAGGTCAAATATTTTAAAAAAATCGGTTATTAAAGATGAAAACATAAAAATATGGTCTCTTAAATCGATTGAAGGATCTGTTCACCGTGCGTTAGTGACGAGAGATGAGTAAAAGGTGTTCAAGAGCACGAGAGAAAGAAGCAGAGGGAGGAGAAGAATGGTTGATTTTATCGACTGTATACCATGAAGCTCACTGTCCCTCTCTCATTCCATCTGTCTCTTCCTTTTCTCTTTCTGTTCTACTCACTTTTTTCTATTACTCTTTTAATGTAAAGGCGTCCTAGTTCGTTCTACCTACTTAAAAGATTGACACGTCAAGATAACATAATGGTCAGTGGGAAGCAGAGGGACGTCGATTGAGACCACGATCTCTTGGTTTCGTTTGCAGGGGCAAATGCGGATAGTCGGGCTACCTTATTATACATGTGTATTTATACATACGCAGGCAGGTATAAATTGTCGAAGGAACTCACTGGTCGTTGCAATGTCAGAAACTTTAATGGGTCAACACGCTGATTGTCGATAAATTCTGTCAAATCGTTCCTAAGCTCCAGCTCCAGAACATGATGAATATCGATTGATCTCTGTTACTCTTAATCGAGTTAAAGACCGAAAGGTATATATATATATATATATATATATATATATATATATATATATTCGAATGTTCTGTCGCACGCTCCTTTGGACGTCCTCTCTTTTATTCTCTTTTATTCTTACCCCACACCTATCACTTCATTACTTCCAGTTACAAATTTTCATTGTCTGCGACTGATGCAAGAAAAATGCATATTTATGGCTTTTAATTGTTTTGTGTAGCGTAAAGTGTTATTTTTCATACTTTTAATTTCCTTTTTTTATTATGCAATCAGTTTTTATTATCTATTTTTAATAATAGCAGTAAAAATAGGTAATAATGGACCTTTTTACTCACCATCAAAATAGTGAATTCGGAGTTTCAATGTAAAGTCATATACGATTTCTTTCATCATCCTAAATATTTTACAAAATATTAAAAGTATCGAGCCTTCCACAAAATATCATATAAAATACCAATCCTCCTGAATCTACTACCGAATCAATAATAAATGAAAATAATACAAAATACGGATACGGACGAAATTCAAAGCGAAATTCTGCATTGGCAAAGGCACTTATGTTACACTAATTTCTGTCAATTGGCTGGAAAAACTGCAATTGCCTACAGTCTAAGATATTTATATTTTCTGCGATTTTTATGGACACGATGTTAATACGTTAGCATCGTGTGGACGAATTGAGTCATAAAAAGGAACAAAAAAGCGTTGGTTAGAATTATATAGTGAAATTCTCGTCAATAATTCGCTTTGGAGCATAGTTGCGAGGGTACAAGCTTTGCAAGACTTCAGTTCCGGCATTTTCACGTAGGGATACTTGTAGCCTCTGGCCTTTACGTATTTGACGTCGAATTGCCGCGTCTCTTGTTAAGTGTGTGTGTGCGCGCGCGCGCCCGGCTGTGCATTTGCATGAATAGTTTCGCACTAACATATACGTGTATTGTGTTGGATATATCTACATTAAAAAATATATGTCTTAATCCTAGATACATTCGTGCAGACATTACATGTTTAAGGAATCATCACAGCATCACATCATTTTTGAAAAAAATAAAATTTTGAAAAATCGATTTTTTGCATTATCCGATAATATAGACGGTTATAAGCATGCTGTACAATTTTTGGGGCAAAATTCGAATTACTCCGATTGCTTTATTACAATTACGAATTACAGCCTTTCTCGGAAAAGAGATTCGACCAGCTGCGTGAGACCTGGCGCGGACGAACGCGTTTTTCTCGAAATGTTGCTTTTTAAAACAGCGTACACTCTCAAAGGAAGAGTTTTCAAGCTATCCGTCTCAAATTTTGATACAACATTCTTCACGCCATTCTTTATCTTTTTTGCTATGGAAGTTTTTTTTGCTATGGAGGCTTTTTTAATCTTCCTATTTTTTTAACGAAAAACCGTCGAAAAATAGGTCAATTTTGTCAATTTGGATTTAAAGAACCTCCTCAGCAAGATAGCGGATTTCATACTGATTACTAATCTTTTTACAAATTTTGTTTCCGATAATATTTACAGCCACTACCGTGTATACCGTGAGGACTCCTTTTTTTTCGAAGACATTTCCAACTGTTGAAATAAATAAAAAAAAGAACAACCTTTTGAAATTTTATTTTCTGTTCTTCATGAGTACTTTGATATGACATTAAAAAATCAGACTGATTGGCGGATTTTAAATATCGAACAAAAATCGCGTAATTCAGCTATTTTCCGACCCGTGACACTGCGATGATCCCTTAAGCGTGTTTACGTGTACGTACGTGCATGTGTTTGTTCATCTTATACGCGCTCCACTACGGCTAATCAGATGTGTCGATACGAATTTTATTTTCAAGAATTGATAAGTAATTCAAGTAGAACGCCAAAAATTATCTATCTCTCGTGAGGAGTGTAAGATCATACAATTAATTCAAAACGATAAAGTTAAATCTTGTGCTGCAATATAATAAAAAAAGGTGTCTGAAAATGACCTGGCATTTTAATTTATCAATAAAACGTACTATTTATTTGTAAAGTACGAATATTTTTTATTTCAATATAAGGTACAAACATGGAGGTTATGTGAGGAATACAATATCCGATAGATGGCATAAACAACATGAACTTGGAAGACATATGTTTCAACAAGATGGCGCAACCTGCCACACTGCGGGCGAAACAATCCAGTTATTGTAGACGACGTTTCATGGTCGTGTTATATCTCGCGCCGCGGCGGTGTGGTTTGGCCACCAAGATCGTGCGATTTGACGCCATTGGACTTTTTTCTTTGGGGTTTTCTGAAAGGAAAAGTGTATGCCAATGATCCACAGACCATTCCGCAGCTCAAAAAAGCAATTGGACGCACTATTAATGAAAGTAGTGAGGGTCATTCATCGGATATTGTGTTCCACACATAACCTCCATGTTTGTACGTTATATTAAAATAACATTTTTCGTACTTTCCCCGTAAATAATACGTTTTATTAATAAATTTAAATGTCAGGTCATTTGGAGACATCCTATATTAGAACGAGCGTAGATATAGAAAATAATCAATTTTATCGGTAACCAATAGTCTGTCTTGATACTGAACAGTTTTAACGACAGATTTCTTATGAAATAAATATAAACAATGGTTAATGAAGGGCGGTATGCAAAAAGTTAGACTGGTCGTCAGGGTTAGAAAAATCTTTAAAAGATTATCATTTTTACGGAATTTTTATTTGGCCTGGTGGTTTCTTTTGCTCATGAATGGATCGACTTGTATAAATTGATCGCCTAAGGTATCGAACGGTAAAAAAGAGATACGGCACACACACAACACACACACACACACACACACACACACACACACACACACACACACACACACACACACACACACACACACACACACACACACACACACACACACACACACACACACACACACACACACACACACACACACACACACACACACACACACACACACACACACACACACACACACACACACACACACACACACACACACACACACACACACACACACACACACACACACACACACACACACACACACACACACACACACACACACACACACACACACACACACACACACACACACACACACACACACACACACACACACACACACACACACACACACACACACACACACACACACACACACACACACACACACACACACACACACACACACACACACACACACACACACACACACACACACACACACACACACACACACACACACACACACACACACACACACACACACACACACACACACACACACACACACACACACACACACACACACACACACACACACACACACACACACACACACACACACACACACACACACACACACACACACACACACACACACACACACACACACACACACACACACACACACACACACACACACACACACACACACACACACACACACACACACACACACACACACACACACACACACACACACACACACACACACACACACACACACACACACACACACACACACACACACACACACACACACACACACACACACACACACACACACACACACACACACACACACACACACACACACACACACACACACACACACACACACACACACACACACACACACACACACACACACACACACACACACACACACACACACACACACACACACACACACACACACACACACACACACACACACACACACACACACACACACACACACACACACACACACACACACACACACACACACACACACACACACACACACACACACACACACACACACACACACACACACACACACACACACACACACACACACACACACACACACACACACACACACACACACACACACACACACACACACACACACACACACACACACACACACACACACACACACACACACACACACACACACACACACACACACACACACACACACACACACACACACACACACACACACACACACACACACACACACACACACACACACACACACACACACACACACACACACACACACACACACACACACACACACACACACACACACACACACACACACACACACACACACACACACACACACACACACACACACACACACACACACACACACACACACACACACACACACACACACACACACACACACACACACACACACACACACACACACACACACACACACACACACACACACACACACACACACACACACACACACACACACACACACACACACACACACACACACACACACACACACACACACACACACACACACACACACACACACACACACACACACATAAATCATATACATCGTTGCATAATCTGAGCCCGCCGAGATTTCAGAACTGCCTCGTCGCCTGCACCTTAAGTTTTCGGAGCGTCTTAATTCATCCTGGAGAAGGGGGCGCTGTGGCTGGGGGTAAGGGGGTTTCATCACTTCCCCGCACTGAAGCGAGACTGACAGTTCCTCGTAATCCTCATAATGCATCTCTCGGTATAATACATATTGAGATTTCATTAAGTGGAAGGGCTTTTCACAAAAACATCTTATCTCACTAATCATATTCAAATCTTGGAGCTAGGTGAACGCCTTTGCCAATGGTTCAATGAATTAAAATGAATCTCGAAGTGTATCCAGCTAATTGATGCTAATGAATAATTATGAATTATATTTCTTCTCGAAATCGTTGAAACCATCGACCGAAGCAAAAAACGAGTCGTAACATCTGTTCATGTAATAGAAATACATTTTCCTTTTCATTGTCACATATTGTGCTGTCTCTTTCTCTTTACCCATTGATTATTCGTTATAAAATTGACGACTGTTTTTTTTAACCGAAATACAGATTTCTGGCTTTAAAGTTTTGTTTCCATGTTTTAAAAAGAATACAAGGGAAATGTTGGCCTTGTGAAGATACGTCAGTTCAAAAACTGTAATATTTGACATTAAATTATTTGCACAAAATCAAAAAAGTGCATCAATACTTGCGGACGTGTCTGCAAATTTGATTGATTTCTTTCTTCGCAGAGATTCAGTTGAGTAGCATTTTTTAACATTGAGAGTGTCACCTATAGAAAATAACTATTGGGTAAGCTCAATTTTTTTTTGTAACCAGGCGAACGCACTTAATAAAATGGAACATAATATGCTCATTACAAGGATGAACAGTAATTATGAACTTGGATCTGAAATTAAGGGGCCAGTCCACTTTAAAAATTTCAAAAAATCGAAAGCAAGCAAGACTTCAAGAAATTGACGATGATGAGCAATCAGAAGGGATTTTGTACTGTGCAGGAATAGTCGATTGAGTTTAGGTAAGAGTTTTTCATAGTATAAACTTCAAACGCGTTTTTCTCGAAACAACATTTTCAAAATCTAGCTCCATCGTATCTCTAAAACTAATTAAGCGATTCTCTGGGAATTCGAACCACATATTGTAAACATGATTTACAACAAGATGACCATCAATGGTTTTAAAATTTGATTTTTACTCTTTTTTTTGGCGAAAAACTGCGAAAAATGTTTAAATGTATTTCGAAAGTGTATTTATAAAGGGGTTACCCCCACTTGCGATTTTGAAAAAATCGATTTTTTTTTATTGCATTTTTTTGAAGTGCAGTTTTTTTTATGCCCGTAATAGATGACTCTATGTAAGTTTGCAAAAAAAAATATTTTCTTCGTGTAAACTGAAATTGAAACTTTAAACGCGTTTTTCTCAAAATGGCATTTCAGAAGTCGGTGACCAAGATTACTCGAACACTAATGAACCGATCTTCTTGAAATTTTGCAGGCTTATTTAATACATAAAAATGTAGTCTTTAATCGTTCGATTTTTTTTTTCGAAAAAATGGCCGTTTTATAGCCAAAAAACGGCCGTTTTTTTTCGTTAAAATCGAACCATTAACTTTGACTGTCCGCCATTTTGTGAAAAATGAATATTTTTTAAAATCCTTCGATTAAAGACTAGTTTATACTTATATTTGACTAAATCCATCCGCATTTTTTTTCAGATGATCCACTTCGCCGCAATGTTGGTCACCGCAAACCGTGTATATAAAAACATTATTTCATTGACGGCCATTTGCCACTAAACAATGTAATATTTTTCAATAAAAAAATTACTGAAAGTTCTTCAAGATGTGTTCTTTAAGATGGTATATTGATCGATTAAAAAAGTTTTGTAGTTTTCTTTAAAAAAAATCATGAAAAAGGCCTTTTTTGCGCTACAAGTGGGGGTAACGCCTTAAGTGTAACAACTTTTATATCAATATCTATAATATAAACCTATCAAAAAAATTCATGAAAATAGTATTTTCGACCGTCCAAAGTGAGAAGACCCCTTAAGCACGCAGTATTTTTTTTCTATCAACATGATAACAATTTTTGAATGCGATTTTCTACCGGAAGTAACGAAATAGACGAAATGAGTTTCCCCTACGAAAAGGGAGAAAGTTTGTATATTGAAAAATAGTAAGCACCGGCCGTTATACCCAAGAAATTACAACGCCATGAACAACTAATACCTCCACTTCGTCACCTGTCTGTATATACGCCTACATATTAATATACATATGCATTCAAACACGAGTGTGCACGTATCTCTTGGTATGCGCATGCTAATGTGTATCTACTATTAGGGTAAAATATACAATGCGTCTAATATGATGGTATACGAGACATCGCATTAAGTATACCTACAAAACTGAAAAAATAGACAGACGTGCCGGGCAGTACGGCGAGGCGAAAACAATTAGTGGAAAGTGGATGGAGTTTGTATAGTGCGAGTTCACAGGATTAAGGTCGTATTCTAGTGTGAACACCCATTTCAAAAGTGACTTTTTAGAATTCAATTGAGCGAAACGGTTAAATCTACAGTGTTAGTATTTTACATTTATATTTATACATGTTCGAAGTAACATGTTGAATTTATTAAAAGCATTTTATTCGAAATTGTACATGATATTTGATGTGGCGTAAGTCATGTGACGAAAATTGTTTATCGTCAGGCGTTGTGATTGCAATAGTCCTTGTCACCTGAAACAAATGTTTTTTTTTTCAATTGTATTCTTTATGAATGCGGTTAGCGTTCGGCCCTCTAATAGAGAATTTGAGGAAAAATTGACGAATTGGCGGCATTTGAAAAAGAGTACTCTGATTTTTACAATAAAATGTTAACTTCTCGCGGCCCGGAAAAATAGTAATTATGAAGCGATAAAAAATGCGGAAGGCCGAACGATAACCATATTCGTAAAGAATAGACATTTTTAAAATCGTTTGTTTCAGATGACAAGGGCGGCCGCTATCACAACGCCCGACGATAACAAAAATTTTGCGACATCCCGTGAAAAATTTGCCGACGCTTAAGATGCGGCCGACGCTTCGTACGATATTCAGCACCAACCACTAATACTCAGTGTTTGTCCTTTATACGGGCCAATGATTTGGCCATGATTCTGCCAGTGCTCATTTGAAGCTTGGCAAACCAACGAACACCCAACCTTGGGCCAAATATCGATCACCAACTGTCAGCCAACTATCGGGTCCCAGTGTTGGCCCCGAACATGGGTCAATCGGTTGATCATGGGTTTGCCAGTCTCGAATTGAAGCTCGGCACACCATCGAAGAGCCAAGGCTGGGCCAGTACTAATTAATTACCGTAGGCCAATTGTCGGGGCGAGCGCAGGCCCTGAGTCTGAGCCAATCGTTTGACCATGGTTTTGCCAATGCTGATTTTTAGCATGGCAAACTGACGAATTGCCAATCCTGGCCCAACACTGGCTTTGAACGGTATAGTCCATACATATATACAAGAATGCTTTTTTACGTATATTATTATTATTTTTTTTTATTATCGCTGCATGCAATTTTCTACGTCCTGTGATAATAAAAACTCATAATTACTGTTATCTGAAATTCACTTTATTAAAAATACAAATGATTTATACTAAAGTTTTGTGGTGTATTAAAAAAATGCCGAGTTATTATGATAGTATTAAAAACGTCGAGTGTTAAAACGACGACAAAAATTAGAAGACTCTTTACAGCAGGTTAGGATCAGAGGCAACGAAACAAAAAGACAAGTAGATAGTGAAACAAATTTAGAAACATTCCACGAACAAGTGATTGTGCATAACGATGTTAGTGAATCTAATAATTCTTTCGATGAGCAATCATCGAGCACAGAAACTTGTGAATCTGATTGATTGTTGAATAAGCATTGGGTAGTATTGACAGCCCTACACTGGGCCAACACTAGCCCGAATATTGCGCCAACAATATGAAGCCGACCTTAGCCCTACTATGGGCCGGTGATCACGCCAACCGTCAGCCAATAATCGTGATCTCTTTAGCCCAATGTTGGGCCGATACCCGGCCAACTGTTAGGATTTCCGGTAAGCCTACTATTGGCCAACCGCACATGCCAGCGTTGGGCCGAAGAGATCACTCCTACCGTGGCGCAACACTAAGCCGGTAGTGCTGCCGTTCATCGGCCAATGGTAGAATGTGATTGGCGTGACGCTGGCTCGAGGTTGGGGCGTTTGCGTCGTTTTTCACGGGATGGCTTGCGCAGCATCAAATATCATACGCAATTTCGAATAAATTGTAATGTATAACTGTGTATAATATTATTATATAATAATAAAATATAACTGAAATATAGCGTGTCTCAAAATGACCTGGCATTTAAATTTATGAAGGGCGGAACCTCCTCTAGATATCAAATTTTTTGTATTACTTTAAAAATTCATTTAGTATCTGAAGAATGTATTTCCAAAGTTTAAAGCCCAACAGAAAGTCCTAAAGGTCCCCAGGAAGTGACCGAAGTGATGCCCTCCAAAAGTACCGAGAGTAGGTAAACCAGCGCGCAAACTTAGCAGCGTCTACCTTTTAAGTTCTTAGCTAAACAAGTTTGCTAGTTTACTTTTTGAATAATAGGTGCCCCCTATTATTCAATTCCGACGATTGTAAAGAAAAACTCGGCCTGTGTAAGCGTCGTTTTTCATTTTCACATAAACAGTTCACACAAAAAGAGAAACATGCAGCCCAGATTGATTATTTCATAGAAGAAGGCTTGCTCTATGACCCTGGCATCGCAGATTAAGCTTGAGCAATTATAAATCACTCTAAACTCTACTTTTCAACAACGAAAACTTCAATCGCGTTTTTCTCGAAACGTTTTTTTTTCCGCGACGTGGAATGTAACGCAAAGAGTAATGAACCAATCAACTTGAAATTTTGTACAGATATTCTTTAACTTATCGACCTTTGCACAAACATAAAATTTCGTATAAATTGTTGTAATAAATATTATTTTTAACGATCTGTTTGTGAAAAAAGTGTTTTTTTGTCCGTAAATTTGCAATTTTTCTTTTGCTAAATTTAGGTTTATGCAAAGCGAAATGACTTATTTCAATGAAAAAAAAAATTGTTTCGTTGATTTTAGTCAACTACAAGGACCTGGGCGATCCACGGCGCAAACTCTAGGAGCCAAGTTCGAGCATTTATAGCACCGCCATTTTGTTATATTTCCCTCATCATTTTTTTTTGTTTTCATTTGAACCTCAATATTATTATGTACATAGATTCATTGCAATAAATGCTCTTAATTTTTTGTAAAAAAAGATTGACAAACCTGTTGTCTGGAGGAGGTTCCCCCTTAATAAAACGTATTGTTTATTTCAAAATTACGAATATTTCTATTTTAATATGAGGTACAAACATGGAGGTTATGTGTGGAATACAACATCCGATAAATGGCCGTCTCGTCCCTGTTTGCAAACTTTCACTCTTTTGACGAAATTTTCAATAAGATTTTGGTATAATTGCGGACTGATTTCATTAATGGTGCGTCCAATTGTTTCCTTGAACTCCGGAATGCTCTGTGGATCATGGGCATACACTTTTCCTTTCAGAAAACCCCAAAGAAAGAAGTCCAATGCCATCAAATCGCACGATCTTTGTGGCCAATTCACATTGCCGCGACGCAGGATAACACGACCATGAAACTTCGTCTGCAATATGCAGTAACAATGCAGCATATAACAATTTCCATGCGTTGCTCGATTGTGTTATTCTCCATGAGTAATCCTCAATACTTCCTGATGCCACCCGCGTAGAAATTTTGATGGGGCCCAAATCAGGGCCCGATCAGGTTGCCTGACTGCTCTGGTAGGGCACTAATAAGGCAGCCTGAAAGGGCCCTACTAGGAAATGTAACGTTGTGTCACATATGGGCCTGACCTGGTTGCCTGATCAGGCCCCTATCAGGTTGCCTGATCAGAAAGAAATGCATGTGATATTTCAAAAATCCAAAATGGAATAAACCACTTAATTTAGAGTTCCACTACAATGGTTTTGTATCATAATTCGTCATTCCCCGGCCTGCTGAAATGTTTTTATTCGAAGAATATATTTCGCCTATATGGGAATCGAACCTCATACCTACCTACCCAAAGCTACGCACGATGCCCCTATGCTATCGAGCGCTTGTAACATCTTGGTCCCAGATATGGCATAAGAGACCAAATGAATTCCTATAATTATTTGTTGTATCACATAAAGTATATCAATTAGTTAATATCATTGTGACAATTAAAGAAGTTTAGCGAATAACATGCTATAGATTTTTGAAACTTAACCTTATTTATGTAATTTCTCTCTCTCTTCGCCTTACAAAGCTGCCGAAATCTTCTAACACGCATTCGAGTTGCATAACGTTTTTTGTCGTGACAGTCCATAGCACCTTTTTTAAATAGAATTCAGGAATGCATCGAAACTCCGGAGCTACGATGCTGTAAAGTCGAAGTTTCCATGTGGAAAATAAGAGGTTATGTGCATCTATCGACTGCTGAGGCAGTTATAGGGCAAGCCTATTTATGGCCTCATCAGGGAAAGCCATAGTAGGGCCTATCAGGGCAAGCCTTGGTAGGGCCCTATCGGGGAAAGCCTTAGTAGGGCCACGTTAGGGACAGCCTTAGGAAGGCCCTATCATGGAAAGCCTAAGTAGGGCCTATCAGGGCAAGCCTTGGTAAGGCCCTATCGGGGAAAGCCTTAGTAGGATCTTATCAGGAACGGCCTTAGTAGGGCCATTTTTGTATAGCCTGATTTCGGGCCTAAATACTTCCGGCCCGATCGGGGCCTGATCCTGGTCAGGCTAACCCTAAGAAATTTCTACTCGGGCAGTTGTCAAAGATTGGTACTTTATGTTCGCCACAAAAGAAATGGCGCGCAATTTAAAATGTCAGGTCATTTTGAGACACCTTTTACGAACACTGTAGGTTTAACCATTTCTCTAAATGTCATTCCCAAAAGTCACCTTGAAAACGAGTGTTCACACTAGAATACGGCCTTCAACTTGGATATGTATGTTTCTCTCTTTCCCTCACACTCTACCTTTCACTCACTCTCTCCGCGTCTCTCTTTGTCGCCCCCTCTCTTGGTGCCCCTCTTCCTCCAAGATTCGTTCGATTAATATTATTAGCTGATAATCTGTCAGCGATCGACCAACCGTTGTTGTATCGCATCGCCCGTTTACTATCCCGACATTTATCTTTTTTATTTCGATGACTGATTCCTATTGTCCATTTCATTTCGCTACCTATTCTGTCTTCTTCTGCCTTGGCTCCGTCTTTTTTTTTAACAGAATGACTTTTTGAGAGTGTCATCGAACATTTCGAATAGTTTCCAATTTAACTGAAGTCTAAACTGATTGGGACACGAAAATGGAAGATAACATTTTTTCTGTTTACGGAGAACAAAATATTAAATTACAAAATACAGACGGACAAATTTGCGTGGGCGGACGCCATTCTATAAAGCCAGGCAAAAAATGAACTACTGGGACTAAAAACGACAATGGGAGGTTATGTATGTGTGTGCATACAATCACGTGCGAGCGCACATATACATACAGGGTGTCCCATTTTTCTAAATGCATTGAAATAAATAAAAAAAACATCGGGTCGTACAAAAAAGTGTTTCGTACAAAAGTTTTGTGGTTTTGAGGGGGATGGTAATACGAAAGATTTTTTTCTCAACACGTCTATGAGATATCGCGGCAACGTTCAATTTTTTGAACGGAAAAGCACGGTTTTCATTTTTTAGAAAAATAGCTGATTTCGAGAAGGATCCAACGAAAAGAAAAATTCTCTAGCTCAAAAATCAAGAAACTTATGACATTTTAAAGTTTTTGAAAATATCTCATGTTATATACATCACATATACACATACATATCACAAATACATATGCAATTTGCCGCTGTATTGTATCAACCCTGTAATATTTCTGAAAAATGTTAACTGCCAGAACTTTCTTGATTTTTGAGCTAGACTTTTTTTCCCGTTAGATTTTATTAAAAATCAGCTATTTTTCGAAAATATAAAAACCATATCATTCCATTTGAAAAATTAAAATTTACTGCAGTATCTTGTAAACGTGTTGACGAAAAAAAAGTTGTATTGAGTTGATTAGTAAAAGTTATATGCTGTTGTAGAAAACACTTTTTTGTACGACCTCATCTTTGCGATTGATTTTAATGCTTTTCCTAAAATGCGACACCCTGTATATATATATATATGCTTGTATGTATGTGTGTGTATATTTAGGATTTGAGATGCCGTCAAACAGAGGGCTTACCTCGCCGACCAAAGAGGATTACGAAATTTCGGTCGGTCGACGAACGATGTGGAGAAACCCGTGAACGCTCGCTTCTGCTTTAACTCCGTTGTCTCTGCATAAACGTATTCTATCACTCGGACCTTGTTTTAACTATACTATCGTAGTCTTGGTTCAGAGCTCTTCCCTAAATCTTCCGGTTCTCTCGACTTCTCATCCTCACCTCGTCTTCTCTGTTTGTACAGAGGTCGATAAATTCACCTCATCCTGCACTCGCGGCCTTGTACACAAAATGGCAACCGGCAGTAACGTTGAAGAGTCGATGCGCAAATGAGGTCTAAAAAAAATTCGATCGAGCTGCTATCGATCGGTCACTAGATCGGAATCTATTATTCGTGCAAAGTATTCGTGACCCACGACTCAAAGTATTTTGTTCATGGAACGTCTTCAAAAGTGAAGACGTATCCGACAGTGATGAGATCATTTGAAAATGGCTTTTGTCGCCAATAGTCTTAGGATCGTGCATATCTAATATCGAAACGCAATCTGAAAAATGCCAAAACCGAAACTGGTTCTATGAGCTTGGAATTCCTTTAATCAATTAGTTGGAGGTAGTTTGTGGGTTAATCGTAGATGCATTTGCTGGGTGTTCATTTTCAAGTTCCATCATGATGACTTATACAGGGTGTGCCGGAACTGATGGTAGTCCCTGAAATGGGGGGTTGGGGGTGAAATGCTGAGACGATTGATATAAGCATGTATGGGTCTCAGATCAACCCGTAAATTATTATTAATTTTTGACGGCGGGCCAATCAGGTGCGCTCGCCTTTAAAAATGAATAATAATTCAGGGGGTAATCTGAGACCCATACATGCTTATATCAATCGTCTCAGAATGTCACCCCCAACCCTCCATTTCAGGGACTACCATCAGTTCTGGGACATCCTGTAGACTCCGAATTCAGAGCCAAAAATTCAAACGTTACGAATTAAATAAATGGTCAACGAGTATGACCGGTGCAGATAGTTTACATTTTTTAATTTTTGTCTCCTACAGGCTTTGTCGTCAAATTGACACGATAAATGATTTTCATCCTTAATAGTTTCGACACCGAGTGGTCAATTTGTAAAGCAAAAGTATGTACACCGGATAAGAGTGTATGAATATTTTCACATAATTGATTGAGAATATAGAAAAGTATTCACCCGTATAGTTCAAGCTTGCTTAAATTGATCGGAGTTCGTGAGGATTATTGACATTCGATCGACAGGATATTGAAATTTCGTATAGGCTGGCCAAGTCAGTTTGATCCAGGTATTACCTTTAATAATAAGAAATGTTGCGCGAACGTGGGTGCGTATGGTGCCAACATTTTTGGTGAGCATTATATGTAAGTGGGGTTGGTGAAAGGCTCTTAAGCTGTCATCAGGTTTTCGTTGGAGGCCCCTTGCTCTGCATATAAAGTTACACCTTCTGCTGCTATGAAAGGCCTCTTGAAGGTGATTCTAATATATATGCGGAAACCTTCTTTTGAGCCCATCACATCTATTCAACGTTGATTATCACCACATCTGGCTGTTTTGAAGATCGCCCTCGAAATATTTTTAACGGATCGTTGATTTTGACTATAAAACGTTCCATAAAATAATCTTCATGTAATTATGCTGAAGTTTATCCAAATGTAATTTTAAGGGGGAGATACATTTAGACGAGGAAGGAATTGGCTGTTTTTCATTTTTTTAAGGAAAGATTTCTTCACCATTTATGAGACTCAGGGTATGTTTTATTACTACTTTTGGCTGTTGCATCGCATTTGAAAAAAAATAATTCCTAAAAATTGCGGAAGTATGGGACGGTCTTCTGAACTGCATTTTCAAAATTAGTGTAACGTGTAGCTAAAAAACTAATGGACCGATTCTGATAGAATTTTGTATAAATCTTTATAACCTTATTGTCTAAACCATGACCCTCAATGTTTTTAAAACTTTTTTAATCATTTTTTTTTATTGCGAAATGTTGCCATTTTTCGGAAAATTCAACTTTTTTGTTTCGAGGCGTACCATTTCATCGAATTGCAACATTTCTCACTTTTTCTTGGTTCATATTCTGCGTATGAGTGGTAATGATAGAAAAATCTTCGTTGGATTTATTCGGATTAATCCCGCCGGACGCTACGTGTCACGCCGTCTGACAACATCCACCACAACCCGTGCCAAACCTCCGACATTTTAAAGATGAATAAAAAAAATACCATGTAACATCAAAATGTAGTCAAACATACCCGAAGCCGAAAAAATGGTGAAGAAATCTTTCCTATGAAAAAAATCCGCAATTTTTTCCAAAATGAACAAAAGTACCATGTAACATCCAAAAGTAAGTAAAACATACCCTAAGTCTAAAAAAAGTGAAGAAATCTTTCCTATTAAA
Organism: Ophion slaviceki; assembly: GCA_944452715.1. NCBI lineage: Eukaryota > Metazoa > Arthropoda > Insecta > Hymenoptera > Ichneumonidae > Ophion > Ophion slaviceki. Next base: position 34,801,643 of record OX101784.1, read on the forward strand.
AAAATCATGAAAATCCGCATTTTTTTCCTCGCTTAAAGATATTTTCCCTCTTAAAAACATCGGGGCTCACGTAATGTTGCGTATGGGATCAATTGGCGGGTACGAGCACTACAGCCGAAGTCAAATGTCTTTGAAACCAACGTTCAGCATATATATATGATTTTAGATTAGCCTAAGATGTATTGTAAGGAAAATGAATGTGTAAAACTTACACGTGAGATTAATCCGTTTTAATAAGTTTTATATAGGCTGGATGCAAATTTGACATATCACGTTATCGACAGTTTAATCCATCTCCGACAAACGCAGTATATTCGATAAGTATAGTACAGTATATTCGATAACGTGAGTAACGGCGGAGTAATATTCGATAAGATGGTGACGACGACGTGAAATATCGGGAGGTCGAGGACGCCTTCTCGCCTTTGGTCGCGCCTGTGAGTTTCCCCATCTTTAGGTCTCGTAAACGCGGGAAATCGAACTGTCAAGAACAAACAACCATGCCACAACGATGGAAAACCTTTGAATTTCTGTACCAAGATATCAAGCCTTGAATCATAGTGTGACCTCCCCCCGCCTTCGAGTTTATTTCGTAGCATCAGACCGTTCATAAATCTTCCAATAAGCTTACTTGAAGCACGATACACGAAAAATGCAACACTTTTCTTGGATAACGACCAATAAAATGAATATTATTCACAACGTTGAACGCTGTTACTTCGCTGTTGAGTCATGAGAAATTCTGGCCTGGAATAAATTATCATGAGGAAGTTTGCACTCGAACTTGAAGCTCGTATCGCTTTAAGCTCGTATCCTTACCATTCGTATGAGGTCGAGTATAAAATTATTTGAATACACTCTTTTTTTATATACCAATTTCTCAAAATGGACTAAGAAGTATAAAATAATTTATCCTAGGCCCATACAGATTTATGGCCCCATACAGATCGTTCTGAAAATTTGTGATTGTAAATTTTTAATAGCTATGAAAATACTGGTAAGATTTAAAACAAAAAACGTGGCGCGCGTGCAATAGATAATAGTAAAGAGTTTAGGAAGTAGCTGTCGTTGAGAAAACTCACACAACAGTTTTTAAGGGGTTACCCCCACTTGCGATTTTGAAAAAATCGATTTTTTTTAATTGCATTCTTTGAAGTATAAGTATCCGGGCCCATACTTCTGTATGGGCCCGGAATAGATGACTCTATGTAAGTTTACAAAAAAAAAATATTTTCTTCGTGTAAACTGAAATTGAAACTTTAAACGCGTTTTTCTCAAAATGGCATTTCTGAAGTCGGTGACCAAGATTACTCGAACACTAATGAACCGATCTTCTTGAAATTTTGCAGGCTTATTTAATACATAAAAATGTAGTCTTTAATCGTTCGATTTTTTTTTTCGAAAAAAATGGCCGTTTTATAGCCAAAAAACGGCCGTTTTTTTTTCGTTAAAATCGAACCATTAACTTTGACTGTCCGCCATTTTGTAAAAAATGAATATTTTTTTAAATCCTTCGATTAAAGACTAGTTTATACTTATATTTGACTAAATCCATCCGCATTTTTTTTTCAGATGATCCACTTCGCCGCAATGTTGGTCGACGCAAACCGTGTATATAAAAACATTATTTCATTGACGGCCATTTGCCACTAAACAATGTAATATTTTTCAATAAAAAAATTACTGAAAGTTCTTTAAGATATGTTCTTTAAGATGGTATATTGATCGATTAAAAAAGTTTTGTAGTTTTCTTTTAAAAAAATCATGAAAAAAGCCTTTTTTGCGCTACAAGTGGGGGTACGCCTTAACATTTGCAGTGCAATAAAATTGTTAGTGACTTTGGTGAACTATTCATGCATCAATTATCTATTGCATGCGCCTCACGTTTTAAAATTTTTTAATCTTATAAGTATTTTCATCGCTGTTAAGGAATCATCACAGTGTAAAATTTTCAAAAAATCGATTTTTTGCATTATTCGATAGTATACACGGTTATAAACGTTATATCCAATTTTTAGATCGAAATTCGAATTATTTCGGTCGCTACAGCCTTTCTTAGGAAAAGTTAAGCTTTTCTTAAAACTTTAAACGCGTTTTTCTCGGAATAGTGTTTTTCAAAACGGTGACCACTCTCAAAGGACGAACTTTCCAGCTATCCGTTTGAAATTTTAACAGAACAATGTTCACGTCATTCCTTATGTTGCTATGTAAGCATTTTTTTTCTTTTGAAACCTTCCTATTTTTTTACGAAAAACTGTCGAAAAAAGGCTACATTTGACCCTATTTGTTCAAACCTCCACAGGAGCATAGCAGCTTTCCTACAGATTAATAATAATTTTGAAATTTTTGTTTCAGACAGAATTTGCGGCTGCAGTCCTGGCTACCATGGGACACCATTTTTTCCCACGCAATTTTCCGCAAATAAAAACAATGTTAAACAATGAATAAAGACATTTTGAAAAATCATTTTATGTTCTTTATCGGTGCTTCAATTTGTAAAAAAAATTAGACCGATTAGCTTATCCTATTCACCGAAAAAAAATCGCGAAAATCGGCTATTTTTCGGGCAGTCACACTGTGATGATTCCTTAAAAATTCACGTCACAAATTTCAGGACAATCTGTGTGGGGTTATAAATCTGTATGGGACCGGAAGAAATTATTTTATACTTTTTAGTCCGTTTTGAAAACCTGGTATATTCATTTTTTTTGTTAATTTAAACAATTTCATTTTCTGCTTTTTACTCTCTTGTGTGAAATTTTGCAATCGATTTTAAACATCTTGATGAGATTATGACAAAGTCGTGTGCAATTTTAGGTTTATGAAAACCTGAAAGTTGAAAACCCTAGTCACTAATGCACTATTCACTATTAATATTATTAATATTTTTTTTCTCTGTTACTAAACTATATTTTATTTCATCATTTATTCTTTTCACCATTTCTCTCTCTCTCTCTCTCTCTCTCCCTCTCTCTCTCTGTTACACACTTAACTCTTCAATCTAGAACCTGTTGCATATTGTATACATTATCTACATACATACAATATCTAATTGTATATTACATTATTTATATTATTATATGTATATATATATATTTATATTTATATTTATTTTGTCTGTCCGTTTGTTTGTTTGTCATTCAGTTCTGAGCTATGTTTAAAGTTTCAAGTGACTGCTCATCCGGAAGTTAGTTTAAAATTGATTGCAAAATTTGTACCGGACAGACAAGAAAGCGAGTTAATAAAAACGTTACAAAATGTCGTTTATTGAGGCCGTATTCCAATGTCAACATCCATTTTCGAGC
>OX101784.1:34809947-34830564 GCA_944452715.1 Ophion slaviceki
GATTCCTTATAGTTGTTCTTTGGCATTTTACTTAAAGCAGCACTCCAGTGTGTCTGGTCAAAATAATGAAGAAATGAAGAAAAAAACAGCTCAATACGACTTCTTCGGAGCTGAAAAAGGTATCCTGTATGATCCTGGTATAGCCGACTGAAGGTAAATTGCTGAAATCAGTTAATATCCACCCTATAACTGCATGAGAAACTTTAAGGGGTCACCTCACTTTAAACGCTAAAAAAGGCTATTTTCATGAATTTTTTTGATAGGTTTATATTATAGATATTGATATAAAATTTGTTACACATAATAAATACACTTTCGAAATACATAATAAAATTTTTCTTATTTATTTATGTAACCCAAACAAACGTTAAACGCGTTTCTCGATTGTTTTAAATTTTGATATTTGCTATTTTTTTGCCAAAACGGTGAAAAAACTCGTTTTTTGTTTTTTCGATAAATGTCCGCCATTTTGTTATTTTTTCATATAACAAAAATTGTATGATATGCGATATAGCCATTAACATACTGCATCTAAAACCGTTTGATTTCCTTGTTTCGGATGATCCATCTTCGAGATTTCATCCACAGCGCAGACCTACCATTTTTTTAGGACATTTTTTTAACCACCATTTTCGTGTATAAATAGTAACTTAAATAAATTTAAAAAACGTTTTTTAAATATATTTCGGAAGCGTATTTATTAAATGTAAGGACTTTTATATCCATTTCTGTAATATAAACCTGTCAACAAAAATTCATGAAAATAGTATTTTTTAGCGTGTAAGTGGAAATACCCCTTAAACGCGTTTTTCTCGAGACAACATTTTTCAAATCGGGCGTGTGTTTTTCTCAATAACTACTCGGCCCATCGACTTGCACATTTGCACACATGTAGAGTACATGTTGAGCTATCGTTTGGTCTTCTATCTTTTTTATTTCTTCACAATTACTATTTTTGCGGGCCTCGAGAGGTGGACATTTTGTTGTAAAAATCAGAGCACTCCTTTTCAAACGCCGCCATTTTATAAATTATTCCTAAACATTTTTACTAGGGGGCCGAACGATAACCACATTCGTGAGGGATAGAATTTTTAAAAATCGTTTGGTTCAGGTAACAAGGTCAGCCGCAATCACAACACCCGACGGTGAAAAAATTTCGCGACATGACCTGCGCAAAATCAAATATCATGTACAATTTTGAATATAATGCTTTGAAAAAATTTAAGATGTTACTTCAAACATGTATAAATATAACCGTGAAACACTAACACCGTAGATTTAACCGTTTGTCCAAATTCAATTCTCAAAAAATCACCTTGAAAATGGGTGCTTATACTTGAAGGATGCGTCGAACGCAAAACTCTTCAACTTCCGTTGAGGCTCCCAATTACTTGGCCCTTGCAATACAGTGATTATTCAATCCTTTGACATCGCCGTGATAATGGCTTTCAGACTACCCTCAAGGGCTGACCCTTCGAAAATAAACTAAAGGCAATTTGCTAGTAGCAAAATCTTGTTGCTCGCTAATTCAACGGAAAACGTGAATGGGGTCATCGTTTCACGATTGGCAAATCGAATATTTTCCGGGCAGGCCTCAAAAGATAATGTGCTGCATTTTGCGGAGGTCATTTGTCAAAATTGAAGGATTCCTCTGGTGTTTTCGGTATCCGTTCATATGTCTGCTTATCCCTGGGGTCCTTGCTGCATTAACAACGAACATCCCTTAAGCGTCCGCCTCCGATTTTGTTGAAACTCATATATATGATGAAGTATTGAAAACTCTTGGACACATATTTTTTTTATCTGCGGAAAAACGTTTTTCATTCGGGAAACGACCCCTCAGTGGAAGGCATGTCAAACCTCAATTTAATTTTTTAAATTTTTCTACAGTGAATTTTCCATCGCTTTACATTAGAAGAATTTTGGTGTTTGTTTCATTCGGATCGGGGAACTCTTTGAGGGTCAAATTGCAAAACCACCCCTCGACACGTCTTTCTTTGAGGGGTAGTTTCCCCCATTAAAACCGTTTTTCCGCAGATAAAAAAAAATACGTGTCTAATAGTTTTCAATGCTTTATCACATATATGAGTTTCAACAAAATGGACGGCGGACACTTAAGTGATGTTCCTTATAAGTAAGACCGAATCGAGGAGACTACGTTCTTGGCCTTTCGTCTGCTCTCTCTACCACACGATCATGCGTGATTTTGTTGATCTCGTCGTTCATACATTCCCTGGTTTTCAATCGACCAGCAAGTGTATTCGTGTCTTTTTTTCCCTCGAAACTCCGTTTACTAACTTATACTCAATCTTCGCAAGACTTCCCTTCTCTTTGACCCAGGCCTCTCGCCACCTATAATTTTAAACACTTGCATGCGTTCAGTGTAATGTTTTTTTTTCACAAAAAAACGTATCTCTGCGAGGCTATTGTCGAACAGTACAGATTTTGGTATTTTTCATTCGCATCGGATGTCCGCATTTAATTCACATTTATCCGTCCGGTTACGGTCTCTGTGCACATATGATTCTCGAGGTTCGATGTCGATGGATGTATACGGTACAAACGGTAAGTTGGGACTCCGTTAATGTGCCAGCGAAGCTTTGATCAAGCGGTAATTCGCTTAAATCGTATCTCATCTCTCGATCGGGGTTACTAGACTGTCGCCTCCGTTGGTGTCGCACGGCAGGATAAACCCGAGACAATTCAATAAGTCGATAATGCGACAGGCGGAATACTACTTCACGATATCTTTGCTCTGCAGAGTATTAGTATATCTCAATTACGCGTTTATATATATATATATATATATATATATATATATATATAAACTGGGTAAATTTCGATTTCGATTTCGATTTTAGATTAATTATATTGTTGTCTTTGGACCACGACGTGATCGCTGTTAACTTCGGAATTGTGCGGACGCAATCTAAAGAATAGTGGTCACACCATTTCAATTATTTTCTTCATTGGTTGCTGAAGGAGTTTCAAGACTCAAATCAAAATGCGTATAGACGATTGAAGTTTATGTCACCGAGAGATGAATTTAGAATGCATTAACTGTCCGAAAATCAATTAGTTTTCCAACATAGTTTCGAAGATTCTCAAGGGGGTATCCCTCTGTGAAAACTTAAAAAAATCGACTTTTTTGCATATTATTATGGTGTGAACTTTCAAGAATATTTTAAGACCAACCGGACCCAGAAATTCTCAAAATTGACGAAGTTACACCGATTTTAGTGGAACAGTGTGCGTCGGGTTTACCGCGATCCGTCGAGTTAGAACGCGATTATCTCGAAACTACATATCTTGACACGGCGGGATTGATATCTCACACTACTGACTTAAATTTGCACAGTTAGCGTTCAAACAGTAGTCATTTTCGCAGGATCGCAATTTTTAATTGGATGAACCAATTGTTAATAGCAATGACTTCAGCGTGCTGTTTTCCAAGAGACTAGTGAGGTTTTCTTTGGAGAAGCTGTCATTTTTCGTAGTTTTCGAAATTTCGAAAAGTGGATCGTGAGCCCATAGCCAGTTGGGTATATTTATAGGATTTTTTGTTTTGCTTTCGTTTCAGATTACATTTGAGCTTGGTAGACATCCCGCCGTTTCGGAGGTCGCCGCTGGAGGACTGCAACGCCAACTGCAGCACCACGAACACTTTGAAAGATTTTCTTCCGAAAAAATTACATTGTAACCACAAACATGTGTACAGATTGCTGGGAAAAATTAATTTATTCCAACAAATGTGTTACTAGAAAAAAATCTTCGTATGGAGAGACGGTATAAGAAACATCCGAAAATTCGTCTTGAAATATGCTGTTAAATACTACCTGTAGGCGTCGCAGTGCAGTTCGTGTACCAAAAATATAGTAATACAGCCAGTCACAAGGGGAAACTGACTGTTATGGCGGCTGATTGTTGACGCTTGCCAAAAAAACACTTATCGTGCACTAAAATTGTTTGTTTGCGACGGCGACTTTGAAAGAGTATTATAGAATATATAAATATAGAAAGAGAGGACGAGGGAGTATTTACCGATAAAAGGCATCACAAATAAATTCAATAAAAAGAAGTAATTTCAGTTAAAAAAAAATTACGAGACGAGAATCGAAACCAGCACCTGGCGCGGTGCCATACAGTTTTTGGATATTGTGCGTAAAATTAAACTTAACAAACAAACCCAACTTAGCAGTAGTTAGATTGTAGAATTTGGACTGTTGTTATCAGCATCTTTGAGTGTTGGTATTATTTGAATAAATAGAAAAAGGTAAGATGATGGCTTATGGTAGCAGTGAGTCTTGTGATGCTGCGGATGATGCTCGGTACTGCGTAGCGAATCTCTGTGCTGTTACTTTCGCTGCGAGTGGTGCCGTAACTTATGCATAGGATGGTATGCCTTTTGTGTGTATCGCTTCAAGTCTTTCGATGAGTTGTCCTTGTTTAATGTCTTTCTCACTTTTCGAGCGTTTGTAAATAAATTTGTAGTATAGGCATCATTTATAGTTCACTGGGTGATCTGGGTTATTGCAAAATGCACAGCGGAGGAGCTGTTTGTCTGATGAGTTAATTAAAGTGCATTTTTTGGTTTCGTGTGAAGCACTACGCTTGATGCAGTGATATGTGAGGTTGCAATTTACACTCGCATGTCCCAGTCCCTGATATTTCAACATACTTTCCACACTATAATCTCGGCCAGATGGCCACATTTAAATGGAACTTATATTTACGTCGGATATAAATTGTTATGGCCTTTTTGAGGTGTTTTTTTTTTCGTAATTAGGTGGGTAATTGCAGTACGACTTAAATGTAGATACATTTTAAGGCACTACTACAGGTACACGAGATTTATTTATGAAATTAATTGCAGTTAAGAAAATTAGAATTGTCAGCTTATGTGGTAGCCAATAGCAACACAAACAGCTGAGAACAACGCATGCGCAAAACATACGTGTATATATAGGAAATGGTTGCGAGCTACTGCAGCGCCGCTTATGCGGAACCTTGTTTCAGGACACTTTTACGGACAGGCTAGAATATGGAGATTGGACTCCTTCCCTATAGTCTCCTTCATTCTGACCCTTCAAATCGGGCTTCCAGTGAGGGATACCCCGTCAATGTCCAAGTTGAACGTTCATCTATTTGGTAATACACACGACACCTCGTAAACACTAGTTATAGACCTGTGGGGACCAAAATAATACCGAGATTTAGATTTAAATCTGAACAAATCGTAATTGTAGTCATAGGAATATCGTGTAAAATAAGGAAGTGCTTTCTCCACTCCGTTTATTAATAATACTCGAAAAGAGATGTGAATTCCGAGCTCGAACGGTTTGTTTTCGAACATTAACGAAACTTGGAGATCAAAGGTGGCAACGCCGCGTTAAGGGGTATTCTCACTTCGGACGCTAAAAAAGGCTGTTTTCATGATTTTTTGATAGGTTTATATTATGATATTGATATAAAAGTTGTTACACTTAATAAATACACTTTCATAATACATTTAAAAAATGTTTTACATGTATTTATATAACCCAATAAAAATCTAAACGCGTTTTTTTTCGAAACAACGTCTTTCGACGGCTTATTGATAAAATCTTCGAAACTAATGAACCGATCCGTATGAAATTTTAGCCACATATTCTTTATAACTATAGCTGTCAATACAACTATAGCATGTCAATGGTTTTTTAATTTTAATATTTACTATTTGTTTACCAAAAACGGTGAAAAATATAATTTTTTGGTTTATTAAAAAAATGTCCGCCACATTTTTCGATTAAATCTTCGAAACTACTGAACCGATCATTTTGAAATTTTAACCACATATTCTTTACAACTTATAGCTATAGCGCATGTCAAGGGTTTTTTTGTTTTAATATTTACTATTTTTTTGCCAAAAACGGTGAAAAAAAAGTTTTATTTTGTTTATTCGAGAAATGTCCGCCTTTTTGTTATTTTTGCATACATAAAAAATCGTATGATAAGCGCTGTAGCCATTAACATACTGAATCCAAAACCGTTTGATTTTTTTATTTCGGATGATCCAACTCCGAGATTTCATCAACAGCGCTGATCTATAATTTTTTTAGGACATTTTTTTAACTACCATTTTCGTCTATAAATAGTGACTTCAATAAATAATTTAAAAAAAATGTATTTCAAAAGTGTATTTATTAGGTGTGACAACTTTTATATCAATATCTATAATATAAACATATAAAAAATTCATGAAAATAGCCTTTTTAAGCATCTAAAGTGAGAAGACCCCTTAACCGGCTCTATCTAGTGAGCCACTTACAGTCAAGCATAACCTGGCCAGTATTTTACATTCGACGGGTGTTTCAAACGTACATGGCATCACAGCATTTGAACTTTATAATAAAATGTATTTATTCGTCCGCTCAACATTTTTGACGTTTTCTCGACTTTCACAAATCATAAGTTCTTTATAAAACGTTGAAGGTCGAACATTTTTCACCGTGTAAATAACCTGGAGCCGACGACGCTTTATAACGATAGCCAGTCGTACCAGTGGCAGAAACGGCGGTTATTGCCAAGTCAATCCGTTATTTCTTCTTAAATAAAATTGCAACATGTTTATGCTTAATAGGAAAAATGATAACTATCGACACCTTTTCCAGGCTTATAAATATCTTTCAAAAATATTATGAGTTAGTAATTGCCCAATTATAATTCATTTATACAGGATATTTTATTCGCAACGACTTGGCAGCCTGCCGAAAACTCTTTGTATTTTCATCCCCACTCTTGTAGCCAAGGAACGGTATCTGAACTCCTTAACAATCAAATACTCTTTTTATTTTACATCTCGAGTTAAAATTCTATTTATATAGTCGCACAAAATAGTTCTTCGATCTAGTTCGAGATCAATTACTTCGATGAGTATCATATAAAGTATCACGATAATGGACATACCCAGACTACTTCTACATGAACCATTCATGATCCATTATGCTTAGAAGTGTTTTAGCGAAATAACGCCAGGTTACCAATGCCATCAAGGGGCATTAAAATTTCCATCCTCGATCAGCTTTATTCCACGACCATCCCCATTCCGCCATAATAGAAGATTTTTCCGGCCACCCAGTCCAAACTACAACCTTGTTCATTGAGGTGATATACATATGACCAGTTCTGGATTTGTCAATAGGCCGTATAGGCAGCTGCCTAGGGGCGTCGGACTTTAGAGGCACCTAAGAAGGCCTAGGTAAAAACTAGTGATTAAGATAGAAGGGGCGGCACAAAGTCAAATCCCATCCTTAAGGCCTTCGGCGACAGTAACGGGTATGAAATCATGTGCGAGTTTAACAATTTTTTTCGTATGAAAAAGTGATTCACTCATAAAATTAATTACACATCTATTTAGTATAAATATCAAGCTGTTAGAAAATATATTTTTTTCGATGTACAAAATGGCCGACTACTAATATTTTCTTTTTTCATCTTTTTTTAGGCGCTCCGCGGTGTGATATTTAGCATTCACAATTTTTTAGCGAGAACAAAAAACAAAAATTCTCGTCAACCTACAGTAGAATACCTAGAGAAGTACGTACGGAATTAAAAAAATATTGTTTTATTCAAAAGTTGTGGGTATTGAACTTAAGGGGTTACCCCCACTTGCGATTTTGAAAAAATCGATTTTTCTTTATTGCATTTTTTTGAAGTGCAATTTGAAGTGCAGTTTTTTTTTGATGCCCGGAATAGATGACTCTATGTAAGTTTACAAAAAAAAATATTTTCTTCGTGTAAACTGAAATTGAAACTTTAAACGCGTTTTTCTTAAAATGGCATTTCTGAAGTCGGTGACCAAGATTACTCGAACACTAATGAACCGATCTTCTTGAAATTTTGCAGGCTTATTTAATACATAAAAATGTAGTCTTTAATCGTTCGATTTTTTTCGTTAAAATCGAACCATTAACTTTGACGTCCGCCATTTTGTGAAAAATGAATATTTTTTAAAATCCTTCGATTAAAGACTAGTTTATACTTATATTTGACTAAATCCATCCGCATTTTTTTTCAGATGATCCACTTCGCCGCAATGTTGGTCACCGCAAACCGTGTATATAAAAACATTATTTCATTGACGGCCATTTGCCACTAAACAATGTAATATTTTTCAATAAAAAAATTACTGAAAGTTCTTCAAGATGTGTTCTTAAAATGGTATATTGATCGATTAAAAAAGTTTTGTAGTTTTCTTTAAAAAAATTCATGAAAAACGCCTTTTTTGCGCTACAAGTGGGGGTAACGCCTTAAGAAATGAATTTTCAGTGAAAATTTTCGTTATAACTGCTCATAAACTGCTCATAGAATGAACATTTTTCGATTAATCAGAAATTCCGTACGTACTTCTCTGCGAAATGCAATTAGGAACATAACTTTTAAATTTAAAGTAAATCGAGTGAAAATTGTTGAAGTCATTTGTCACGCCAATTGGAAAGAAGCTGTTTCGAGAAGTTTCGAGTAGTCGGCCATTTTGTACATCGAAAAAAAATATATATTTTTTCTAACACGTTGATATTGGTAGTAAATAGATGTGTAATTAATTTTATGAGTGAATCACCTTTTCATACGAAAAAAATTTGTTAATTTTGCACATGATTTTATACCCGTTATTGTGGCCTAAGCCCTTAAGGAAAGTATAAATCCGGCACTGCATATGACCAAATACACTCTATACTCGTTTGGCTCCCAGTCGAATGCAGAGCCCAAGTGAGTACTGAGCATTGCCTTGGAATACCGATTGGGCTGTTAATCCTCTTGATTTTTCGTTTCTTCGTTGTTGTTACGACTTTTTTTATCGATCACAATTAGTCTGGAAACGTCAATTCATTTTACGATCGTCCACATATTTATGTTCAAAGATACTCATGGTTTATCAGCCACTAACAGTCACATGGCGGGACCGAGTCTTGCACCAAGTACACTGTATGATTATACAAAGCTCGCAACTAATTATTGAACATTTTGATTCTGTGTATACGGTTGCGCAATGAACCCTGGCTGTCTTTCGAACTGTCCACTTTTCAGTTTCACCCCTGCGTTTATCTCCTAAACGTGTGTGGGTGTACGTGTATATCAGGCCGCTAGTGCGACACGAGTCCGAAAAACAAGGTATCGGGGCAATAAATGGCTATGAAATTACACGTAATTGCATGTGGCCCGGCGATGCATAGTAAAGGGGTTGTCACGCGATGCGATTGGCCCCTTCCTAACAAAAGACCTTTACGGGTTTGGCCAGCGTGTTTTTTTTTCTCGCGTACCACGTATTACGACTCGCCATTACATCAAATTACGCGTGCATGCGTCCGTAACAGGTATATCGCTGTGCCATGCGGATTATTTTTTTTTTCACCGTAAAACGCAGTTTAATGAACCCAATGAGCAATTGTTGCGAGAATGGAGCTCCACGTGTTAGCCTTGTTGCGATCGTAGTATCAATAGGTATGTGTTGCGTTTGACGACACCGACATTTCGTTCTCCCTAGGTCAATGGCGAATTGCAACTTTCCATTTAAGATATTTGTATATCACTACAACCGAATACCTGAGGGGCGGGGGGGGGGTCTAATAATGAGAAATGCTTCCATAATTGATGCGAGCGTCAAGTTCCCAGCAGTCACCAGGGGGAGTTTTAGCAGTTGACTTGTTGACTTAATTGTTGCAGTCTCATGTCTTGTTTTTTGGGATGTTGAATAAACTGTCGCTATTTTTGCATGAAAATTAATTCTTTATTTAAAAAAATCATTTCTAATGCTTTCAAACGTTTCGGAACGGTTGTGTGATCAACTGCTAATAATTCTGCAAGTTCAACTAGCGTCTGATGTGAGTCTTTATGAAGTAATGCCTCCAACTCAACACATCAAAATAATTATTCTGTGTTCTTCAGCTGCACGGAGAAAAATACGGCCTCAAATTCTAACACTGGTTGCCAGAATTCTAATATTCAGTGCTAGAAAAGTATAGCAGTTTACTGCCAGTTAGGAATTCTAAGACTTGTTGTTATAGAAGTGTAAAAATGATTCTCACACCGTGTAGTAAAAATGATGCGCGCATGTTACATTTGAAACTATTCTTGCATAGGCGCGAGTCCTATATGGTGTATAGTAAAAATAATGCGTGTATATTACATTTGAAACTATTCTCGTATAGGCGCGAGTCCTATATGCTGAGTCCTATATGCTATATTTTCGTATGGATTTTACTAGACGTATAGCATGAATCTTCGCGTATGTATAGATTTCACTATACGCATAGCATAAATCTTTGACGTATAGCGAAAAATATTACGAAGTTATTAGTAAAATGTGACTATTTATACCGTACTTTTTGTAGAATACTGGAAACTAATTGTTCCAATCACGTGGGCAAAATATTTTTTGAATGCTACAAAAAATCACAATATGCCGAATAAAATGTATTATTTGTATCAGTTTACGTACCATATTGTAGGTTAAAATTTAAATTTCTTCATTATTACCATACCATAATTACAATTTTTTATCTTCTATTCAATACTTTTTGGTATTTGATGATATTTTTTTAGAAGCATAGTGTTAATTCGAAACTTCGAGGCCCCTGTTTTCTCCGTGTGCAGATTTATTTTTGTATAATGTAGTGCAGGAAAATGCGCCGCAAATACTCTTTTTGGCACGAAATTTGACATGTTTAACACTATGAAAAACAAGTTGTTTACACTTCAAATTTACGAAATATGCGAAATTACATACACTGAATGACAAGATTATTTAAAGTACTTCTTCATAGATGCGTTAACATCTTAAACTACACTGAGAAAAAAAAATCATTGACAAATATCATTGGTGTTATTGAATGAAATTTCGTTGAGTCAATTGTACAATTGTTTGTGCAAATAATCGGATTTATTAGTCCGAACAAAACGTTTTGACTTTAATAACATGATAAAATTAAAAGGGCTTTTTTCATGCAAAATATGTACTGTTAGCCGAGAACAATATATTATTGAAACTATCTAAAAAATGATCGCGAACAAATTACATAGTTTTGAAAGCATTTACTGCAATGAACAATTCAAAACATGAATATTGTTGATTCGTGTACACAAGAAAAATTAAATTACGCTCGTTTGATTCGAATAAAATTTCTACTGAGTGAATATGTTATTTTATTTTTTTCACCATATCCGATATTGATTTTCAAGTGCATTATTCGTTAAAATATCAATATTTTATTTTGATTGAAAAATATTAGGCAAATGTCTGAATTGGTTAAAAAATTGGGCGAAAATAAAATATGTTACTTGCGCATTTGGTTGAAAAAAATTCATCCAAATCATGGCCGAGCGCCACCAAAATTATAGGTGTGAGGAAACCCGTAGTTCTCGGAGTAACCGCTAGAAGCCGCACGCGCGCTCGTTTCTCGTAAGCGTAGCGCGAACCGAAAATCTACTTAAACACCCGAGAAACTCTAAAGAGTATCGCTTCTTGGCCTGTGGCTAAGGTCAAAGTATCTATTCAGATCCGTTGAATATCTGATAATCTCTCCATGGATATTCCATTGGATATTCCATTGGACATCTGATATTCTCTCCACTATTATCGTGGATGATCATTCTAATGCTCACTTTTTATTTAAGATTTAAAAAAAATTAAAAAACTTTTAATTATTAATATATTTTTTTGATTGTAATGAACATTCATTTCATCAAATATTATTATTTTTTCTACCGGAGACTAAATGCGTTGCTACAGATGACACCTGTACGTTGTGGCAAACAAAATACCATTATTTCTTATCCATATTGTTGATATTTCAATCATGATATACACTTGTCTCTATCTCATAGTAGTTGCATGATATTGCACTTTCGATATTGTACGGAGTACGAAAATGTTACGTCTAATGACATATTCGTTTTAAATCGCTTAATTATTTGACCCATACATCTATATATTGTATATAGAATGATTTCAATAGATTATCATTTTATTTTAAGGATAATGTAGATATGGAGAGAACAGAAGAGATTTTCGAATAAAATAATATGTTATTAAAATCAATCACAGTTCCCAATATTTTATAGTATTGTAACAATGTCATATATCGGTGGCACTCCGTGATCAGACATTTATTTGGGTTAACCAATGTATTTTTTCGATTCAATTGGTTTTTTTCCCAGTGTACACGCACGCAGTTCTGGTAACGCGATCTGTTGGGAAGCAGCGAGAACTTATTCAACGTCCTAATACATGGGGTCGTGCAATCCCCATCATTCACACAGATTAAGGGGTTTTCTCACTTGAGAGTTTATATTATAGATATTGATATAAAAGTTGTTTCACTTAATAAATACACTTTCGAAATACATTTACAAAAAACTTGTATGTATTCCTGTAACTCAAACAAACTTTAAACGCGTTTTTCGCGAAACAACGTTTTTCGACGGCTTTTTGATAAAATCTTCGAATCTACCTAACCGATGCTTATAAAATTTTAACCACATATTATTTACAACTATAGCTATAGCGCATGTCGAGGATGTTTAAAAAAATTTACATTTACTATTTTTAGCCAAAGACGGTGAAAAAACATACTTTTTTGTTTTTTCGAAAAATGTCCGCTATTTTGTTATTTTTGCATATATCGAAAATCGTATATGCGCTATAGCCATTAACATACTGAATCTAAAACCGTTTGATTTTTGTGTTTCGGATGATCCATCTCCGAGATTTCATTAACAACGCAAACCTACAACTTTTTCGGACATTTTTTTAACTACCATTTTCGTCTATAAAACGTGACTTAAATGAATGATTTTTTTAAATGTATCTCGAAAGTATATTTATTAAGTGTTACAACTTATATATCAATATTTATAATATAAACCTGTCAAAAAACCATGAAAATAGGCTTTTTAGCGTCTAAAGTGAGAAGACCCCTTAATAAAATAGGGGTAGCTGTATCCATTTGCATGCTTGCCAAATAACCGTGTGAGCTCTAACGTCCTTTACGCGTGCCCACTGGATGGACATCGAGAATGTTGTACTGAATTTCAGAGCAGCCAAAATTGTGTCATATGCTGTATCACGTGTAGTCGACGATTCCAGCCTCACAAATGAGGTAAAAAGTTGCACCCAGAAATTAAGAATTACCGCGTCCTTTTTCGCTGCGAAAAACTATGCCTTAAGGGGTTACCCTCACTTGCGATTTTGAAAAAATCGATTTTTTTATTGCATTTTTTTGAAGTATAAGTATCTGAGAATATGTCCTGAAAATTTCAAGTCGATCCGAACAAAATTGACTGAGATATGAGCGTTGAAAGAGAAGAATCCGTTGTGTAAACGACCACTACTCAATTACTCGAACACTAATGAACCGATCTTCTTGAAATTTTGCAGGCTTATTTAATAGATAAAAATGTAGTCTTTAATCGTTCGATTTTTTTTTCGAAAAAAATGGCCGTTTTATAGCCAAAAAACGGCCGTTTTTTTTCGTTAAAATCGAACCATTAACTTTGACTGTCCGCCATTTTGTGAAAAATGAATATTTTTTAAAATCCTTCGATTCAAGACTAGTTTATACTTATATTTGACTAAATCCATCCGCATTTTTTTTTTCAGATGATCCACTTCGCCGCAATGTTGGTCACCGCAAACCGTGTATATAAAAACATTATTTCATTGACGGCCATTTGCCACTAAACAATGTAATATTTTTCAATAAAAAAATTACTGAAAGTTCTTCAAGATGTGTTCTTTAAGATGGTATATTGATCGATTAAAAAAGTTTTGTAGTTTTCTTTAAAAAAATTCATGAAAAAGTCCTTTTTGCGCTACAAGTGAGGGTAACGCCTTAAAACCTTTTTTTCGGGTCAGCTAACGTCTTTGCCTTCCATCATGATGCTATGACTACGACTCGCTGCTCTGTATTAGGATATGTAATGGTGCAATGTTATTTGGTTTGAAGCATTTATTCGTGCCAGATAAATCGGTAGACCTCTGCATCATTGGCTTCGTCCGACCGCTCAAAGAATATGAAGGCCCGAGCTGCTATAATTTCCGACCGAATCAGAATGCTTTTCATCCTGATGACGCGATGCCGCTGCAGTGATCTTAAGGACCAATAATAGAGCTGTTTTCCTGTGGTTCTGAGATTACTAGAAGGCAAAGCCGTCATAGACGTCGTAAGACGAAGCAGGCGAAGGAAAATGACAAAAAATTATATTCAAAACAGATGTGTGTGTGTGTCCGTGTGTGAAAAAAAAGAAGCACCAAGAGAAAGGCAGACAGCGGGTGAGAGAGGTGGGACCGCGAAGCGCGATCCATTAGTAGACACGTCAATTCGAGTCTCGAGAAGCGAAAGAATGATCGAGACGACGAGGTCTCTCGTTTGTCTCAGCGGCATCGAGGATCTCTCTTATTTTTTATGTTGATTTTTTTTTATATATGCATATGTATATATATATTTGTGTGTGTGTGTGTGTGTGTGTGTGTGTGTGTGTGTGTGTGTGTGTGTGTGTGTGTGTGTGTGTGTGTACACGCTTATGAGTCCGTGTGCTGTCTCAAACCAGCTCGAAATCTTCATTAATAATAAATGCGTGCACAAGTGCCATTCGGGAGCAAATAAATTTGAATCTGGCTTTCATAATTATCCATTTTATCCGCTCAATTAGAAACTGGTCGTGAAAAATGTAACAATAGTACCATTTGTATTCTATATAGGGGCCGTACGCAAATTGCGTAACACAATGGGGGGGGGGGGGGATCAGCAAAATTTCTGCATATTTAAGTTTTTAATTTAAACCTCGCGTGCAATTTTACCGTGGACAGATCACAGCTTTCTATACGCAATGTCAGTTGAGAAGGAAAGTCACTGTGCAAGAACTTGCACAGTAGCTTTCCCACATCCCCCAAGCAAAATTTGAAGGATTTTTTTTTTAATAATTCTTGACAGTACATGTATTGAAAAATATGTCGGCAACATTTTTATTCACAAGTCCGAAAATTGGCGGAGTTATAGTCACTGTAGTGAGAACAGGTAGCGCGACGGGTTGGTGCCCTCAGTCCCTACAGGTGTGGCATCATTTACAATAGACAAAGTACAGGCTCTTATTATTTTGTGAACTATCATGAAGATGAAGAACCGTCATATCGCCCGCAACTAGATACTTCAATGTAAATATCAATATTTTAGAAAAAAAAACATAACTTTCTATCAAGAAACACGGCACGAAAACTTTGAACGCGTTTTTCTCGAAACTAGTTTTTTCGACCTTGTCCGAGCGAATACTTAAAAACTTATCAACCAATTTTCAATTTTTTAAAAAATATTTTTGTAATCGCAGTGACTAAGGTTGTACGTATCGACGTTTTTAACATTTGATAATTACTATTTTTAAAGACTGCTTAAATACAGAAAAAGGGCCTTGAAAATAGAAAAAAATGTCGAAATGTCGGCATTTTATTTAAAAAAAACCAAAATAAAGAAACGGCTACGTATAACGATAGCAACATTTGTATAGATATCGATAAATTGTTGACTTTTAATTTACAGATAACCTTTCATAAAGATATCGATGGGACAATGCAGAGAATTTTTTTCTTCGTCGTCAAATCGAGGCATATATCTCGGTTAATTTTCAAGATTTTGTCATAAAAATTGGTTTAAAACTAGATTAATATATACTTCACACAATGAGTATAAGCCCGATCCTTTCATAATTAGTTAAGTCTATGAAAAAAATGGCAATTATTGACGACAAAGCACCCGTTACGTAACGAAATAAGGGGGGGTTCTGGCCAAGCTTTAAGGCCCCGTTACGTGAGGGGGGGGGGGGGAATTGGGAAATTTTGCGTTACGTAATTTGTGTACGCCCCCATATCGTAATGGGTGAAAAAGAAAGTCATGATTTTCACATTCGTCAACAATCGAGATATCGGTATTTGTGGAAATCGTCACATGTAAATTAAGGGTGTTCTCCGGAACAGTTGATTTAAGAGATCTTTTTGAATTTTCTCGCAGACAAATTTATAGGATGATACGAAATATAAGGATAAGTCCGGTTCATTTCACTGTGGATACTGTAATAATATACATGATTGATTTATACTCCATTCGTCATTCATTGGCGATTATAAAAGATGATACATCATCAATGACGATAAAGGATGATCCACTCAGTACTTTTGCACGACTTAATTTGGTCAGTACATTGCCATATTCTCTTCGTTCTTGCTTCCCTTATTAAGTTCTTACAGGAGTCAAGTCGCGGTATAATAATTAATAATAATTTCGTCAGTCCGATGTCATTGCGGTCTCTGGGATTAGGTAACACATTTGACGTGTCCTCTTTCTGACACGGTCGTCAACTGACGTTCGTGTTCAAATAATTTGATAAGCTCTCAACTTTTCCGTCTCCTATCCACTTTGCTGGCCAAAGCTGCACTCCAATCAGAAATTCACCGCCTCAATTATCTGGTTTCAAACCCGCAACGACGAATGAAACACGGGTTAAGATTCGGAAAAATGTATTCCGGCACCCCAGTAACCAAATAGCCAGAAATTGACTCATACGATTTAAAAAAAAAACGTTTTGGAGATTCGTTTCATGGACGCGTCATTTACGTTGCTATTCGAGGATGGAAATGAACCATTGTAGACTGGATAATTTGTTTCAACAATCTTTCTAATTGATTTTTCTGGCTCCGAAAAGAAATATTGTATCGACCGAAGTATTTGTAATCTCAAGAAAGACTTTCTTTCTTCTTCAGCAATAACATGGCAAAGGTAGAATAGTTTTGACATTATGTGGAAAATACGAGCTGGTATTTGAGGTGGTTATTTGAGCTAGTAAATACTTATGATGTTGAAGTTTGCATTGTTGGAATGCAAAGAAAGTTCATTTTTCTTCCACTGCTCACGTTTATTTCGCCGATTTAGGGTACGAAAATGACCCAAACAGTTTTTCTTAACGTCATTAGAGATCCACGATCTTAGGGGGTCTTCTCACTTTAGACACTGAAAAAGGCTATTTTCATTAATTTTTTGATAGGTTTATATTATAAATATTCATATAAAAGTTGTTTCACTAAATAAATACACTATCAAAATACATGTGAAAAAAAAATATTTATTTGAGTCACTATTTATAGACGAAAATGGTAGTTAAAAAAATGTCCTAACAAATTGTCGGTCTGCGCTGTTGATGAAATTTCGGAGATGGATCATCCGAAACAAAAATTAAACGGTTTTAGATTCAGTATGTTAATGGCTATAGCGCATATCAAACGATTTTTGATATATGCAAAAATAACAAAATGGTCGACATTTTTAGAAAAAACAAAAAAACGTGTTGTTTTCACCGTTTTTGGCCAAAAAATAGTAAATATCAAAATTTTAAAAAATCCTTTATATGCGCTATGGCTATAGTTATAAACAATATGTGGTTAAAATTTCATAAGGATCGGTTCAGTAGTTTCGAAGATTTTATCAACAAGCCGTCGAAAAACGTTGTTTAGAGAAAAACGCGTTCAAAGTTTGTTTGGGTTACATAAATACATACAATTTTGTTTAAATATATTTTGGAACTGTATTTACTAAGATTTATACACTTAGATGGTCGAACAACAAAATCTAGAAGCTATGAACATTCCGTCGACCGTAGAAAACCTACACGATGGCCCTGATATCGATGATTCCATGTAACTTGATAAATTTCATGATTTATTCATTCCCAAATTTTCAAACGCGTTTTTCTCAAAACCACGTTTTTCAAATCGATACCCAAAATTTCTCGAAAACCAATGAACCGATTGCCTTGAGGTTTTTTCTGGTTATTCTATACACCATTATCTAGTACTTGTCATAGGATTTTTTTCCGTTACTTAGTTTTTGTTTTATAGGCAAAAAAATAACTAATTTTTGGCCCAAAAATCACTATTTACGTTCAACCGTCCGCCATTTTGTCATAAATCGATATTTTCAAAATTGGCTATAACAAGTACTAGATTATAGTAACTAATTTAATAATCTTTTTGGTTTTTTTCGATGATTTTTGAAGAAACGCCAGCGGGTACCGTATACGCAGATGTTTTTACGACGCTCCAAGGATCATACAATATCCTTGTATATTTCTGATATTTTTAATTAAAGAAAATTACACATATTTTTCAATGTATATACTTTTAGATAATTAAAACCCCTATCCGAAATTTCAAATAGTTTTCCTTGAAAAAATTCACAAAAATGACCTTTTTTCCGGCTCCTAGGTGTATATCTCCCCTTAAGTGTAACAACTTTTATATCAATATCTATAATATAAACTTATCAACAAAATTCACGAAAATAGCCTTTTTAGCGTCTAAAGTGAGAAGACCCCTTAATATAAAAAAATCATAGACCCGAATAAAAATGAACAAATGACTAAAATAAAAAAGAACTTTCGTTGGGTTCCGACGATGCAAACTTCAACGCCGTGAATACTTTAGGAACCCAAATCGTGTGTGAACGGCTTTTTCGAAGGTGTGATGTGATACTTGTCAGCGTAATAAAATATTTTGCCGAAAAGTATTATTTTCGTGGACTGAAATAACAACGTGGCGCTATCGACGACGCGACTCACTTTGTGTATTTATCATGTAGAGCATCGCTCGTCGCTTTCAAGCCCGCGAGAACTCATTGTGCTCGTCGGCAAAACGTGGTCTCAACGACAAATTAGTCTTGGCGAAGGTTCTGTGTGCGTTATACCGATTGGGGGTAGCGGGCGAGGGTAACGACGAGATCCCAGCGCGATACTAACGATTTTCCAATTATACGCCGACGACATTGCCACGCGACAAAACTACGTATACGTGTAGAGCGGCGTCGGCACGGGATGGTGACAACCGCTCGCCTTCACCGTAGGGTATACGTATCGTCTTGCACATCCTATAGGACACCGATCGAACGAGCGGACACGCCATGTACGAGTCACTGCACAGCTATTGACTTTGTTATTGTTATTATTACTGCTCAAATAGTTCATTAATATTCTTCATAGCCACGCGACCATATAAGTTACCGCGTGTTTGCATCGATCAATCTTATCTTTCGATTATAGTTGGAAGAAGTCTTCGTGTCATCTGTTGGAGGCGAGCAGACGCCTCAATCAATGATCATCGTGGCGTCGCGGATATTTCCGATGCTACGCCCGCCGTCGCATGTGTGAAACTATGCCATGACCGGCAGCGAATGACCAACGACTAGACGATAAATTAATCGGCTTGTTGCAATTCTCCTTCTCTCGATATTCATCTTAGGATCAGATTACGAAGACGTGGGTACTATTTGAACGAAAGTTTTGCATGCCGCAACGTTGCGCCGCTTTTTTCAACTGATACACGGTTAAGGGGAGGGTAGGGGTTTCAGCTTGAAAAAGTAAACTTTTTTGCGATTTTTTTTCATCTTTATGGGTAGAGTAAATTTATTGAAACCTTTTGTACATTGTTAAGTGTCATTTCAAGAACATTCCGTGAAATTTGTACGCGAAAATATCAACAAACAAGCCGGTGCCGCGTTTTTCTCGAAACCACTTTTTCAAAGTCCGTGTTCACTGCCATTTGAAAACTACATGGCCGATTTATTTCAAACTCGGTACACACTTTCTACATATAAAATACCTCCCCCCAACGGTTAGTTTGAGATTTTTTTTTACATTGAGGGGGTTTTCCACCCCCAAAATGGCGGAATTTTTCGTGAAAAATAGCACTTTTCACTTTACATGACCACCAAAAATTTAGAAACGAAAAAGAAAATTATCAAAGACCGTTGGGGGGAGGATTTGATGATAGTTTGACTAAATTTCAATGGTACTTGATTTCAGATAATTTCTAGCTGAGATACAGTGAACACCGCAAATCGTGTTTTTCCAAAGGCGTTTTTGGAAAAGCTTTGTCACCGGCTTGTTTGTGGATATTTTCGCGTACAAATTTCACGGAGTGTTCTTGTAATGACACTCAACAATGTACAAAAGGTTTCAATAAATTTACTCTATCCATATAGATGACAAAATTCGCAAAAAAGTGTTTTTTTTCACGCTGAAACCCCTACCTTAAACCTTCCCCTAAACCTTAGGGGAGACCCTAAGGTTTCAGGCAATGAGACTAAGTGAAACGTGTAACACACCAGATATGAGTGCGAGAGACAGCTGCAAATTTGTTTCTCGCTTTCCTCCCAGCCGAGTGATGCTTTCCTAAAAAGAAAAGTCTCATTTTGTGCTCCTTCGGAAGAAGAACAAAGACTCTTTTCTTTCCCGAAACACTAACGTTTTTCGATAAAAGTGCCTAATCAATTTTTCATCAATTGAACGGCCCTCACTTCGCCTGGCAGCTTGTGCCGGCCGCATAGTACATTCGTTTAGGATCTGTTCATTAGACCGTCTAGTTTCACGGATCGGTGGGTTTTATAGGGGGCAAGTGCCCCCATCTACCAAAAGAATACATATAAAACTGTTGTGTTACCTGTATTCTCTTGAACGTCCCTAGAAGATTGCTCGATCTCGTTGTGAGACCTTTTACGTACTGCACGTCCGAGAATCGCGTCTATGCTGTGCCTCGGGACTGCGC